>JAJOZX010000568.1:82500-202500 GCA_023014485.1 Bathynomus jamesi | reverse complement strand
TTTTAGCATACAACGGAAAATTGTTAGCAAAAACAAGTTTGCTCGGTTCCAAATGGTTGGTAAAATTAAATCTTTCTCTAGCTTGCAGCATAATAACATCACAAACTTCCTTTGCAGCAATTAATTTAACATCTGCTACGCATTTTTTCTTTTATTCAATGAAGATGTATCGTTGCTTTGTTTGATATTTTCTTGCGCATTAATGTCCAATTCTTCTCGTAATTTTTTAATGGTGGTATCAAAAGCAGCTAAAGCGGTCTGGGCTTTAGTAGCATTAATATCTCTGGACTGAAACTGAGAATATAGAATGTCAACATGAAGTAATACTTTAGTGAAAAATGTAAATCCAAATCCAAATTCTGGGTCATTTGAAGTTCGTTTAATTCCTGCTGCTGAACATTCAGTAACTTTTGATTTGGATGCCGCCATCTTTCATTTCATGTGCAGCATTGACTGTTCTAATTTTAAAATTCCATCGTGTTCCAGGGTGTTTTGGAATTCGACAAGCAACTTTATCTAATGCAGCTATTCTTTGGGGAGACCTAGAAAAAAACTACGGTATTTCTGACAAATTGTTAAAAAACACTTGAACGCTATTTTTGAGATGTTGCCTTCTCCATGATCAAGTTGAATTGATGTTTATAGCATTGAACGTAATGAGCATTTCTGTAAGCTTCCTTGACTTTTGCTTGAACTCCATTTTTGGTCCCGCTCATTGAAGCTTCACCATCACACATTTGAGCAATAGGCTTTTCAGGACAATGACCAAGAAGAGGATGAAGCTCTTTTAGTTTCTGCCCTCTGATTGGCGGGGTAAAATAATCCCCAAAATCTCTCAACAGGTTTTCCTCGAAGTTTATAACGAAGAATAATTAGCATTTGTGTTTCATCAGAAACATCAATGATATCGTCACACATTACTGCTACATATTGGGCGTTATTAATTTCTTTGATTTTTTCCCGGCAAATTTGCAGCATTCTAAAAGTTCATTTTGTATTGTTTTGGATGTTCCTTTGAAGACTGTAGCCGTATTAAAGTGAATTTCAAGACGAGAACCAAGTTCACAAGAAAAGTCGATTAAGCCACGGAATACACCCAGATTTTCTGAGTTTTCTATTTCATCATGTCCTATAAAAGTTAATTCATGTTTTGCACCAAACTTTATACACTTTATAATTTTAGAAAGCACATCCCTATTTTTTACTTCATTATGCTTTGCAACTGAAAGTTTATATGCTGCGTCAAGATGATTTGCTAAACTAACTCTACCCAACATCGTTAAATCGACCATGTTATTTATATGCTTAGTTGATAATACATGTTTTCGTGTTTTCTCAAGCAAATGTTTCAAGTCCTTAATTCCACTCTTTGTCCAAGATACATCCCCTCCGAACGATAGGCAAGGGAAACAAAATGAAGCGTTTTTCTCATCACAGCTACAAAGCCATTTACATTTCTTATAGGAGTAGTTAATATTGAACTGACGTTAGTATTCTTTATTACGACTTTTACTACGATGTTAAATTAGGCGTAGGTCTTCCTTTGTATTTCATGCTAACTTTTTCACTTAATATTAACTCGTGAAATGCTATGTTTTGCAAAAATTTAACTTTGTTCTCCATGGGTTTACCAAGTTTCAAGCAGCTGATAAAGCTAGAAATATTTTTAAAAAAACTCACAAATCACAATAACTACTGTCAATAAGTAAGAAGTGGAACAAAACAACTCAATCCCGTTTTGGACTTGCGTGTACATAGGGAAAGCCCAGGTTTTAAGTTTAGTATTTATTGGAAAAAACAATCAATTTGTCCTAAATACATTTTTACTCTGGACATGATACCCCCATCAAGAAAGCCATATTTTCTTCAATATTTCTTCGCGCTCTTAGGATTGCCAGTCCGGAATACTGTACATGGATGTCGAATTAGAAAAAATCAATAGTGTTGGAAGTGATTTGTGTTACCCACCTGCTTTTTTGGAATCTTGTCTTAACAAGGCAAAACGAACTTTCTATTGTGTGAATAATAATTCTCGCACTTTGTCGAAGAATATTTTAGTACTTCCATTTTTCCCAGGCTTTTTAGGCATTGCTAATGTACTTAAACTTTTGAATGTTAATGTAATATTTTCATATGACAATATTGTGAAAAATATCATAGTAAAAAATAGTCCTACCAATAATTCAGGTATTATCTATAAAATTGGTTGTAAACAATGTGATTTCTTTAACATTGGACAGACGGAAAAGGATTTGCAAACGCGTGTAAAACAGCATCAATATTCCATTAGAACGGGACAGTCGTCCAGTGCCCTTTTCGTCCATTTGTCAGCTATCCCAATGTATTGATTGGCATAATGCTTCAATTTTGTTTCACTCAAGCAACATTGTTAATAGAAATATGTTTGAGTCTGCCATTATTCAAATTACAAATAATTTCAACATTAGCCAGGGTCTTTTTTCGCTTCAGCCTGTTCTTTTGAATTCGTTCAGAATGGATTTAAACAAAAGGGGCAAAGTGCTAAAACTCTGGTAGCTTTTCCTTATAAATTTATATGCTCCTACAATTTTTATTTTTATATTTTTTTTGTGACCTATATATGAGGGGTCGCGCGTCTTAAGGTACCTAAGCGCCACCACAGGCGAAAACGTGTTTTTGATGGATATCACTATTTTCACCCTTCCTCTATCGCGTGGTTTTGGTTATAATGACCTTACGACACTAGAAGTATGGTTGAAAACCTTATGAAGCGAACTACTTTTTTCACCTCTATCGCCAGCCAAAAGTTCACCCAAAGTTTGACATAATAACAAAATAAAAAATAAAGAAAAAAAAAAAAATATATATATATATATATAAAATATAAAATATGAAAAGCTATTCCAAAAACTCATCAACATCTTCATTAGCATACTTAGAACTCTAATTTAGCCAAAAATGAACGTTCTAGCTCAATTAATAACAGAGATACTATTGCCAGAATATTGCTGAACTTTGGAGGCGATTTCTGACGAATTTTAATTTTGGCGCTTAGGTACCTTAAGACGCGGGACCCCTCATATAGTCTCGAACTTATTTATTTCAGTGTTCCTGAGGATGTCATTAGACGAAAGCGCTTGAGCACCATTCTGTTTCCTTTTTTCTTCGTAGTTATTTTCATCATATATATATATATTTTTTTTTTAAGTTCGGGAAGAACCGATTCGCCTCTATTCAAAAGGGCATATCTCGGCGGAAAAACAAAGAAAAAGTGAGAGGAAAGACAGAGGAAAAAGAAAGGGTGGAGGGGACAGTCGAAGTGGAAAAAGACCAAAGGATGACAAGGACTGCAGGGTCGAGCCCCATCATTCTTGGGTGCTAGGGCCGGGAGGGCGCACGTGAAACCTCCAGGAACAAGCACGTACAAACGAGCACAAAGAACACTCAAGAACACGAGCTTAGAACCCCCTTGCGGGGATATATATATATATATATATATATCGGGAACGGCAAAAAAAACTAGGCCACTAACTTAAATTTATATTTTAAACAAATACTGTAAACAAACTTTAAAACAACCTTTCTTCAGTATAGGATCACTTATCTTACACATCATGACGAGAGATGTTCAAAATGCTATCCGCCATTATCCCTACACAGCTCAAGACGCATTCACCACTCGTTGATAGCACTGTTCAGAAATTGTTGCGATATGCTACCCCATTCGTCCACGATTGTAGCTCTAAGTTGTTGAACATTTCGTATTTGATAACCAGGGTGGCAAACCTTTTCTTTTAGTGCTTCCCACACTGAGTAGTCCAACGGATATAAATCCGGTCTGTTGGCCAGCCACATTGCACGTGCTATGAAATCAGGGGCTGTTTGTCTCAGGTAATCAACTGTGACTCCAGCGCGATGACAAGGTGAACCATCTTGCTGGAAAACGAATTACCACCGCATATTTGTCTAATATCTTGAAAATATGGAAGAACATGATTACAGTAGTATTCCGAATCCATTCGTATTCCTGGTTCTACAAAAACTATCCTTGTCTTTCCGAGTTTTGAAAATGCTGCACCCACCATTACAGAAGGAGAAAATCTGTTTCTCTTCACAGCCTTTCAGGTGCTATATCACGTTTCCTCGTGATAGCAGCATATACACGATCATTCTGTTTATTAATTGGTTTACTAATTGTAAATATTTTCTCATCACTAAACTGTATCGTACGAACTGTGCGCAGTGAAAATCTAGCAAGTAATTGTTGGAAACAAAGCAAGCGATTTTGCTTATGAATGTCAGTTAAAGTTCGTACTGAAACTCGTTTGTATGCCTTCACGTTTTGGTCAAATTTTGCTATTCGCCGAACACTTCTGTCAGATATTCCTATTTCCATTGCTATTTCATTTGGCGTTAAATGCGTCCCAGGTTCTTCTTGACAATATTCTTGTCCCTACGAGATCGATATTTGCTTGTGTTCGAGCCGTTCTAGGCCTTCCACTACCCTTTCTGCGCTCTACATCAACAGTTTCCTTCACTTTAGCTATGATATAATTCAAGCCAGCTGTAGTCCATGGTTTATTCGGAAATTCTGTAAGTTATTTTCGTGTTCCCCAACCCTTTTCTGACCAACAATATTTTATTAATAACTCGTCTTCACGCGAACACTTCGGCATTATTTTGCAGTTAAATCAGAAATATAGCCTAGCCCATGGTTTAGCAGCTACTGAAATTTGGATTATAGTCTCGATTTCGTGCTTTTTCGAGCGTTAGTACGTCTGTTTTGCTTACAAAAAAAATCCTTATACTTGTTTAAAATATACATTGAAAATAGTGGCCGTTTTTTTATTTGGCCATAGCTTATATATATATATATATATATATATATATATATATATATATATTAGTTTATTATATTTTTAAGGATCATTATATTAACACCGTGTATTATTGGCAATAATTTCCCCGATGTTCTTTCATTGGTTAAATAACTAAATTTTTGAATGTTCATTCAAGGTTTAAATGGATAAATTGAAAAACTAAGGGACCTTTTCCAGTTTGTGTACCGTTTTTTCATAATTTATTTTTGAGAATATTTTTGTTAAAACTAACGAAAATATCACAACTTAACCTAACCAATTATCAAGAGCGTACAGTTGATCTATTAGTAAATAGTAAATACTATTCCAGAAACAAACAATGTTATAATTAATAATAGATCAACTGTACGCCCTTGATAATTGGTTAGGTTAAGTCGTGATATTTTCGTTAGTTTTAACAAAAATATTCTCAAAAATAAATTATATGAAAAACGGTACGCAAACTGGAAGAGGTCCAAACTAAGTCTGTTATTTCGAATAATTTTGTGTACTCATTTCCCTGTCGCTGAAGTCTTCGTGGTTATCCCTAGGTATGTTCCAAAAATGACTGGCATTATATTTCATCAAATAAATAGTTAGAACTCACTGGGAAAAAACATGTTATTCTCATTAAAGTCTTTTTTTTCTTCCCTTGAGTCTTGCCAACTTGTTTCCATGATTTTTTTTTCCATGACATCCTTCCTGAGCAGAGCTAGCTTCGCTCCGAAAAGTCAGGTTTAAAGTCCCACCTAAACCTACGAAAACGAAAACTTTCCAGCAGAAACTATTCTCATATTTTTCTAGTTAATTAATATGACTAATTTTTTATATTTATGACTAATTTATTTCATTATTAACTCAAAACCCACCCTTTAATCATGCTCTTCTGCATAACTCATCATTAAATTTGAAAGATTAAACCCAGAAAGTGTGAAAGTTTTAAAACCTTGTAAATCTAAACTCACAAATATGTTATTTTATTGCAGTATGACGAAATTAATTATCTGAAAATTAATAGATCAATTTAAAATCAATCTGCACTGAATTATTCCGAATAATGACTAATATCGGTAATGTACTGAAAATTAATAATGAGTATTTAATAACTTGGAACTTCCATTCCCTCTTTGATCAACGAGTTATTGCATAATTTATAAGCATTATATATTAAAGTCCTTCTATAAACAAGATAAGAGTACATTAAAAAATTTTGATTACCTAATAATAATAGTTGTAGGTAGGGTGGTCCAAGATAGTATGGTAAAACTTCAAACTTTAAAATGTCAATCTTCTCCACGCTGCTCTTGTTACACTATGCAATAGTAACACTCGCATACAATTTTGAGCAAATTGGAGCAGATTGAAAGGTCGCTACAAATTGAACATTTTTCATGCTAGAATTATATTGGTTTGGGTAATTCCTTGTGCATATGTGCGAGTATGTGTGTGTAATGTGTATATATATATATATATATATATATATATATATATATATAGGGTGATTAAAAAAAATCAGTTTTTTTTAATTGTTCAACCTGTATTTTTGTTCCCTATGACAAAAAAGTAGTGTATGCCAAATTTGGTGAATTTTAAATAAAATTTACTATGTGCTACCAGGCGTCAAAGTTTCCCTTTTTTTTCAATTTTTGTTTTTACAACTTATGATTTTATGTTTAATTGTTTATATTTCAGAATTTTTAATTAATGGTTTATATACTAGTTTGCTTTTAATTGTTGTTTGGAACTCGTAATTTTGATACCAATTAATCGATTATGGAAGCTAGGCCTAACTCACCATCACCTAGTTGCTCAGTTGGGAGAAGTTCTACAAGAAAAGAAACTGAAGTATGGCTAATTGGGCAGCCCTCTGCAGTACTAAAAATATCCGTATTACCATTGGAGAAGGAAATGATGGCCCTCTTCATGCACTACAGAAATATTAAAAAGCAAGGCATTAGAGAATCATGCTGCTCTACTGCAGATGTGCTAGCAGTTTGGAAAAAAGCAGGAATACCAGCAAACAAAGAATACATGTAGTAGATACAATTCAAGGAATACTGAAGGAATGGCAGCTGCTTACGAAAAACAAAGCAAACAAATTGAAAAGATCACAAAATTTAAATAATAAAGAAGAAAAATGGAAAGATAAACTGGAAAACTTATTTGACATTGCTCATGAGAATGCTATGCAGCTTATAAAAATAGATGATGATAAGAAATTCTTGAAAATGCAACGTGAGAAAGGACGTCGTGGAAAAATGGGTACCATTGATAAGGCTGTTGCTAAAAAAGAGCAAAGAGCAGCAGAAAAGCAACACCGTTATGAAAAGAGGAAAGCAGAAGAGGAGATGAAAAGAAAGAAGAATAAAGAGGCTGTCATACTCACCAGTACATCATCAGAATCAGAGGAGAGTAAAAGTGATGAATCTGGTTTCTGTGCTGCACAACCTTCATTCAACATGGAAAAGTAAGGTTGGCAAACGTAGAAAATTGTTTGATGATAAATTATTAGGAAGTCTTGATGTTGCAAAATTGAGTGACAGAAATGCGTCTCTAGTTTTAATGCCAACAATTCAAAGTCTAGGAAAAAATCCAGAAGAGTACAATGTTAGCTACTCTTCTATTCGTAGAGAGAGGATAAAATATAGAAAGAAAATTGCAGAGAACCTGAAAGAAGCATTCAAGCCAGAGGTGCCCCTAACAATTCAATGGGATGGAAAATTAATTGAAGATATTACAGGAATGTATATTGTTGACCGTCTGCCCGTATTGGTTTCAGGAGAAGGCGTTGATCAACTTCTTGGTGTGCCTAAACTGGATTCAGGTACTGGTCTCCTGACAGCAAATGCTGTGTATCAGACATCGCTTGAATGGGGCATCTGCGAACAAATAAAATGCATGTGTTTCGATACAACGGCAGCCAATACTGGTCCTAGAAATGGTGCAGCTATTCTTCTAGAACAAAAAATCGACAACGATTTATTGTGGTTGGCATGTCGACACCACATATTTGAAATTATGCTGGAAGCTGTTGTTTCAAAGTCTTTATCACCATCTTCTGGCCCAGATATAGTCCTTTTTAAGAAGTTCAGAGAAAAATGGTCAAGCATTAATAAGGAGGACTACGAAACAGCATTATCAGATCCAGATATCTATGAAAATATTCATGACATCAAAGATGACATAATTACATTTGCAGCAAATCAACTAGATACATTCCAACCAAGAGACGATTACCTAGAACTATTGCAGTTAACAATTATTTTTTTGGGAGGTGAACCAAAAGGTGGAATCAAATTTAAACATCCAGCGGGACTTCATAGGGCTAGGTGGATGGCCAAAATTATATATTCATTAAAAATTTTTATGTTCAAATCTCAGTTCAAAATTTCAGTAAAAGACAAAAAAGGACTAAAAGACATCTGTCTATTTGCTACTCGGTTATATGTAAAGGCATGGTTTACAGCTCCTGTGCCATCTTGCGCTCCTCGTCTTGATCTGGAATTATTACAGAATCTTGTAGTCTACAAACAAATAAATGACACAACTGCATCTGTTGCTATTAAAAAACTGTTAGGTCACCTCTGGTACCTATCAGAAGAACTGGTAGCCTTGGCCTTTTATGATGATGAAGTGCCTACTGAAACAAAAAACAAAATGGTAAAGGCCTTGCAAAATACAACAGAAACTCTTCCTGCAAAACGGGCTTTTCTAGATCCTGCACTTATTCCAACGAAGAAATTAGAAGATTTTGTCACATCAAATACTCAAAGATTCTTTACAATAACAGAATTTAGTTCAAAATTTTTACTCAAAGATGCTAAAGAATGGTATAATGATGAAGAGTATAACTCCGCTAAGAAATCTATCAAACAGTGGAAAGTCGTCAATGATATAGCGGAAAGAGGAGTAAAATTAATGGATGAATATAATAAAATACTAACACATGACGAAGATCAAAAACAATTCTTGCTACAAGTAGTGAAAAACTACAGGGCTGTTTACCCTGATAGAAAAAAGAAACATTGATGAAGTAAGGACAGCTAATGTCTCAAATATCATGCTAGTTTAATTATGCATGCTTGTGGTTATGGTAGGACCTATGGGGGAGCTTTCCACATTAAAAAAAAGCAATGCGCCTTGTACTGTACCTCCTGGGTGGTGTGGAAAACTGTACAACAATAGTGGAAAAATTTGACAATTTGAGTCGTTCTGTCAATTTTTGATTGCTGGTAGCAACCCCTAAAAATTAAAAATTTGCTAAAATATTTTAGGATAGTTGTTTTTATGCTAAAATGAACCATTTTAAGGGTTGAACACATTAAAATATAAAAAAAAATGTTACCCCCATATTTGAATCACCCTAATATATATATATATAATTATATATTTATATATATATATATATATATATATATATATATATATATACAGTATATATATATATATATATATATTAATCTAGGTTACGAGAGATAGCTGCAAAGGATACACAATATACAAAATTATACATGTACAAAACCCACATATTAATTCTTCTTGAGTTGAGTGACCTTGAATCAAACAGTGAATCGTTGTTTCAGGAGGAGAAGAAGATAAACTACTTGGTGTTCCATTCATCCCTCACGGAACGAGACAAGCACAAGCTGATGTCTGCCTCAGGATGTTGGATGATGAGTGGGGCTTGAGAAACCAGTTGCAAGGTCTTGTGTTTGATACAACAGCATAGATAGAGAGCTGTAGGTCGCTCTCTGACGTGGATAGCATGTCGTCATCATGTGTATGAAGTCGTTTTGGCTAACGTATTTTCTAGTATTCTTGAACCTTCGAGAGGACCACAAGTCTCATTGTTTAAGCGATTCATAGCACAATGGCCAGTTATCAATAAAGAAAACTTTAGATCAGCAAGAATGGAACGTTTTGAAGGGAACTTATGGGAACTTTGTCAAGAGATGATACAGTACCTCTCCGACGCTCTTCAGAACAGCAGCTTCTCAAGAGATGACTACAGTGAATTCCTCCATCTTTCTCTAATTTTCCTAGGGGGAAGTTTGCCTAAGAAGTACAACATCAGAGCTCCAGGAGCTCTTCATCAGGCTCGCTGGATGGCAAAAGCTACCTATGTTTTGAAGATCTTTCTCTTCCAGGAGCAAATGAAACTTACTGCTCATGAAAAAAAGGGTCTGAAAGATTTTTGTCTCTTTGTAGCACTTCTTTATAGTAAATATTGGTATGAAGCACCCTTGGCAGTAAGGGCCCCTAAGAACGACCTAGCTTTTCTAACAGTCATGGAGATTTTGGCTGGATTTTGGCTGAAATTGCACTCAAGGCACTTAAGAGACATCTCTGGTACTTCTCGGAAGAGCTGATTGGACTGTCACTTTTGACGATGGGTTGGACAGCAAAGTAAAAGAAAATATGATTAAAAAAATATCTTATCCTGCAAAAGCGAAAGGTCTGAAGCCCCTCGATTCAAAGCTGTTCAAAATAGCAAACCCATTGGAAACTTACATCAGCGAGAAGACGGCTCAACTCTTCGATGTACTGGATAAAAACAGAAAGAAGAGTTTCTTTCGAAACCACCAAGTGATTGGCCAAATAATGACAACTATGAGTTGTTGAGAGAGAGAGCATTGAAGATGAAGGTTATCAATGACTCTGCAGAGAGAGCGATTGCTTATTCAACGGTACAATACAACACCTACCAAAGATGAGCAGCAAAAACAATTCCTTCTCCGCATTGTTGAGACCCATCGACGAACGTTTCCTACCCTGTCTAAAGCGTCTTTACAGAATTAAAAGCCATTCGCATGTTATTTTGTCAAATTTCGTTATTTTTTCCATTTAAGAGAAAATTATTCATTTTTTAGCAGCCTCAAAATATAGTCGGAATGAACTTATTTTTTGTAGCAATTATCCTTTTATGATTTCAAACAGGGGCAGCCTTGAGGAAGTACAAAAATAAAACTTTAATTTTTTTGGCCACTCCATTGTAGGGTCTATAGTCAATTGTATTTTCTCTTGTATTTGTAAATGGTTAATTAGTATTGTGTATGTGGGCAGATAATCCGTAATATGTAATAGGAGTATACTTGACGTACAGTCAAAGGAAGATCGCACCCAGATTTGGTCTAATAAAGTAGTTTTCTATGGTACTACGTAGTCTTGTTGAATTAGTTATAGTTTAATTAAAGCATTTGTAGCCATGAGATTGTAGAAAAAGTTAGCATTATTATTAGAGGTTATTTTAGCAAAATCTATATTTAACTCTCCAGCAACGATGTAGTTATTGTTGATATGATTAGAAGTTAAAGACATACCTGTGTTTGCACTAAACTTTCATGTTCTATATATGTGTCGTCTACATTATTTTCATTCTTCGTGCATACACGTATCACAGAATCCCAGATTTCCATATCAGAATTAACATTACAAAATTGATAATTCATTTCGTTTTCCACGTTCTCAGTGTACACATACACTACAAAGTTATAAATTTCTACTTCAGAATCAGCATAACATAATGCATCATATTTGTTCTCATCTACCCTCTCCTGAATGGATGTGCTTGGTTGAGCGTGCTTTCTTTTACTAACAACAATCAATTCAGAGACCTACATCAGACCGAACTATGTCACATGAAATATATACAGGCTCAGTAGTGTGATTGCAACATTGCATGCATCATTGAATCTTGCAACATTGCATGCAACAATGGCGGAGACGGGCTCCCCCCACCCAAAATAAATAAATATATATATATATATATATATATATATATATATATAGAATTGTATGTGTATAAATGTGGGTGTGTATACATGTGTATATATATATATATATATATATATATATATAGGGAAAAGTAAAACAATTTTTTTTTATATATACAGTGTGTGTGTGTATATATATATATATATGAATTGTATAGAAAAAGTAAAACCAAGCTTTTGTGTATATATATATATATAATATATATATATATATATATATATACAGGGTGTTTCATAACATGTGGGACGCACTGTCAGGATGGATTCAGGACCTGAAAAAATTAAAAGTTTATATACACATATGCCCGAAATTGCTTTTTCTCCGAGTTACAGCCCGTTATGTGTTCCGGCAAGTATCCGCCTTACCTTTAAAGGAAGTGTTCAAAATGACCGCCTTGCGCTTGAATACACGTCTGAACACGCCTCGTCATAGACTGCCTGACGCGTTCAAACATTCCAGGTATTGCTCGGATTTTCTGGCATCCTTGTTGTACACGTTGGCGAAGCATTTCAACGTTGTCAATGGGTGTCACGTAAACGATGGATTTCAGATGACCCCACAGGTAAAAATCGAGTGGATTCAGGTCAGGGGAGCGAGCAGGCCACGCAATGGGTCCTCCACGGCCTATCCATTTATCGGGGAAATGGTCATCCAAATAGTCTCTGACTACTCGACTAAAATGAGGCGGAGCGCCGTCGTGCATAAACCACATACGACGTCAGACACCAAGAGGAACTTCAATCTAGTAAATCGCTTAAGTCATTCCTTAAAAAATTGGAATAAGATTCTCCTATTAATCTTCGGGGCAAAACAAAAGGACCGATTAAGTTGTCGGCAATAAGTCCTGTCCATACACTAACACTAAATTGTTGTTGGTGCCTTGACTCGATGATAGCATGCGGAGTCTCTTCGGCCCAAGTGATGAGTATTGTGAAAATTGATCACGCCATTTCTTGTGAAGGCAGCCTCATCAGAAAACAACACGGAGGATAGAAAAAGAGGATCGCGAGCACACTGTTGAAGGAACCAAGTATAAAAAGCTTCTCGTGGTTGGAAATCAGCTTCAGTAAGGCCTCGTACTCTCTGAATGTGATATGGGTAAAGCTGTTGTTCCCGTAAAATTCTCCACGCAGTTGTGTATCTTACACCCTTTGCTGCAGCTTTCCTTCGGGTGCTGACACCAGGATGTTCCTCCACGCGATTCAGGACCTGCTCCTCCAACTCAACAGTTCTGGCGCTGATTGGTCTACCACCATTTGAAACTCGTTGTTGAATGATCCTGTATCACCAAGACGATCTATTCTCTGAAAGGTCTTATCTGGCAGACGGCGATTCGGAAACCTTTCCGCATACAGACGTCTTGCTGCGGCCGCATTACACTCGACAAGTCCGTACATGAGATGCATGTCTGCCATTTAAATTCTGTTTAAATAAGCCTTCATTCTCACTTCAAATGCACACTATCACTGAATAGCACAAAACTTTTAAGTTTTTTTTCACTGGACTGCACTTATTCACGGTAAGAAGTTACGAATACGAACAGTGAAACACCGCGATGCACCTCTGACTGACTGATGGCTCTACACTTAACGATATTGAAACATGTCATAGAGTGTACGAAACATTACAATCGACAAGCCATACATGAAATAAGTCTCGTACACACTCCCAAACATTGTCGGCAAGCAATGTTTGTAAACAGTTTGCGGAAAGAATTACTGGAACACAAAAAGGGCTGTAACTCGGAAACAAAGCGATTTCGGGCCTGTGTTTATAGAAATATTTTTCATTGTTTTCAGGTCCTGAACCCATCCTGAAAGTGCGTCCCACATGTTATGAAACACCCTGTATATATGAATTGTATGTGTATATATGTAGCGGAGGGCTAGGGCAAGACCATTCAAAGGTGGGTAACCTACCCTAACAAGGGTAACGAAACAAACGCAGGAAAGCGAGAGAGAGAAAGAGAAGATCCTTTTACTGCGGCGTCTCGAAGTATTTTGAATTCTTCACTAGCCTCCCTGGTCAGCTTTAGGATCACAGCCATTTGACATAAGAACCAGCCAATCGTATGGCGTAATCGGTTGTCAGATAGTTTCTTTGGAGAGTACAGTCGCCCCCGACACTGTTTCGTTTATATATATATATATATATATATATATACACACACACACACACACACACACACACACACACCCTTCATTTCCATTAATATTTGTTTATATGATGAAAAGGAGAAATAAAACACAACATCGTTCTGTCTATTTAACATATATCATTCCTGAAGTACATTCGGTAAATATATATATACACATTAGGTGTAAAACAGGAATAATACACATGATTTATTTAATATATATATTTATATCAAACAAAAATATCACAACTAGCAGAGGAGAATTGCATATATATAAGACCAAAAACCCGATACAGATCGTGCAGAAGAATTTTATGTACAACAAAATCAGAATACACAACACTTGATTAATATATATATATATATATATATATATATATATATATATATATATATATATATATATATATATATATACAGGGCGTCCCAAAAAAATGTATACACACTTTAACAGCTGATAGCTCAATTGATGTTTCTTTCTTTCCAAGTTAAACCCATTAGAATTAATAATGGCAGTCAGACTAAGCTTTGAACAAAGGAAATTCATTCTAAAATGCTACTGGAAGTGTGAAAACGCAGTTGAAGTGCAAAGACAGTTTAGGAGGGAGTTTCAAACAGATCCACCAACGCGACTTACCATCACTCGAATTAGAGATAAGTTTGAAGCCGATGGAACTGTTCAGAATGTCCACAAGAAGCGTTCCGGAAGACCACGGACATCGACAAGCCCCACAAAGCAAGAAAGAGTACTGGAAACGTATCACCAAAGTCCAAGAAAATCTGTGCGGCAAGCGAGTCGTGAGGTAGGAATTTCAGAATCGTCTGTCCAACGCATTTTGAAGCGCTGTCAATGGAAAAGTTACATTCCAAGATTAGTCCATGCTATTAATGAAGATGATCCGGACCGAAGAGTGGAGTATTGCGAGTGGTACTTGGCACGATGTGGATGTGGATTGGACGAAGGTTTCGTAGAATACCCTCCGCGTTCACCAGACCTCACACCACTAGACTTTTTTTTATGGGGATTCTTAAAAGACAAAGTCTACGCTATAAAACCTGCAACAGTCGCTGAATTGAGAGCAGCCATTGAACGAGAATGCACACAAATACCAAACGAAATGTTTCGTGATGTTTGCGATTCCATTGCTTCGCGTTATCAGCAGTGCCTGGACCAGAACGGACGTCAGTTTGAAAACAGGCGTTGACAAAACAATTAAATGTCTGTAGATTCTATTACATTTTGAAAATGAAATGTATTTTAATAAACACTGCCTTTATAATTATTTAAAGTGTGTATACATTTTTTTGGGACGCCCTGTATATATATATATATATATATATATATTTTTTTTTTTTACCTGCAAACGACACACAATGTGTATATATAATATAAAGAACGACGCTTTTTAGAAGCGTGTCCGCACAAGAGGAGAGGAGAAAATGTGCAATGAAAAATGAAGCACCTCCCAGGAATCGAACCCGGGATCATCCGATTGCCGGTCAGATATGCTAACCATTACACCAAAGCCCCCACGATTGAAAGCTCGTAATTTCCCCACGTACCTACGAGCGGAATCAAATGCCTTTTTGAGGGGCACCTTCTTATTCCGTATATATATATATACATTTTAACTGCAAACGACACACAGCGTATATAATGTAAAGAACGACGCTTTTTAGAAGTGTCCGCACAAGAGGAGAGGAGAAAACGAGCAATGAAAAATGAGGCAACTCCTAGAATAGAACCCGCAAGAATCGTGGGGGCTCTTGGTGTCATGGTTAGCATATTTGACCAGCAATCGGATGATCCCGGGTTCGATTCCTGGGAGGTATCTCATTTTTCGATGGCGTTAGCGTAATCCCACACCTCGTTATAACTTTGAGCTAGATGGACGTTCCCCTTTTCTGTATTCTTGGCAAATTTCCCCCAAAGACTTTGCACTAAAGCGCTTACCAGGGTTCCTCGGAATTTGGCCTCGTTCAAGTTGTATCCCTTCACGATGACGGTAGCGTTGAATATACGCCGATTTTTCATTTTCGGTCTCAACTCCTGGCGTGTCTCCTGATGCTTCTACCTTATCCTTCAAAAAAGTATTTATATATGGTGTGAAAAGGTTGGGGAGCTTCTGAAATCTCCACACCTCATATATCTTCAGTATTCTGTACCTGTGGTAAATGGCTAGGGACAGCTCAGAACTTGTATATACGCCTCTGATCTTCCTCTGGTTGACTGTGTGATTACAGTCCCCATTTTTCATTTTCGATTTTTCATTTTCGGTCTCAACTCCCCGCGGGTAGCCTTATGCTTCTACCTTACTCTTCAAAAAAGTATTTATATATGGTGTGAAAAGGGTGGGGAGCTTCTGAAACCTCCACACCTCATATATCTTCAGTATTCTGTACCCATGGCGAAGGGCTAGGGACAGATCAGGACTTGTATATATTGTGTGATTACAGTCCCATTGTTCTCCTCTGCGCACTTCACACACAGAGCGAACATGAGTTTGTGGTCTATAACAACGGGCAAAATTGGCATCCATAAGTCGCGAGGGTGAAGCACATCTACGAAAGAAAGTCCAAAATAGTTCTCGTTCAAATTAGCTGAGAACTCTTCGATGGTAGGCAGGGTGGGGCCCACGAGTTTTTCAGGGGCACCTACAGGGTACGGATTGTTCTTCATCACGTAAGGGTAAAATGAGCAGAAATCGTAGTAATGAATCCTCAACCCGTCCGTGGCTGGAAAGTATAGTTTGAAGGGGTTTGTGCCTCCTCCAAACAAACTATCGCCGCATTTGAGGGAGTCCAGCATCATTTTCATGTTTCCACAAAACCTTGTGAGTGAACTGGGAGCTTATGAGTCGGTCGCGAGTACGGGCCCATGAGAGACTGTCGGCCGGAGATCTGCCATAGATATCTCCTATGATACCACACCCAGGACGTGGGCATCCATGCCATCAGCATCCGTTAAAGGAGTATGCCGTCTTCACATCAGTGGCGGGGTCTTCGCTTAGAGTAGATCATCTAACCAAAAAACACGGCCATTGATCTTAATGGCTACCTCCCCCGTGTTGCGAGCATGTTTTATGTACACACCTTTCTGCTGTTGTATGTGTGTGAGCCAGTAAATAGCCTTATGACCATAATAGTCTAGGATCTGGCCCAGAGTTCGTATAAATTTCTGGGTGCAGAGGTTTTGACGAGTAATTTAGACTAATTTTGGGGCGGAGAATCCGCATTTTTCTATGCCATCGCACCAAATTGGTGCCAAAGTAGTCAAAATGGCAAAAAATTGGCAAAAATGGCAAAATTTTATCAGTTTTTCATATTTTTGTCATATTCTTGAGTTGAAAAATTTTTTAAGGGCAACTTTTTGTTTGAGAATCTGTTTTTTTAACATACTGCTGCCTGAACCAAAAAAACTGACAAAAAAGTAAAAAAATAACAGCAAAAATAGTAAAAAATTAAGTAAATATTGTAAAAAAATCGCAAAAATGAAATTTTTGGCTATTTTGGTGCATAAACTAGCTCTAACCAATCATATCGAACTAAATAGTCAAGAAATTAGATATTAATAGCTCTGCAAGAATTTATTAAAACAAAGTATGCACAAATGTCTAAATTTCGGATATAAATCGATAAAAATGGTTGTAAAATACTTGAAAAAATAGCCAAAATATAAAAAAAATAGTACTAATTTTATGTTATTCTTAGGCTTGCTTGTTGTAAAATGTTTGAACTTCTTATAGAATCGATCTATTTGATTTCTTTAGAGTAACTTAGTCATATTTATTGTGTTTCAGGTTTAGTATTGGTAGTAGCTACAAATTGAGGATCCCTGTATTCATTATGTGATTCAACAGATGATAAATCATGGTAAGTAATAATCGAATTGAATATTTAAAACATAAATATAAAGACCAATGTGTTACAAATGAATTTTTATATGTACAGAATAGAACAGTTTATTATAATTGCAATTGCAAGAAGTCTTAGTATATTTTATTTTTTCAGGATGTATGTCAACTTGTGCCAGAAAAGAAGCATAGCTCAAACCTTGGTAAATGTATCTTGTGCCAGAAGAACAAAAGCCCAAGTGGAGAGAAATATTTGAGCAGCGGAGAACATGGAATAAAAAATTTGCTTCAGTTGGCTTCTGCGTACCCAAATGATGACAGAAGCAAGCGTTTGAAAGCTCTTACTGAGAGTCAGACTCCTTATATCCAGTATCACAGCACTTCGTGCTATGCAACATATAAAAAGTTCGTTGAACGTAGCCAGAAGTCTGAATATGCTGAATC
The DNA here is from genome assembly GCA_023014485.1 of Bathynomus jamesi. Classification (NCBI taxonomy): domain Eukaryota; kingdom Metazoa; phylum Arthropoda; class Malacostraca; order Isopoda; family Cirolanidae; genus Bathynomus; species Bathynomus jamesi. Next base: position 184,453 of record JAJOZX010000568.1, on the reverse strand, counting down.
TGAACCCTCCAATTCCTCCTTAGGGGAAGCATTAACTCCTCCAGAAAATAGTTCAAGCAAAAGGATTAAAACACAGCATATCAAGGATATGAAAGTGTGTATTTTGTGGTTCAGCTCGAGTCAAATTGAAAGGTGGAAACATTGACCATGATTTGTTTCGGATATGTACTCCAGGTCGTGCCCAAAAGTTATTGAGTTATGCTCACTTGTTCCAAGACGATGTTTTTACTAGAGTAGCGATGTTGAACGAATACAAAGATGTATTCGCTGCAGATGTATTCTATCATAATAATTGTATAAAGAAGCATTTTACAGCCTATGATCGCAGAATAGAGACGATTTTGGAAAACAGACAGCAAGAAAATGAAGTTATGGGTTCTACTGACATGGTTCAAGAAGCGTTTAATGATGTAGTCTCAAAAATAGACTTCACAAGCTGTGGATACAGTGTCACCTACTTGAGACAAGAGATCAATAAAAAGCTGAACCAGGATGAATCTATCAGTAACTATTTGGTTAAGAGCCTGCTTATAGACAAATTTAAGGACACCATTTATTTTATATATCCTAGCAACAAACGAAAATCCCAGATGGTTTATTCTGTCCAGATTGAGAGTGCAAGAATTGTTGAAACTTTGCGGAAATCATCTGTCGAAAACGTTGCTAAGGACCTAAGGAAAGAGTTAAAAACTTACAGTTTTGGTTTACGCTCTACCTATTGTGATCCAAACGATCTTGATCTAGGCTTAAAACGCTTCCAAAATGAACGTCCTCCAATATGGATGGAATTTCTTCAACATTTGTTTTCCACCGGAATGTATCAGATAGCAACAATCAGTTGATGCTGAAGTGTGACACTATCTTCCAGATGTTGTTTTACATCCTTCATAATGGTTTGGAGCCCACCCCATTGCATGTCGGATTTGCTCAAACTATACATAACCTGTCACAGTCTAAAGATCTTATTGAAATTGCAAACAAACGGAGCATTTGTGTAGGATATCAAGAAGTTTGCAAAATAAATTTTGCACTAGCAAACGTACAATATCTTTATGTGGTTCACATAGAGTTCCAGTTCCTCCAGTATACGGTGCTAGTTTTATTCCAAAATGCTCCATTAAGCTCTGCACCACACAACAACATGCTAATAAGATCAGTGAAGCTCCAGAGTCAACCCTCCGGCTTGGCAAGTTACAAAGCGTTCTTCCTTGCCAAGAAATTATCTTGATTGGACCAAGACATGACCGAGGTACAATAAGTCAAGATTTCGAAGTCTCTGAATACAAGGCAAACGATCATTTACTAGAGACTGTTAATCTCGACCATTTCCTGTGGTTTGTGATGCGATACAAACATAGAACAACCACAATATAGGGCTCTTCAACTTACTCAAATACTGATAATGATGACTTTGTTCCAAGCTTTGTTGCTATCAAAAGCCCTTTTGTAGGAGATAGCTTGAAGCCTACAAATATTGCGTTCACTCGCATACTGCCATACAAAGCAACTGAATTTGATACCATTTTTACAACAATGATTAACTTTCAGGACGTGCTTAAGCAGCAGAATAAGCCATACGGTGCACTGTGGTGTGATGAAGGAGTTTATGCTATTGCGAAGGAAATTCAGCTCCTGAAGAAAGATCTGTTCAGTAATTTGTTTATCGGATTGGGTGGATTCCATTTTGAGAAGATTGTACTTGCTTGTATTGGATCTTATCTTCATATATCGGGAATTGAATCTGTTTTGGTTGAAAGCGAATGTTTCGGTCCAGACGCAGTAAAATCCGTTATGAATGGCAATCATTATGTGAGCCAAGCAAGGATTATTTTTCGTGCACGAAGCAATAACAAGCATTATGTTCGATGGGTTTTTGAGTGTCGATGAACACCGTAACTTATATCAAGATGCTGCAACTAAAATTTCAATTATGGTTGCAGAACAAGAGCAATGGGACGACTTTAAGTCTTCGATATATACTCTGTCTCAATCCTTTCAACAATATGTAAAGCAGAGGTCTGATAGTAATGAAAACTTTCATTACTGGTATCATTTTACCAATAGATGGGAAGATGCACCTGAGTGACGGTAACACTCTTTCTCAATCACATAAGCGGCCTTGACAGTTTTTGTCATTTTTGCCAAACTCTTTGCCACTTTTGCAAGATTTTCAGTCAACTTCATCATCAGAAATAATACATGATCTTATCTCACAGTCTTTTACAACATGCAAACCTAAGAGTTTTATAAAATTAGCACTATTTTTTATATTTTGTCTATTTTTTCAAATATTCTACAACCATTTTTAATCATTGTAACCCAAAATTTAGACATTTGTACATGTTTTTCTGTTAGGAAATTTTAGTAGAGCTATTAATATCTAATTTCTTGACTATTTAGTTCGATAAGATTGGTTAGAGCTAGTTTATGCACCAAAATAGCCAAAAAATTTAATTTTTGCGATTTTTTGACAATATTTACTTAATTTTTTACTATTTTTGCTGTTATTTTTTGACATTTTTGTCAGTTTTCTTGGTTCAGGCAGCAGTATGTTACAAACACAGATTCTCAAAGAAATAAGTGCCCTTAAAAAATTTTTCAACTCAAGAATATGACAAAAATACAAAAAAACTGATAAAATTTTGCCATTTTGCCAATTTTTTGCCATTTTGACCACTTTCGCACCAATTTGGTGCGAAGGCATAGAAAAATTCGGATTCTACGCCCCAAAATTAGTCTAGATCAGTCGTCAAAATCTCTACACCCAGAAATTTGTACGAACTCTAGGCCAGATCTTGTACTATAACTGCTCAGAGCGTTTCGGAGAATGACGGCTAGCGTGTTTTAGACATGAGTTATTCTTCAACACAGTAAAACACAATGATGCGATCGAAGTTGCGGTTTGTAGCGGGTCGAAGTTGAAAGCATACGCTAAGTACGTGTACGTCATTCACGCAATAACGCTCGCATTCATCTGCTATATTGTAAGGATTATCTTCATTAAAACTGTTGTAGTAGCGATCAAAGTCTTTACGCTCACTGTCACTCATGTTGTCATAGTTAAAGTAATGTTTTGGAGGTTGTAGCCCTACATAATTTAAAGTGTCGTGAGTGGGAAAAGTGTAAGAGAAATACCCTTTTGAAACTTCGGCGTTTACCTCCATCACCTTTACAAGGTGTAAATAACAAAGTGTCTTTAAACTGAACATTACCGCTTATTTGTATAAGCTTGTTTCCTCTTTTCAAGAGATAACCTGTAAATATCTCCGAGGACTCGTGTTCAAACAGTTCCTTATAAAGGAATTGTATATCAAACTTTGTGGCGTTGTGGGCGAGAATATACAGTCATTTTTTTTAACTGGTCTGCTAATTGACAATATATTCCACGGAGAGCTTCACAGGGAAATCTCTTGCAGACACCTAAAAAATGTTTGTTCTTACCACATTTGCAACATTCATCACACTCGACGTTCATGCACTCGTCACAGGGTTTGTGTAAGTCTCTATATCGTAGTATACATGCTTTATACCATCTGCCTTATATTTCTCACAACATGTAGTAACAACAAATTTCATCACATCTATGTCCGAACTCGCCGCTATCATTCAACGTATGAAACATGCCGCACTCGCAAATTCTCATTTTCCAAGACGTACCATTTGATTTATGGAATCCAAAACATATTATTGAAAAACGTGCGGCTACATACATTACATTCACTCTTCTCAGCTTCAACTACTCGACTTTCCCATCTAGGGCTTTTACACTGCTCGCATACAATGTTTCAACAGATCATTCGTAAACTACTGTAGAAACAACCCTTGCACAAATCGTGATGACTTCCATATTTTCGGCTTTTTATCATAACTCACGTAAAGAGCCCTTATATTGCTAATAGGGAGATATGTTGTCCCCGACAAACCTAAAATAAGTAGAGGTTTTGTACGTTCTCTCACACTGCTTTTAAAAACATACACAGTTTTACGACGATCATTCAATCCAAATACAACTATACGAACATCCATTTCCTGCTCTACCCTTCTCAATTCCTCAGGCCCCATACCACAGTCAAATTCGAGCCTGCAGTCTGTGGGCAGTTTACGTGCACGCTGCACAACCGTAGGCAACCAGATGCTATATGCAGCCGTATTTAGCACAATAAACATATGAGCCAAGACTATTGCTATAAAGTCGCAACCGCGATCGAGGTTTGTGTGGTTTCTGAATATTTGATAACTGGCAATGTTAAGAGTATAAAGTGTGGCCGTATGTCTCGCAACACGGAAAACGTGGTCTATATCGATCGTGAAGTTGTCCAAATTAAATTCAGTACTGCTTTGAGAGGCCTGCATTATTCACCCCAAAACGTACCCTATATCTACGGCAGCCAAACATCTGTAGGGTATCACCACCCAAGAATCGTCTCTATCCGCATTTTCTGACCCGAAACCGAGGGACAATCGGGTTCTGGTTTCACGTCCATCACTGTTCTTAAGGGCAAACTCCACAATACGCTCAACTATGCGCCGCAGTCCGTGGTCAGTCAAGGCCGCTGCTATACATGTTTCGCGGGTCGACCCTGACTACGTACCGGTTTCTAGTCAGGGCTGAGGTGGGGGTGACGCTGCGCACCAGCTTGAATGATATGCTGCTGTCTACAGAATGAGATGTTGCTGACAAGGTGGAGGGCACAGCGGGAGTTGGTATTGAATAGGAATAAGGGGGTACAGTTTTATTTGTAGAAGGAGCTACTGTAGGAGTTGTGCCGTAAGACGTAGAGGGCTGGGGTTCTATTACATTTTCAGAACTTACTGTGGGTCTAATGGCCGCCGCACTCGTGTAGCTTTTTACTCGTTTTATACCTGACGTGGATGGTGTTTCAGCACAGGCTATGTTGATATGCACCCGCTTTCTTCTCGAATTGTCGAGTGGGAGTACTACAGTTGTCGGTGCTTAGGGTTCCGGAACGCTAACGGGAGTGATGGTGCAGTCTAGAGCCTCAACAACAACTACACTATCATCGGTTTCATCAACTCCATCTGCATATCTACGATGGGAACATGTTGCTGATACAGTACCTCATTCTCGTCATCATTCACGGTTCTGGGGAAGAAGAAAAACAAGACTAGAATATAAGGGGTCATTCAAAAACCACGTGGTCCTTTTTCGGGTGGTTTTCAAACCCGTCCCCCCCCCTTGTGGTCATTTGTGGCCATGACTTAAAACCCCTCCAAAACCACGTGGTCTTCTGATGTCACCCCCACCCCTTCTTAATCTTATGTAAATTAAAATGCAAATTAAAATAAAGCAAATTAAAACTAATCAAATTAAAAGTATGGCGAATTTGTGTTTCAGGAACGTTGAAGATTCGAATCTTCTAGAATTTTCCGAAATAAAGGTAGAGCGAATTTGTGTTTTTAAAGATTCGAGTCTTCTGAAATTTTCTGAAGTTTACGAAAATATATATATATATATATATATATGAGGGGTCCCGCGTCTTAAGGTACCTAAGCGCCAAAATTAAAATTCGCCAGAAATCGCCTCCAAACTTCAGCAATATTCTCGCAATAGTATCTCTGTTATTAATTGAGCTAGAACGTTCATTTTTGGCTAAATTAGAGTTCAAAGTATGCTAATGAAGATGTTGATGAGTTTTTGGAATAGATTTTCATATTTTATATTTTATATATACAGTATATTTTTTAAGTTTTTGATTTTCTTATTATGCCGAACTGTGGGTGAACTTTTGGTTGGCGATAGAGGTGAAAAAAGTAGTTCGCTTAATAAGGTTTTCAACCATACTTCTAGTGTCGTAAGGTCATTATAACCAAAACCACGCGATAGAGGAAGGGTGAAAATAGTGATATCCATCAAAAACACGTTTTCGCCTGTGGTGGCCCTTAGGTACCTTAAAAAACGCGACTCCTCAATTATATATACTGTATATATATCTATATATAATGATACTATGAGAACAATATTATGAACAGGATATTTTAGTGCTTAGTATTGACCATGTGGTTAAAGATCAAGACCCCCTCCCCCATGTGGCCCTTGGTGGTCAAATAATGAATCCCCCTTCCCCCCTTTAAGGACCACATGGTTTTTGAATGGCCCGTCAGGAGCATCACTTCAAATTTTATTATATTTTGTAAATGTTCCACTTAAGAGTGTGACGTGTTAGAGATGGATTCTGTAGAATCCCGTCCTACAGGCTGTGGCAAAACCGTGTTTATGCTTAAAATCATTAAAGATAAGGACGAACTATTCTCAAATTTTTTGCATAAAGTCAAATATCGCTATTCGAGATATCAGACCGTATTCAGTGAGAACCAAGATGATATTTTTTTCCACAAAGGTGTTTATGATTTTAGTTCTATAGAGGATAATGAGCACACGGTTATTGTAATTGACGATCTCATGTTAGAAATGGATAAAACGTTTGCCGAGACATTTACAGTGTTCTTCCATCATCTTAACATAAGCGTATTCTTCATCAATCAGAATCCATTTTTCAAAAATAGATACATGCGCGGTGTATCGCTAAATACCAGGGTTGGCAAAAACCCAACAAAAACCCAAACACCCAGCAAAAACCAAACTACCCAGCAAAAAACCAGTTGGTTTTTGCTGGTTTTTTTCGTTTTTGCTGGGTTTTTGCCAACCCTGCTAAATACACAATATCTTGTCTTATTCGCACAACGTAGCGATGTGGCATAAATTGGGATATTAGCCAATCAAATGTTCCCGAATCAGCGTAAGGAGTGTTTGGAAGTTTATAAAGAAGCTACAAGCCAACGTTACGGTTATTTGGTTTGTGACCTTCACCCGCGAAACACGTTTAGGGTGCTTCTAAGAACGAATATATTCGCAAACGAGGCTGAAACGGTGTATATCCCAGAATGACAAAGAGGTTAAAGAAATACCGTGAATTAATAAAAATCTATCACCGGCTGCCACGAACTCTCCAGCACCTGTTTGTTAAAAATATTGACACCGACATTTTAAAATGCACCTGTGAAATCTGTCTTAACGTTATAAAATGCAAAGTACCAATGAAACTCTCAGAAGTCGCGCTTACGTCGTTACAAGAACATAATACACGCACTCGCTCATAAAAGTCAAACTGTGGGGAAGAAAAAGCGAATTATTGTACAAAGAGGGGGTTCATTCCTACCCATCTTATTTTCAGTTTTGGGGCCTTTACTGGGGCGATACTGACCATTGCGAACCTGAACAAGTACAGAACAACGGTGCCAGTCCGCAATCCTTCCAACATGTATTAATAAACAGTCCCCATACAATGAGAAATAAAGGGCTAAGTCTTTATAATCTATTGAGTGAGGACCCCATCATGCAATAGTCCGATACAGACGAGGTTGTTGTTGAAGGGCCAAAGGTACAGGGTTCGAACATCATTGACAACGCAAGTAGTTAACATGTTAAGAAAAAGTTATCATGACATTTCTAATGCAGCCTCTTACAGGAGAGTTAATAGGCTGGTCAGAGGCGTTTATAATAAAGGAATAGAGAAAAAAGATATTGAAAGGTTTTTTGCGTGAGCAGGACGCTTATACACTTCATAAACCGGTGAGTAGGTTTAAAACTGCCAAGACAGTAGCAGCCTCGGTTGATTCTATTTGTCAGGCGGACTTAACAGACATGCAAAGGAATTCGGTGTATAATGGCGGCTAAAGATACATTCTATTTATAAAAGATGGGTGATAAGTCGCCTGAAACAGTTGCTAAAGCCACCAAAGCGCTGATGTTGAAGGAAAACAGGATTTCTGGCTATTTTTGTGCAGACATGGGGAAAGAATTTATAGGCCGAGCTTTTCAGAACATGTTGGCAGAATTCATTATCAGTTATTACACTAGCAATTCTATACGGGGCTCCAATAAATCTTAGCCCGCCCGCCCATGGCCTAAACCATTAGAGGTACAGTAAAACTAAACATACCTTACAAAAGAGAATTTAATCCTACATTTAATGAGAAACAACTAAAACTTAGTGTTCCCGCCATTGGCTTCCAAGACAGCCTGAATTCGCTTTGGGTAGCTTGCCAAAAGTGACGTGAATAGATCTTGATCGTTACGCAAATTTGCTAAAACAGTTTCAATGTGTTGCGTCATTGTATCCTTCGAAAGTTGATTTGCTGCAGGTTCTTGAAACAAGAGACATTCAACCTTGTCCTTTATAACTGATCCAATGTGTTCACAGACGTTCAGGTCAGGAGAATTTCCTGGCCATTCTTCATTTCCAAAGAAATCGATCTCATGGTTCCGCAACAATTGTTGAGTGGCTAATGCCTTAAATCAGGGGGCCTTATCGTGCAGAAGTGTGACCTGATCGACATCCATAACATTGTTTGGGTTTCTTAGAAAAGGAATGACATGCTGGGATAGAATAATATCACGAAAATTCTGCCCATCCCAACTCTGACCATTTGGTTCAGCACCCACATGAGCTTCTTTGCAGTGAACAAAACAAACACACCAACACAGTCTGGACTTTTTAATAATTCGCGATAATGTTCATTGTCATCGATTTCATCTGGTGTTGTGGCCCACACTCGATCATTTTGGTAGTTAGGCCGACGTGTTACGTAAACAAAAAATTCATCGGAGACAGCTAAATGCATGAAATCATCCACATCCCAATCTTCAAGATAAAGGGCAAACCACATTCTGTCATCGATGTTGAGTTTTTCTTGGCTTTGGAAGTTCTTGCCAAGGCTTTAAACCTTGCCTATGACGGTACAGTCGAATGATCTCACCACTAACGATCTTTCCTCTCAACACTTCGATCTCTCTAGAAAGTTTAGCACAGCTGTTTTTTCCGCTTACGCTTACCGCTTTGAATGATGTCCTTTGTTTCCGAGAGAGTGGCAAATTTGGGCGCCCAGATTTGGTTGTATCCATTTCACATTCATCCAAAGTTTTATTCCAATTTCTTTTGACGATGTCCTCACCTCTTCGCAACTTTTTGGCAACCCATGAACGTGTTATAAAGGTGGCTCCAGCATCACGAGCTTCCCGAAATGTTATTGCTCGTATGCGATCTATCACACGTTGCCTCTCCGAATCACCAATTAATTGAGAAGCCATTATATTATCACTTTATCAGCTAGAGTAATTTTAATATCTGCAATAAATAAAGAATGTTATATATTTTTATAATCACTAAAAACTATTTCGATATAAGTAAACATGTAAGCTGCAAATGGGGGGGCTAAGGTTTTTTTGAACCCCTTACATAAGGCATCTTTAGCCGAAAGAGTTCAACGTCCCATAAAGGACCGCTTGCATCGCTATTTCACACATAAAAAACCATATAGATATATAGACATTCTGGAGTCGTTGGCTTCATCCTACAACCGTTCACACCACCGAATGATCGGTATATTACCTAACGAAATTTTAAAAAGACTTATGCATACAGAGCGTGAGGTGATAAAAGATAATCGTATAGTACCACCACGTTCTGTGCATTTCAAAATCGATGATTATGTAAGACTGTCACGTTCGGGGAATAAATTCGCGAAAGGATTTGATCAAGGCTGGACTCGTGAGATTTTTAAAGTTAGAGCTATGAGACCTAAAGACGAAGTGATGATGTATTACGTTGAAGATGTGAATGGGAAAGGAATTGCAGGTGGTTTTTATGGCGAGTTGCAAAAAGTAGCATTTAATTTAGGAAAAAACTGCTTAAAATTGAAAAGTATTTAGGAAGGAAAGATTCAGGAAAGAGAAAAATGTACCTGGTAAAATGGCTTTGGTACCCAGAAAGCTTTAACACCTATATAAAAGCTGATGCAATAATGAAGCTGAAATTGTAACAACATGGCGCCTAACTACTTCTACGTCACACTCCCCTCCTACGCTTCTCTGTTTGTACATCCTAAAATTACCCTGGCCCACTTTATAACAGAACTGCGTGGACTCATTGAATTGGGTTGTGAATCATGAAGTTGGAATATGTAAATTTCAACTGGCCACCAAGTTTTTAAGTATTGACAAGAAAGAATCCGTTTTTATGGTTCTTAGAAGTCGCGATGAATGTGTAAAGGCCGGAGTAACTCAGGACGACACCATGCGCTCAGCCTGGAGCGGTGAGTTGCAGTACAGTACTACAGTACAAAAGTAACACTAGGACCGGGACATTAATGTATCACACAGTCGAGGATATTGTGAGAGACTTAAATGGGAATCTGATAAGTTCAAATCTTACGGATGATTTGGGATACGAAATCGTAAACAAAGATAAATCGGGGCATACTTTGTTGTTAAAATCGAAGGCTAACAGAAATATTAAAGACAAAAACACTGTTCAAAATTATATCTGAGGGCAGATATGTTCTAGCCTTCCAAAGAGATACTTTTCACGAGTCACAACATGACTTGATGAGTTTATTGTACCAGCTAAAATTGGAGAAATTGCTCTCTGGAGAACCTTCCCCGGACATGTGCTATATTTACAGCAATATCGTGGAGCATCAGTTTGTTGGGGATACCCAGGCGCGACTGCTGCGCATCGATCACATCCCCAATCATAGCGCAAAGAGCGTGAACATTACATACAAGCTTCATTGTCAAAGTCGCAACTAGCCTACTAACCAGTATTTCAATATATATAAGAACGATTGAGGCGACCAGGTTCACATTTGGTGCTGGGAGCTTAACCCTCACAATGCCCATGGGAGCTTGAGCGCCGATATGAGAGAATGCTCATGGGAGCCTGGGCACCGCAAAAAATTATCGTAATGTTTTGCGTTGACCAGGCTACCATGAGCATTCTGTCATAATATATATTACTATAAGTATAACATACTATATATATAATATAAAATGAATAAAAAAAACATTTTATAAATATTATTTCGATTGGAAATAAACAAAAAAGTTATGAAAGTCATAGCGCCGATATGACAGAATGCTCATGGGAGCCTGGGCACCGCAAAAAATTATCGTAATGTTTTGCGTTGACCAGGCTACCATGAGCATTCTGTCATAATATATATTACTATAAGTATAACATACTATATATATAATATAAAATGAATAAAAAAAACATTTTATAAATATTATTTCGATTGGAAATAAACAAAAAAGTTATGAAAGTCATAAGATTCATAAAAAAACACATGGATTTATATAACTGAAAACGAAAATAATTATTTGAGTTATCGTTTGATTTTTTTTTTTAGAAAAAGAAAGAATGACCATTGAAAGGGTAACTATAAATTTTTTAAAAAATCTCATAGAATGCCTCAAAATATTGTTCAAAGTACAGGCATTTTTTTAGCATTTAAAGGGGCGTGTCGGTGCACCAATTGAGCATTGTAAGGGAAGCTTCACTTCCGTCGTACTGCGATAGAATGACCCAAAGGCCGTTCTCAGTCTACCGATAGGTGACATATCAGCGCGGGAGAGGGATTGGGTCCATTTTTCAACTATACTGTATTCGGCTTTCCCCTTGTTGAAGAGTGGTGCCAGATATCTCGGCAGGAAGGCGTTAGAATCAGGTCTTAACAAGGTAGAAGACATAATGGCAGGGACTAAGCCTAAAGAAGCTCTCAAAAAAACATTTAAAACTTACACGAGACGAAATTGCCAAAGCTGCAAAGAGAAAAATGTGTGGTGGAGGGAATAAAAACCGGAAGAAAAAGCACACTGTATGGAGGAAGAAGTAGGGGTTACCAACTCATTGCGTTAAATGAAAAAAGACAAAAAAAAGAAATGTTCTAAGCGCATGAAACCTATGGTTAATCACTTTTTTAACTGATATAAGCTAAGGACGTTGCGCTCGTGGTTCATAGACTGATTGCTACTTGCCGAGAGAGGCATCACTATTTCTGACGCCCCATGGCACGTTTCATCATCCGAGTAGTTCTCAATGCTGTAAATCGGAGCTAGCCCTCTTTCATATGCCTCCTACACAAGCATCTATTGAACATAGCGACTTTATTAGTTAACCCGCTAAACACTATTAGCTCGCCGAGTGCTTCTATAGAATTCGTGATCCCCAGCTCAGGCCCTTACTTTTTTGACCCAAGCTGTGTGCACATGTACGCTAAACTATGAATAGCACATTTAGATGGATCGGATTGAGAAAACGACTACGTTGTATACCCAGAGACAAACTTTCTACACACCATATTCAGCCAGTTTGACGTGTATTTAAATCAGGTCACTATCTCGGCAGAGTCTGGCTACTACCACCTACGATCCTATCTGGAAAATGTCCTCAACTTTTCAAAAGAAGTGAAGGACACCTTTTTAACTGCCGAAGGTTATTATCGAGCTAAAGATGAAAGTAGTAGAAAGTGTAAGTTTAAAAATTCTAAAACGAAGATATATGACTGCTATGGATGCCTCCACACAGATTTCACGTTCCAGAAGAAGTTGCTTGTGAATGGGGGTCGATATGAAATTAAAACTCACCCGTACGAGCCATGAGATTTGTTTAAATCTGGGTGCTGACCAAGAAGAGGGTGCTAAGCCTGTGGTGATTCATATTATGGAGACATATCTTCGCGTACGGTGAGTGAAATTAAGCTCTGCTTAGCAGATGGAAATTGAAAAAATTTACTACATGCCACAGTGAAATACCCAATTAATAGAGTTCAGCTTAAGGTTTTTACAGTCCCTTCAGGTTTGACACCCAAGCAAATAGAAAAATATCGCTCTTGGGGTTCTGCCTAAAAGGAGTTAAAATGCAGGAGCACACTTCTGTGAATGGAAAATACCAAAAATCTGCATTTAAATTCGAAAATTTCGGCCTTAAAAATGTAACTTTGTATGTCAACGGGGTAGCTTTAGGTGGGACATTGGAAACGCGTTATTCTACAGATGGCGAGTTTTCACTTTGCTTGAGAGCGTATAGCAATCTTGCGCATAGCGTCGGTGGTTGCGACGGATTAAGAACCGGTGGAGCCTGTGTAACGCAGAGTGAATTCGTCCAGAGTTCGAATCTGTACCCGTTTGACCTCTCACCCGATATCTGTGGGAGTATAAGCATAAGTCCATAGCAGAGTGGATCTCAGTCAGATTAGAGTTCGACAAGCAGCTAGTCACGCCTATCACCGTAGTAGGTTACTTCGAGTCGAAGGCTTTAATCGAAGTTGACAGGTTTACGGGCGTAATGACAGACTTTTAAAAGTTGACACGGTTACACTCCAGAGAGCGATGAAGATTGACCGATTCACGCACGACAAATTTATTGGGCGTGTTTGCGAAGAATGAAAAGTTAAAAGTTCCAATCACGAAAGACTGCGGCGCATTTATCATGAATAGGGATGTTAACAATGGAGAACGGTTCCATTGGATAGCCGTTTATTTTAAAAATAGGGAAAGAATGTACTACTTTAATTCACTGGGTGGATATCCATGGAATGGTTATAATTGTAAAATTTCTCGAACAACTGCAAATTTCACAAATACTATGGCTATCGTTTCCAGAATTTGTACAGCAAAGTCTGTGGGCTTTCTCATGCATATGACTAGTGGAGGAAATTTACGGAACTTCTACAATTTTTTAACTTGCGTGACCATGCGAGCAACGATGTGGAAGTATGCAGCCAGATAAAAAACAGTTCCCTTTTAAGGTCACCCGGTGTAATGTGTGAAGTTTAATGTATATATATATATATATATATATATATATATATATATATATTAGGCCGGGTCGAAAAGAGGTCAAGGTTAAGATTTTGCTTAGGTACATATTGTGAGGTTAATCATTTTGTAATAGTAGTATCCACCGATACTTACTTTTTTCCATATGAATTTGTATGGGAAATAGGCCAAAAATCGAAAATCGTAAAAGTCGACCCTAAATATTAATTTTTTTGCTTTCCGATGACCAAAATCGGGTTCCCTGGCACGAATTACATCAGAATAGACCATTCACCAAATTTTTTTGAGATCGGGGGGTAGGGGGTAGGGTCTTAAATCTGGTGCTTACTCATAGCACCGGATATAAAACCTAATATTACATTATTTTTGTTTTTTTCTTTCCAGATTCCTATTTTCCTATTTATGTACCTAGAATGTTAAAAGTTTGTATTGAAATACGTTATTTAATTTTAAAATATCAGTAATAAATAAAATATAGTTAAAATCTTATTAAATTAAATTATGGCTACTAGAAAAAGAAGCCACAATGCAGCCTTTTGCAGCAGAAATTTTGAGCTACGAAGATCTATAAATTTTCTAGCAAATGATTATATTGATTTGATTAATTGGAGTGAGCAGATAATTCACTCCTCCACCTTTGCTAAGTAATTTTACCAATGAACAATTGCTTCAGATTAGAACTAAACCTCTAAAAATACTAGATTTTTCATGTCACAGCCAAAGCGTTGAACAGGATGTGAACTTAGTAACTACAGTAAATCTAGCCAGGAAAGAATTGGTTATATTAATCGGCATAAATTTATTTCAAATACTTTAGAGTCTAGAAAAGAACTGCCTCCTTTTGAGTGGAAAGGTCAATGGAAGGAATAAAAACAAACATTAGTTTTAGGTCAAACATTTTATTGAATTTCTGTCTCTTAATTTCTAAATTTCTACCAATAATACCTAAAAATTTATGTATTAAATTTTTTTCAGGCATTTTTGTATTTTTTTAATTTTTTTCAATAAAAAATAAATATGTGTTTTATAAACGAACTATTGTAATAATAAAAAAATTTCGAAGTAAATCGCAAATTATCTCGAATTTTACGAATTTTCTGAAAAAACTGAAACTGGTAGGGGGGTAGGGGTCCTCAGAATTCAAAAATATTTTACCAGGGAGTTACTATGATTGATTGAACCACCTCACACTATGTACGTAAAAAATAAAAAATTTCGACCCAGCCTAATATATATATATATATATATATATATATATATATATATGCGCCTCGGTGGTGTAGTGGTTAGCATCGCTGACTACGAATCCATCGGCCCCGGGTTCGAGACATGACGGCAGCCGGCGCGCAGAAAAACCCAGCTGTTTATCCTTCCACACAATAAAGAAAGTGGTTGGTAGATAAATGGGTACCCTAGGTGGCCTAGTGGTTAAGACGCTGGGCTGCTGATGGGGCGTGGTTCGGATTTCACGTTAAACTGTAGGTCTAAGTGGAGTGAAAAGCTTGATTTCGTCAGAATGAACAATTCGGGTGGAAGCTAACCAAAGGTTACCAAAGGTATATATATAATTGTAACGACAAACATCTTCAGCAATTAATTATTTTAAATTGTACCAAATATGCATCGTGTGCAGAATAGCTTTTAACCTTGTATGATAAATGAAGCAAAGACGCGCATTGTATAAAATGAGAATTGTGTGTACACACACACACACATATATATATATATATATATATATATATATATATATATATATACACCATGTATCCTCACAATAAGCGAGAACTGTGTGTGTGTCAATAGTTAAAATTGTACTAGAGTTATTTATATCAGAGTGTTGGTTTACGTCGTCGTCGTCGGCCTAGGCAAGCTACGGCTTGGGACCGTAGCGCATCTATCCGGTATAGGTTAACCTGGATGATGTAGCCATAAGCACTGCCGCTAGTTAAGTGCCAACCAGTGATTATCTCACTAGCCGTATTGAGTCCGTTAGGCGAAACTGCGACAGTACCAAAGGTGGAAAATATAACCCTTGGTTTTCTATTATTTATTTGTAAAATGGACATGGTATTAGATTAAAATAAATATTTGAATATAAATAATTAACTGACAATTGTGATATATAATTAATTATGTTTACATACAATAAAATAATATAGTATACATAAAATTAGTATTAATGTGGTTCACAATTGAATTATGATGGGTAACTAATTTAAAATGAATTTATATCTATTCCGAAATTCAAGACGGTAAAATTAACATTTAACTTGAAACTAAAATAAGAGTATTCACTACACACTCCCCCACCAGAGAGGAAGTTCAAAGAGTTCCGAACGACACAGATTTCCTCTGGACCTTTTTGGTAGCTACATGTACCTCACTTAAGGTTGATTCCAAAAACGCAGGCTTAAGACGATCGATAGAAACCTTGTCGACCTTGGAACCGCGCTGGATGAGAAATGATTTGCGCGTACGTCGGAGAACTTCATAGGGCCCGTCATATGGACATTGGAGAGGCCGTTTTGGGAGAGGTACACGAACGAAAACGTGGGTGCAAGACTGGAGGGCTGGGGAAATAAAGATGTTCTGTTGGCTAGTCAATCGAGGGGGAACAGGCTGAAGGGACTGCATGTGAGAGGAAAGTGTTTGAGCGAATTCCGTAGGATCACATGACTTATCCCCTGCAGTGAAGTAGCCACCTGGTAGCCGCAGTGTTGTTCCATAGACTAGTTCAGCCGCTGTAGTCTTCAGATCACTCTTAAATGCAGAGCGAATACCAAGCAACACGAGTGGAAGCTTATCCATCCAATGGGAGTCTTCGTGACACATAAGGGATGACTTCAGCTGGCGATGGAAGCGTTCGACGAGGCCGTTAGCTTGCGGATGATACGCACAGGTATGCGCATGTACTGTACCCAACAAGCTGGTAAACTTCTTCCAAAGCGAAGACTCAAATTGGCGACCTTGGTCAGTGATGACTTTTGTCGGCAATCCAAATCTTGATACCCATCCATGAAGAAAGGCTCTTGCAACAGTGTCCGCTTGGATATCAGGAAGTGGGATGGCTTCAGGCCATCTGGAAAAGCGGTCGAGACAGGTGAGCAGATAACGTTGGCCTTGAATCACTGGAAGAGGGCCAACAATGTCTACATGAATTATCTCAAATCGCTGGGATGGGGGCGGAAATGCGTCAAAGGGGGACCTGGTGTGCCTTTGGACTTTGGCACGCTGGCAGGCAAGGCACGTTTTGGTCCAATGTCTGACATCCTTCCGCATCGAGGGCCAAACAAAGCGAGAGGTAACCAGGTGTTGCGAAGCACGGATACCAGGATGGGAGGGCTTATGAAGATCCGTGAAGACTGCTTTTCTGTGACATGGAGGGACATAAGGGCGAATAGCAGCTGTTGATACGTCGCAATAGAGGGGCACAGACAATCCTGGCATACTCATTTTCTTGAGGGAAAGTGAGTGAGTGGAGTCTTCTCTGAGCAGGTCTTGTAGTTCCGTATCCTTATCTTGATCCTGTGCAATAGCATTCCACAGTGTAGAGCTGAGGGTAACAGAAGTAATCTCTATTCTTGAAAGTGCATCCGCTGGAGTGTTCAAGACACCTTTGATGTGGCGGATATCTGTGGTAAATTGCGATATATAATCGAGTTGCCTGATGACTCTGGGAGAGTGGTTACAGCTGTTTTTATGAAGACAGTGATCAAAGGTTTGTGGTCGGTAAAAACACAAAACTCTCGGCCTTCAAGGAAATGTTGAAAATACTTCACGTTTAAGTAAATAGCAAGAAGTTCACGTCCGAAAGCACTATAACGCGTTTGGGCTGGCTGCAGCTTTTTCGAGTAAAACGCGATGGGTGCTTGTTGACCGTTAATGGTTTGTTCCAACACTCCACCGATCGCAACATCTGATGCATCGACCGTCAGAGTTAGGGGGGCATCACTGATAGGAAATGACAGAGACAATGCACTATTGATAGCATTTTTGGCATTGTCGAACGCCTGTAAACTATCGCTACACCATAACAATTTCGTTACCTTGCGTTTGTGTGTGATCATAGCGTGTAGAGGAGCAAGAACACTAGCACAGTTTTTAATGAACTTGTGGTAATAATTTACCAAACCTAGAAACCGACGTAACTCACGCTGATTATTTGGCATAGGGTAATTTTTTATCACTTCACACTTGTCCTGAAGGGGGGTAATTCCGTGCTGCGAAATCGTGTGACCAAGAAATTCCAAGGTTGGCTGTGCAAACACACACTTAGATGCATTAATAGTAACACCGTATTGTTCTAAGCGTTGAAAGAGGAGTGAAAGATGTTTCTTATGTTCCTCTTCCGTTGAGCTGGCCACAAGCAAATCATCGATGTAGGCATAAACAAAGTCTAAGCCTCTGGTGACCTCATCTATAAACCTCTGAAAGGTTTGCGCAGCATTCCGTAGCCCGAACGGCATCTTCACAAATTCGAATAACCCAAATGGTGTACAAACTGCAGTCTTGGGAATATCCGAAGGCTCTACGGGAATGTGGTGGAAAGCCTTAACGAGGTCTATTTTACTGAAGATAGATTTGCCGTGGAGAAGAGAAGTAAAGTCTTGGACATTTGGTACCGGATATCGGTCCGGGATGGTTGTCGAATTCAAAAACCGGTAATCCCCACATGGTCTCCAGTCTCCTGACTTCTTCTGGACCAGGTGTAGGGGAGAGGACCAACTGCTTTTGGAAGGTCTTATTATCCCAAGATCCATCATAAGCTGGAATTCCGATTTGGCAGCTTTCAGTTTGTCCGGGGCAAGACGTCTGGGTTTTGCAAACACAGGGGGACCTTTTGTTGTAATGTGATGGGTAATGGTGTGCTTAATGGTATCACCCATCTGCATCGGTTGAAGAATTCCTGGATATCGCTGGAAAAGGCACTGGTACATGGAATTAGGGGGAACGAGGGAAAGTGCAGAGTTCGAGGCGTCCGGAAGGGCAACCTGTTTGGCAAGAACAGAAAGCAGTGTGGCCTGGTCGCATAAGCGTCGCTTGTCAAGATCCACCAGGAGTTTGAAATGCTGGAGGAAGTCAGCGCCGATTATGGGATGCTGCACTTGAGCACAGATGAAAATCCACTTGAAGGATCGGTGAAGGCCCAAGTTTAGTTCACGCGACTGAGTACCGTACGTGGGTATGCGTGAACCGTTAGCAGCGTATAGAGGCGGAGATTCCGAGTGCGTATGACCAGATTTTTGAGGGAATACACTGACTGACGCTCCGGTATCGACCAAGAAATTGATACCAGAGTTCCTGTCCTTTATGAATAACAGGTTGGCAGTGCGAGTACTAGACGCCATTAGGACTCGCTGCTGGGGTTTTCCGACGAAAAATTGCAAGGGGAGATGCACTTCCTAGCCTTCTTTCCAAATTTCGAGTGGTAGAAGCAGATCTTCCCGGAACTCGAACGATGCCTCTTCGTAAATCTTGACCGAGAATGGCTTCTTTGCCGTTGATTTTGTAGCAGAGAACAAACGTGGTTGAGTTGTTGACTTAACTCTTTCACTTTCAACTCCAGTTCCGATTGTGTGTTCACGTTGTTGACCGGAGCTGTGTCAATCTCCACTACTTTGTCGGCAGTTTCTGCTAGTTTATCAACTGGAGTAGCAGGATCCATAGTGGCCAAGACACGCTGAGCTGATGGAGGAAGTTTCTGCAAGAACAACTGTCTAAAGATGTCCTTATCGAAGGTTTGTGCGCGTTCGCCTAGAGCGCACTGCATAGCCCTCAGCATTTGAGTGGGCTTACGGTCTCCAAGTTCTTCTTTTGAGATTAACTGATGTAGTTTCTCACGCTCGGAGACAGTGGTGCGGCACAGGATGGCAGACTTCAGATCGTTGTACGGGTCCTCACTCGTGGAAGTAGATACGATGACGTCACGGACTTCAGAGATGACGCTCGCTGGTAGAGAGGACAAAACATGATCGTATTTCGTCCTGCTAGCGGTGATCCTTCCCAAGTTGAATTGTGATTCCACTTGGTGGAACCAAATAAATGGATCACCCGGCCAGAATACGGGGAGCTTTACGCTCAAGTGGGAGATGGCACCAGCGTCGTCAGGCATCTTCTCCTATGCTTGCTGACGTACAAGCAAGACGACAAGTTACCAACGAAGGAGTGGAGGTTGAGACGAGCGCAGGCACAGAGCGCACGGGCAGGGGTGAGGGGCAGAGGGCACGAGCGACATTACAGTCTGGTCCTAGTCGCTCGGGTGAAGGGGGTGATGGGCACGAACGACATTACAGTCTAGTCCTAGTCGTTCGGGTAAAAGGGGGGAATCCAACTCCGGAGTCACCAATTGTTGGTTTACGTCGTCGTCGTCGGCCTAGGCAAGCTACGGCTTGGGACCGTAGCGCATCTATCCGGTATAGGTTAACCTGGATGATGTAGCCATAAGCACTGCCGCTAGTTAAGTGCCAACCAGTGATTATCTCACTAGCCGTATTGAGTCCGTTAGGCGAAACTGCGACAGTACCAAAGGTGGAAAATATAACCCTTGGTTTTCTATTATTTATTTGTAAAATGGACATGGTATTAGATTAAAATAAATATTTGAATATAAATAATTAACTGACAATTGTGATATATAATTAATTATGTTTACATACAATAAAATAATATAGTATACATAAAATTAGTATTAATGTGGTTCACAATTGAATTATGATGGGTAACTAATTTAAAATGAATTTATATCTATTCCGAAATTCAAGACGGTAAAATTAACATTTAACTTGAAACTAAAATAAGAGTATTCACTACAAGAGTAATAAAAATCTTGTTCTTAATTTTATAGCCCTTTTATATATATATATATATATACACATATATACACAGTATATATATATATATACGTATATATATATTATATATATTATTTATATATATACAGTATATATCGGGTCGGCCAAAAAAAAGGGAACCTCGAACTTTGGCTGTAAAATCCAAAGTTATAGTCAGATGTCAATATTTTTTCACACCCAACAACTCAGTAAATTTCCTACATAGTGATTGGATTTCAAAGAAAACTAATGAAATTGACGGGGTTACTGAACATTTCGTTATACAACTGGAAATTCTCCATTGACACTACTACTGCATTGTATGTGCAGATAAAAAGTTACAAAGTACTCACATATGGTGCTACCTTGATGTTAAAAACCTGCTTGATATGTTTACCACGAACTTCTACAAACTTTTCCAGTCTAGGACGGAACTCATCTATGGCTTTATTGATTTGTTCTTGTGGTAGCTCATCCCATTTATCCAGAAGAAGCTGTCGTAAATGAGCGACATTTCTTACTTTGACCCGATAAATTCTCTGTGACAAATTTTCGCAAAGGCCGTAATCAACAGGATTTAAATCAGGACTATTTGGTGGCCAAATTTAATACCGCTACCTGGTATTCTTTTGATATCTCCTGTTTTATCGATTTTCTTGAGAAGCTTGTCCAAACCTCCCACAGTTGGCTGACTTTAATTAAAATCGTTTTAATTATCAACTTGAACCCATGATTAACAAGATTTTTCTGGAATATTCGCCATAAATCCAATTTCTCAGTTAAAGTGCTAAAAGATGGCGCACAAATCATAAAATTACCTAGTACTAACATACTAAAATTTCATGGTTCTATGTACCCTATTTGCCGAGATATGAAAGATTTATAAGGTCTCCCTTTTTTTTGCCGACACCTACCTTTCAACCTTTCAAAGGTTCCGAGCGATGAGACCCCATTTCACGAAGGACAAGCTTGTCGCCCCTCCTCTCGAGTTGGCCTGGTGAAATAGTGAGTTGGGTTCTTGTGCTCTCCGCCTCACATATCTAGGTACGTCCGGCTCATCGGGGATTGTTCTGAGCCAGGAGTCTAGTCTTCTTTTGAAGATGTCTACTGCAACACCATTCGTTTTCCTTGGGTCTTTGGGCAGCTGATTAAACAGTTTTGGTGGCCTCACAACAAAACTATTTTCTTTCAGGGTTAAGGATGTTCACTCTCTAGCATTTAATTTAGGAACACGACACATTCTTCCTTTTCTACTTTCCATTGTTGTTTGGGGAGTTACAGGGTTCAGAGTAAGATTAGGGACTAGTTTCTCCATTATTTTCCAAGTTTAAATAATGGTGCATCTCTCTTCTCCTTTCCAGTGAATATAGGTTTAGTTCGCGTAACCTTTCCCAGTAATTTAGTTCTTCGCACCCTTTGATCTTGGCTGTGAAGCTTCTCTGAATCCCTTCTAGTTATCTATTGTCTTCTTTTTTATATGGGGATGTTAAGACCGAGCAGTATTCCAATTTGGGTATGATCAGTGTTTTCAGTAGAGGAATCATTACATTCCTCCTATCCCTTCGTTTAAAGGTTCTCAATATCTGCTCCGTTATTCTCTTTGCTCTGTTTACTGCTATCTTATTTTGTGTTTCAAATTTCGCATCATCAGTCATTACAACCCCTAAATCTTTTGCTATATATATATATATATATATATATATATATATATATATATATATATATACATATAAAATGTGCAAAAAAACGAAATTATGTATTAATTTATAAATACCCTTAAAATGTTACCCATAGTTTTATTTAATAAAATGTTGAAAATACTTGATTTATTCTTACCTGACACACACACACACACACACACACACACACACACACACACACACAAGAAATAATAAAAACTTACATCTTTTCTTCGATTAATTCGCATTTGCTTTGTGCTTCTCTACAGGACCGTCGAATGTGGTGAAAAATTTCTGTTCCTTCATCCTCTTCCAAATCATTGGCACTAAGCTGGATTTCCTTCACACCGTTACTGAATGCCTCGGCGATACGTTCCATCTTATTATCACTGCTTTAAGAGAAAAAAGATGAAGAATATTACACTTCAAATTAAGTTTCCGCATAAGTAACCCCTCTAGTCGTTTAACATCACTTGCTTAAAAATGTACACTGCCTACTTTTTAATTAAAAATGCTTAAAATTGTACATACACCATCGTATATATATATATACAGTACCGTGCAAAAGTCAGAGACCACTGTCGATCTGATAACTATTAGATAATCTGTCGTATGAAAATTGGTTTTGATACTAAAATACTTATTAACAAGAACCTCTGGTTCATATTAACGTATAACTAAATTATTACTTAAGTGTATAAAGTTGTATGAGCTGGATGACCCTCTAGTCTGTGTAAATTGGACTTGAGGGTTGATTTCATTATATTACTTATAACGCATGTGTTTAAAGATCTAGCGAACTATTAATGATGGATCTGCAGTAAATGCTCCTAAACTATTGTTATATCAATATTTACAGTTGAAAGTATTGATATATTCACTTAAATTCTGAAAAACAAATTTATCCAAAAAGTTTCTCATTATAATCCTAATTCATGCTGTTTTTTCTTTCAACTGAGACACCTGTTGTTTTTACGAGATCTGCTGAAAGTGAAATGCTGGATTTGCGTCTGTTTCGAATGGAAGTAATCTTTAGATATTGTAGATCAAATGGAGACAGCTTAGAGGGCCTCCCTGATCTAGAACGATCAGCTGGGGTCCCATTTGATCTGTGACGAGCCAAGATATTTTTTACACCTGTAGATTCACTTATTTTTCTTTCACTCAGTCCCTCACCATGCAACGGTATTATTTCATATGAAATCTCATCAGAAATTATACGTTTCGCCATTTCTTAAGCCTGTGAAGGAAAAAAAATACATGAATTAGGATTATGAGAAACTTTTTGGATAAATTTGTTTTTCAGAATTTAAGTGAATATATCAATACTTTCAACTGTAAATACTGATATAACAATAGTTTAGGAGCATTTACTGCAGATCCATCATTAATAGTTCGCTAGATCTTTAAACACATGCGTTATAAGTAATATAATGAAATCAACCCTCAAGTCCAATTTACACAGACGAGAGGATCATCCAGCTTATACAACTTTATACACTTAAGTAATAACTTAGTTATACGTTAATATGAACCAGAGGTTCTTGTTAATATGTATTTTAGTATCAAAACCAATTTTCATACGACAGATTATCTAATAGTTATCAGATCGACAGTGGTCTCTGACTTTTGCACGGTATTGTATATGTATATATATATGTATATGTATATATATATATATATATATAGGGTGTTTCATACCTATAGGGTAAAATAAAAATGAGCTTGGAGTTTTAATCCACACGTTTCTCCGTATTCTAAAGAACAAGAAAACACGTTTGTGCACGTTTGAACCAGATCGCGCTGCATTTAGAGGTCCCCAACTTTGACGACTTTTTGTCAGTTCATTTCTCGCCTGCCTGCAGTGAAGACGGTTTTCTTCGTCACTTGAGCGGTTCGTGTTGTATAGCCTATTGGACAACTATGGAGGTAATTATATATGCTACTAATTATCTCATTTTACTGTGGTATTGAAATTTATTATTATTTAATTTCTGTCATTTTACTGTGGTAGTGATATTTATTATTAATATTACATGAAATTAATTAGTCTGTTGCATCTTGGACAACTAAGCTGGTAATTATTTATGATACTAATTAATGTAATTTTACTGCGGTATTGAAATTTATTTAATTAGTGAATTGTCAAAGAGAACGTAGTGTACACGTATCAGTTTTATAAATAAAGAAAAGCAGTAACTGGGACTCGAACCAGTGTCATAGCCGTTTGGCGGCATCGCTCAAGTCGGCGTACACAGCACTAGGGTGGATCGATTTTACATTTTTTTCGATTTCCATATTCTAATAAAGACAAAAACTTGCGCATGCATGAGAAAATAGCCTCTGCAAAATCTTAGCTTAATAAGTAATCATCTTCTGCCCCGGCAGAGCGATGAAAATCATATTTTAGTAGTCAAAAACGTATTTTTAAACCCTAGCCTAGAGTCATAAAATTTTGCGTGTGTTATTTCATGCCTAAGCAACGATATAAATGCTATGGGAAATATATAAATGCATTATTTAAGACAAAGAGCCGATCTGAAAATATGTATATTATACATATTTTCAGATCGGCTCTTTGTCTTAAATAATGCATTTATATATTTCCCATAGCATTTATATCGTTGCTTAGGCATGAAATAACACACACGCAAAATTTTATGACTCTAAGCTAGGGTTTAAAAATACGTTTTTGACTACTAAAATATGATTTTCATCGCTCTGCCGGGGGCAGAAGATGATTACCTATTAAGCTAAGATTTTGCAGAGGCTGTTTTCTCATGCATGCGCAAGTTTTTGTCTCTATTAGAATATGGAAATCGAAAAAAATGTAAAATCGATCCACCCTACACAGCACGCTATCCACTCCCTAGATGGTGTAGTGGATAGCGTGCTGTGTACGCCGACTTGAGCGATGCCGCCAAACGGCTATGACACTGGTTCGAGTCCCAGTTACTGCTTTTCTTTATTTAATTAATGAAATTAATTACGATGTGAAATTATTTCTGTGGAATTATTTAGTTTGTTTTCTTTTCCAGGTGTCTACCAGAGCGAAAACAGAAGTGTTTCTTATTGGCCAGACGGATGCGAACATCACATCAAGTGGCCTTCCAACTCAGTTGCAAGTACTCAAAAAGTACTTTTACCACCAAAAGGAGCAAAAATTTGGACGTACTAAATGCCTGAACCTGTGCCTGGATGCCTGTCTCATATTTTGGGAGAGAGCGAGAATCCCCATGATGCGTCGAGATTCGGCCTTGAGGAAGATGGAATCCCTTCTCAAGGAATACGACCGGCTTGTGAAGCACAAGTCACATAAAGCAGAGTCCTTCCGAGTGAAGGAGGCGATGTTCAAGGAGGCAATAGCGAAGGAGATCATGGACATTGCTCATTCACAGGCTAAGGAAATGATGAAGAATCAGGAGGACATCCACTTTCTCGACATGCAGCGTGAAGATCCAAATTCCTGCAGCATGGGCCCTGTTGACATGAAGCTTCACTATAAGGAGATTAGGAAAAGGAAGAGGCTGGACAAGATTAAGGAACAACAGGAGAAGGCCAGGAAGGAACAAGGAGCTGCAGAAGATACGGGGGCTTTAGTGATTTCAACTTCGTCAGAGACTGAAGAAGCAGTTCAAGATGTCGAGTCACGAGTTGGAAGCTCTGACAGCCGTAGGTCTCTTCGTGTCCCTCGTCTACATCCAAGGTTGGACTCGTGCTGCAACCTCAAGCAAGGCTGCCGCAGTTGATCTGGAATTTCTGCGTGACGCGGAAGCCTTTGCCATGTCGGGATATTCGTGTGTTAACGCTGCGCAAGAAGCCATGTCTCGACACCTATGGTACATCTCTGAGACTCTTATTGCCATGGCGTTCTTCGACGCAGATGTGGCAGATGAAGAAAAGGCTCAGATGGTCGTCAGTTTGGGTAAGCCCGCATCGAAAAAGGAACTCAAGCGACCCCAAGGGAAGAACGTCAGGAATCTTGCCTCGAAACACCTGGCGGAGTTCGTGACAGGAAAGACGATGGCTTTCTTCCATGCATTCGACTTGGACACAGAATTCTTGAAAAAGCCAGTTGCCGAGTGGACTGAAGTAGAGGGCTTCAAGCAAGCAGCGGCAACTGTTAACAAAATCTCTGTCGTCAACGATCGGGCCGAAAGAGCCATCGCGCTCACCAAAGAGTTCAACTGTTCTCTGACGAAGAACGAAGAGCAGAGGCAGTATTTGCTCAAAACTGTGATGCAGCATAGGGCGAAATACCCGAATAAAACCAAGAAGGATTTCATGGACAAATGATTCGCAAGAAGTGGTTATGTTTTTTGTATCTTTGTGAAAATGTGTAGTGAAATGGTACTCGTTTGTTGAATAAAAATTCATTGACAGATTTTTGTTTAATTTTTTCCGTTTATGATCTGCCAGAGCATCAAACTGGGGACCCGTAAACTTTAAACTATTGAATTAATACTTCGGTTTATCAGTCTCCTCAGCAAATGGAACAAGGGGATCCATGTGGATTAAAATTTTTCCAAACTTTTAATTTATGAAACACCCTAATATATATATATATATAATATATATATATATATACAGGGGTTGGACAAAATAATATGAACACCTTGATAAATGGCGGTTTTTATTCTTAATATGGAGTTGGTCCTTCTTTAGCGGCAATAACAGCTGCAATGCGTCGGGGAATTGACTTATACAGCTTTTGGACAGTGGCTAGAGGAATCCTGAGCCACTTTTCGAGCAAACCCTGCTCCAGTTCCTCCAAAGACGCCGGCGGTGGGAATCGGCTTCTGACCTGCTGCTCCAACTGACACCACAGATGCTCGATAATGTTAAGATCCTGGGATTGTGGAGGATAATCCAAGCGTTCTACTTCACTAACATGCTCTTCAAACCAGTTTTTAACGACCCCAGCGGTGTGGATTGGTGCATTATCATCCTGGAAGACGGCGCCGCCATTGGGAAACAGCGTTTGGACCATGGGGTGGACCTGGTCAGCCAATATTGACAGATAGACCTGGGCGTTAACCCTACCATGCAGTACTACAGCTGGGCCAAGAGTATTCCACGATATTGCTGCCCGAACCATCACAGATCCGCCTCCATGCTTAACGGTTGGAGTCAGGCAGTTGGGGTCATAAGCATCTTTAGGCTGTCTCCAGACGTAAACTCGACCGGAACATGGAAATAGCGTAAAGGAGGATTCGTCGGAGTAGACCACATTCTTCCACCGGTCCATTGACCAATTCTTATGGTCATTACACCATTTTCTGCGCCGCTCAATGTTGATGTGCGAAAGGAAGGGTTTGGCAATTGCAGCCCTCCCATGGTATCCAGCTCCATGGAGCTCGCGACGCACAGTTCTGGTCGATACGGGGCTAGCAAGATGCTGGTTAAGCTCTGCAGTCACTTTTGGAGCTGTGGTCTTATGGTTCTTTGTCACAATGCGCTTTAGCACCCGGCGGTCTCGATCACACAGCTTCTTCTTGCGTCCACTATTGCATTTGTCGGTGCTTGTCTTTCCATGGCTTTGGTATGCAGACATGACCATAGAGACAGTTCCTCTGGATACATTGAACATCTGAGCGGTTTTCGTCATCGATGCACCAGCCATCCGCGCTCCGACAATTTGCCCTCTTTGGAAGTCTGACAGGTCTTTCATAACTGCTAATTCATAATTCACTCAGATCTGTAAAAGCAACGTGAGGGTTATAACATGACATATACTCTCTCTGTTACGCATTTAAATAGGTTTGCCAGTCATTTGACCGTTTACTTTGTGTCTGAGCAGTCCGTAAAGATAACCGGTGAAATCGGCGGGTGTTCATATTATTTTGTCTAACCCCTGTATATATATATTAACATTTGTGTATGTGTCTGAAGGTATGCCAGAAATTACTCCACGTCTTAGAATTGGGGTTCCCAGGATTAAAATAAGACTGTGGCGTGGAATATCACACCACCTTCGATCTACAGCTTAAATTACATTTCACAGGAAAATGAACTACGACACGACTTCTTTCGCCAATTTAAACCCGCAATTTTAACATTGATTCAACATAGCAGTGGTGCTAAAATAAAAAGAAATAACTTGTTTAAAAATGTACACTGTATACTTTTAGTTAAAACGGCTTAAAATTGTACATACACCTTCATATATACATATATATATATATATATATATATATATATATATATATATATATATGTTAACATTTGTGTATGTGTTTCAAGGTATGCCCGAAATTATTCGACGTCTTAGAATTGGGGTTCCCAGGATTAAACTAACACGATGGTATGGAATGTCACACCACCTTGGACCTACAGCTTAAATTACATTTCAAAGGAAAATAAACTACTACACGACTTGAAACGCCGACTTAGACCCGCAGTTTTAATATTGATTCAACATAGCAAAGGTGCTAAAATAAAGATCATGCTAACAATTGAACTGAAACGGATTCACGTTTATTATATCTTTCTAAAAAAGCATCTTCCCAAAATAAATAGCAGGTTCTGGAATTTAGCCGACAGTTGCATGATAAAATGAAGCGATGACATTGTATATATATATATATATATATATATATATATATATATATATATATATAGGCTGGATCAATGCACCAAGCACTTTATTTCATATCACAAAAAGTAAATAGATACAAGAAAATATGTAAGTCAGAATTAAACGATGAATTAAAACATGCCGGCTATATATATATATATATATATATATACACACAATCAGTTTAAATTACATTTCACAGGAAAATAAACTACGGCTCGACTTGTGACTATTTTGAAATGACTATTTTATATAACCAATATTCATTCTTATCCTATTCGGTTCGTCTAATACAGAAAAAACTTAAATTAGTTCTGCATTTAATTCGCATTCGGTTTCGCTTTGTGCTTCTCTACAGGACTGTCGAATATGGTGTAAAATGTTTTGTCCTTTACCCTCTTCTAAATCATTGGCACTAAGCTGGATTTCCTCAACACCATTACTGAACGCCTCGGCGATACGTTCCATCTCATTGCCATTGCTTTAAAAAATTATCCCCTTCAAATTAAGTTTTACCCACAAAACAGCCAAATAATTGGTTCTGTTTTAGTTGCATGATAAAATATCGATTACACTGGTATGCATATGAATTTTTTTTGTCTGCTGTGAGGGTTTTTTCAACTCATATTATGTAATTCGACCATGCTGAATTCGAAAATGACATTGGTTTTCCTCAATCAGGTCAGGTTTTTTCTCTATTGGCCATTTATTATAAGTCCAATTTTATCCCCAAATTTATTGATTTTTTTAGCTTAAACACTGTAGATACGAGTAATATTATAAGAACACTCGTGAAAAATGAAAACATTGTGTAAATAAATACTTTCATACAATGAATATGGAAAAAAGTTTATTGAGGAAGGAATGAAGTTTTTTGGCTTTCCGTCTGTGTTTTTCTTCGGGCACGTCTCGCTTCAAACACCAGCAATAGTCCGCCAGCATATTGATATCCCAGTTTCCCTGGTACCTCTCTTCCATTATTTTGATATCTTGGTGAAATCGTTCACCCTGTTCCTCACTATAACCCCGCAATTTTCAGGAAAATAGTCCAAGTGGGACCACAAAAAGTGCATTTTTATGGACATGCGCGACCCATGAGCTTTGAAAGCTTCCATCAAGTTTTCGACAACGGACTCGTATTCTGGACTTCTACGCTTGCCAAGAAAATCAGTGACAACTGAGTTGAATGCCTGCCAGGCATTCTTCTCAGTTGGAGTCATTGCGTTTTCGAACTGAGTATCCTTGATCAAAGTTCGAATTTGAGGACCATCAAAAACCCCAGCATTTAGTTTAGCATCAGATATATGAGGAAATTTACTCTCGAGATATCGGAATGCTGAACCCTCCTTATTCATTGATTTGATGAAATTTTTCATCAAGCCCAGCTTAATATGAAGTGGTGGGAGCAAAATATTTGTTGGTGGTACAAGGGGCACTGAAACGACATTATGCGACCCAGGTTCAAAATTCTCTCTGGATGCCCATTCACGCTGTGCATAGTGCTTCTCATCCGCTCGGCTATCCCATTTGCAGAGGAAACATGGGTATTTCGTGTATCCCCCTTGCATTCCCAATACAAATGCCACAATCTGAAAAAAATGAAAATATTTAAAGAATTTAGAGAATTTGTTCTATCAGATAAAAAAATCTATGCATTGGACTGTATCACTTCTGTGGGGAAGTTAAGTGTTCTTATACGCTCTCAAATAACCTTTGGAAAAACAACATAGTCAATAGTATTACCTTCAAATCTCCACAGATCCTCCAGTTATGTTGGTCGTATACGAGAGCATCCAGTAAAATTTTCATGTTATCGTAGCTCTCAGTAAGTTGTACGGAATGTGCTACAGGGACTGATGCAACCCTATTCCCAATGTTGAGAAGTACTGCTTTCAAACTTCGTTTAGACGAGTCTATAAATAGCCTCCATTCTGATGCGTTATATGGCAGGCCCAAGGATTCGATTAGCCCCTCAACATTGCAGCAGTACACTAAGGAAGAGGTATTTTCGTGCACTGCAAAAAACTTGCGGAATTCTTCCTCTCGTTTCCTATGCCAGGAGAATGTTGTTCCCGGAGCCAGCAAGTTCCTCTCGAAGTCGTGAGCCCAAGATCTCGGCAGCTAATTTGGAAAGTCGTAAATCCCTGGTAAGATCATTAAGTTTGGCCTGGTTGAGAGGCCTCGGCTCATTTGAAGCGGTATTTTGAGGTATATACGACTGGGACTGGTCATTGGCATTGGTCATTGATTCATCATCAGAATCATCGAAGTCCAGAGTTTGAGGTGGGTCGGGTATTGGAATTCCAGGACCATGGGGTACAGGTCTCATAGCAGAAGGAATGTCAGGGTATACAACAATGTGTTTATTCTTCTTGTTAACTCCTGAAAATAGAAACACAGAAACATGGATATAAAACTTGCATATGAAATAGAAGAAGCATTCAGACAGTGGCGGCTCGTGAGGGAAGGCTGCGGTCTGTAAGATATGAAATAGGTCGATGGAGTCTGTATATTTTCTTTCTTTTTCATTCATATTGTCCCTTCGGGGACAATATGAATGAAAAAGAAAGAAAATATACAATCATTGGGTGCTCTTCCAATATGTGCTCTACCGCGAACCTGTGATCTACCATATTCCAATACGTGCTCTACCGTGAAACTAGCCTTATAAGGCTAACTAACGAAAATATCATGACTTAACCTAACCAATCGTTAGGTCAACTATACGCCCTTGACGATTGGTTAGGTTAAGTCCTGATATTTTCGTTAGTTAGCCTTATAAGGCTAACTAACGTACCTGCTGCTAATCCGAATAATCTAAAGTAGATCACGTATTGGAATGTAAATTTTAAGGTAGAGCACATATTGGAAGAGCACCCAATCATTTTATATGTAAATGTAACTTGTATAACAATATGTATGTGTAAATGTATTTTCTATAAAAATATGTATATGTAAATGTATGATTACCATTATGGTGAATATTATGCTATATATGGTGAATATTACATTATGGTGAATATTATGTCAAGTTTCATACGAGGATTTCAAAATATTTAAGAAAAATAAATTTATAAGCCCACCTTGGAGGTTTGTCATGCAGAAATAGCAATCTGTCACGTGATCCTTTCCTTCTCTCCAAATCATGGGAATTCCAAAAGGCAAAGATTTCGCTCTGCCTTTGCTCCATCTTCTCAAATTTTCAATGCACGTGTTGCAGCACATATGAGGGGCGAAATTTTTGTCCTGGTCCCCTAGCTTAATTCCAAAGTATGCTCTATACATTGTCTTCACAAATTTAGTGATTTGGGACTGGTTATTTGGCATGGTAACCGTCCCACATATGTAGCAGAATCTATTGGGATCATTTTTACACGCTCTATTCATTATGAAATATTTATCTATATGCCTGAAAAGTAAAAAAAGATATTATACAAGTGAAACAAGTGATGATAGATGTTGCTGTTCCAATTCCGCTTTGACAAAATCACGAAAAATTCTATTTTACTTATGAGGCCATAGCCGGATAACCTGAGCTGATTGAGAAAAACGGATTGCAGATCCGAAATCAGCAGGAAAAACTCTATAAGAATCACTTACAAAACCCTTGACAGCAAAATTGATGCATACCAGTGTTATATATGTATATATATATATATATATATATATATATATAATATATATATATATATGATGGGTCAATGCACCAAGCACTTTATTTCATAGCATAAAATATAAATAGATACAAGAAAATATGTAAGTCAGAATTAAACAATGAATTGAAATACGCCGAATATATACAGCGTGTCCCAAATAAATGTATACCCACTTTGTTCGATAATACCCGCTATGAGGATAATAAATATATTACTTTTTATATGTTTGTAATAAAGGATTTTCTCCTGAATCTAAATATGTAATTATTTTTATTAAAAATTGAAAAACAAAAAAGTTACAGATGTTTAAATTATAATTATTATTTTCGAGACTTCATGTGGGATATTTTCTAATATTTTAACCGACTGTTTTGAGATACTTATGTTTAGTGTTGATATTGAAGCATAAATGTTGTAATTATTAGTTAATTCAAAAAATTTACAAATTCCATGGTTAAATGACACTTTATCTAAGATGTTCAAATTGTCGTTAGAAAAGAACAAACGTCGCAGAGTTATAAGATGTTAGATAAGGTTAGAGCAAAACTGTAGTCTTGCCTAATTAGAACTCAACGAAATGGCTAGGCTAAGCTAGGCACTAAACATAAGTATCTCAAAAAAGTCGGTTAAAAGGCAGGCCAGGCTATAAAAAAAAATAGAAAATATCGCACATGAAGTCTCGAAAATAATAATTCTAATTTAAACATCTGTAACTTTTTTGTTCTTCAATTTTTAATAAAAATAATTACATATTTAGATTCAGGAGAAAATTCTTTATTGAAAACATATAAACAGTAATATATTTATTATCCTCATAGCTGGTATTATCGAACAAAGTGGGTATACATTTCTTTGGGACACGCTGTATATAGTATATAAGCAATCAGTTTAAATTACATTTCACAGGAAAATAAACTACGGTTCGACTTGTGGCTATTTTCAAATAACTATTTTAAACAGTAAAGTATAATCGAAGTCCATTCTTATCCTATTCGGCTAATACATGGCCTAAAATGAATGCTGTGGTAGAGGCTGCCGCAACGCCTTAGACCTATAGACAGATGCATAATAATTGCTGGTGGCTTTTACCAAGCATTAAAGAAAAATTATTTAAAACAAATTTTTGGCCTTAACACACAAACGTATCTCTTAAGCATATAAAAAATGTTTATTTAATTTTAAACCAGTTTTGGATTTTGGGTGAGCTTATTTATTTTTCCGTATAAAAAGTCGGCAAACAATTAATTTCATAAAGCAGAAATAAATACACGTGTATATATATATATATATATATATATATATATGAAAATTATTTCACGAAAGTAACACGTGAAAAATATTTATGATGAATAAAACCACGAAGGAAAGGAAACACAAAATGGTGCTCAAGCGCTTTCGTCTAATGACATCCTCAGGAACACTGAAGTACATAAAAGGGTAACAGCCTATATATAGGTTACAGAAAGAAAAAAAAAGAAAAATAAATAACATACATACATACATACACACACACAAACATACATATACATACATATCTATATATACATATACACACATATATACATATACATATACATATATACATATATATATATTTTTTTTTTTTTTTTTTTTTTTTTAAGTTCGGGAAGAACCGATTCGCCTCTATTTAAAAGGGCATATCTCAGCGGAAAAACAAAGAAAAAGTGAGAGGAAAGACAGAGGAAAAAGAAAGGGTGGAGGGGACAGTCGAAGTGGAAAAAGACCAAGGATGACAAGGACTGCAGGGTCGAGCCCCATCATCCTTGGGTGCTAGGGCCGGGAGGGCGCACGTGAAACCTCCAGGAACAAACACGTACAAACGAGCACATGAGCACTCAAGAGCACGAGCTTAGAACCCCCTTGCGGGGATATATATATATATATATATGCAATAAACAGAGAAGTAAAAATAAAAATTAAAAATTAAAAATTAAAGGATTATCCGTGAGGCGTACAGATTTGTAAGGAATAATATCGATTTTTAGCACAAGATCAAATGGATTATAAAAATACAAATTTATATTGGAATACTGCCCGGGTTTTAACACTCTGCCTATGGTCAGGTTTCGATATATATAAAAATAAAATGCAAATTAAAAGTTAATAAAATAGCAGACAAGTTTACCAAAGATTTAGTATTCTACCTTTCTTATCTAAATCTGTTTGGAAGGAATTCAAAATAACAGGATCGAGTTGAAAAAGACCTTTGCTTATGTTGAAGTTATTTGAAAGTTGGATAATGGCAGACTCAAGAATATTTCTATTAACAATGTTGCTAGAATGGAATAAAACTGAAGCATTATTCCAATCAATACAGTGGGCTAACTCTGACAAATGGACAAAAAGGGCACTGGACAACTGTCCTGTTCTAACGGAATATTGATGCTGTTTTATACGTGTGTGCAAATCCTTTCCCGTCTGACCTATGTAAAAGGAATCACATTGTTTACAACCAATTTTATAGATAATGCCTGAATTATTGGTAGGGCTATTTTTACTATGATATTTTTCACAATATTGTTATATGAAAATACTAAATTAATATCCAAAAGTTTAAGTACATTAGCAATGCCTAAAAAGCCCGGGAAAAATGGAAGTACTAAAATATTTTTTGACAAAGTACGAGTGTTATTATTGACACGATAGAAAGTTCGTTTTGCCTTGTTGTTGGAGTTTTTCGAAATTACTTATATTCCGAGAATCCTGGGGGTTGGCATCCCGTGGTTGCGGTACGTCGACGATATTTTGTGTATCTGGCCCATGAATCGTGACCTGGATAACTTCCTCCTTCAGTTAAATGATCAAGTCCCCTCCATTAAGTTTACTTTAGAAGTGGAACAAGACAATTCAATCCCATTTTTGGATGTGCGTGTACATAGGGAAAGCCCAGGGTTTAAGTTTAGTATCTATCGGAAAACAACAAACAATTTGTCCTACGTACACTTTTACTCGGGACATGACACCCCCACTAAGAAGGCCATTTTTTCATCAATGTTTCTCCGCGCCCTTAGGATCGCCAGTCCGGAATACATCGATGCCGAATTGGAAAAAATCAACGGTATTGGAAGTGATTTGTGTTATCCATCTGCGTTTATGGAATCTTGTCTCAACAAGGCAAAACGAACTTTCTATCGTGTCAATAATAACACTCGTACTTTGTCAAAAAATATTTTAGTACTTCCATTTTTCCCGGGCTTTTTAGGCATTGCTAATGTACTTAAACTTTTGGATATTAATTTAGTATTTTCATATAACAATATTGTGAAAAATATCATAGTAAAAAATAGCCCTACCAATAATTCAGGCATTATCTATAAAATTGGTTGTAAACAATGTGATTCCTTTTACATAGGTCAGACGGGAAAGGATTTGCACACACGTATAAAACAGCATCAATATTCCGTTAGAACAGGACAGTTGTCCAGTGCCCTTTTTGTCCATTTGTCAGAGTTAGCCCACTGTATTGATTGGAATAATGCTTCAGTTTTATTCCATTCTAGCAACATTGTTAATAGAAATATTCTTGAGTCTGCCATTATCCAACTTTCAAATAACTTCAACATAAGCAAAGGTCTTTTTCACTCGATCCTGTTATTTTGAATCCTTCCAAACAGATTTAGATAAGAAAGGTAGAATACTAAATCTTTGGTAAACTTGTCTGCTATTTTATTAACTTTTAATTTGCATTTTTTTTATATATATCGAAACCTGACCATAGGCAGAGTGTTAAAACCCGGGCAGTATTCCAATATAAATTTGTATTTTATAATCCATTTGATCTTGTGCTAAAAATCGATATTATTCCTTACAAATCTGTACGCCTCACGGATAATCCTTTAATTTTTAATTTTTTAATTTTTATTTTTACTTCTCTGTTTATTGCATATATATATATATATATATCCCCGCAAGGGGGTTCTAAGCTCGTGCTCTTGAGTGCTCATGTGCTCGTTTGTACGTGTTTGTTCCTGGAGGTTTCACGTGCGCCCTCCCGGCCCTAGCACCAAGGATGATGGGGCTCGACCCTGCAGTCCTTGTCATCCTTGGTCTTTTTCCACTTCGACTGTCCCCTCCACCCTTTTTTTTCCTCTGTCTTTCCTCTCACTTTTTCTTTGTTTTTCCGCTGATATGCCCTTTTAAATAGAGGCGAATCGGTTCTTCCCGAACTAAAAAAAAAAATATATATATATATATATATGTATATATGTATATGTATATGTATATATGTGTGTATATGATATATAGATATGTATATGTATGTTTGTGTGTGTGTATGTATGTATGTATGTTATTTATTTTTCTTTTTTTTTTCTTTCTGTAACCTATATATAGGCTGTTACCCTTTTATGTACTTCAGTGTTCCTGAGGATGTCATTAGACGAAAGCGCTTGAGCACCATTTTGTGTTTCCTTTCCTTCGTGGTTTTATTCATCATATATATATATATGTGTGTGTGTGTGTGTGTGTGTGTGTGTGTGTGTATGACAAATTTAAACGAAGAGCTGAAATACGAACTTATAAATATCCACTTACAACTCGTGTGTTGGACAACATGGTGCGTCCCTGGCGTCCGACGCACCTGTTGGCGTGATTTTGCAAACATGGTCAACCTTCTGTGAAGTAAATAGCTGCTGATTGTCTGCAGTTTGAAGTAACAGTAGCCACGATTCTCCTCTGGAGAACGGTAAAAAAACTCACCTTTCCGTATATATAATATGTTAACCCCTCCGTCTATGGTCTTGGTTGGTTCGAAGTTGACGGGATTCTGGTTATGTGGCAGCAACGGATTTGTTACTTTGGAGTAGCTGGTACCGTATGGGGAGTCGCAGTAGTTTTCTTCTATATTACTCTATTTCTTCTTGTTGTGGATCGGATGATTCTGTGAAGCTGATTAAATTCTCTGAAGGTTCCCCGATTCTTACTGTAACGGATCGAGAAATATTTTTCTCTATTTAAGACTAAGTTCTCTGAAGAGAGCAAGGCTCGAAGGAGAAGATAAAGACTTTTTCTGACGGTAATTTACTGCTAAAATGTTACAGGTAATGCTCAGCCTCTAAGTTAGATCAGTCTAATCAGAATAACCAGAATAACAATTTGAAAATTTACATGGGTTTTTATACCCAAACTTTGTGGGCATCATTATTATGTAATGCTAACTTGTTTAGTTTCTATTCTCTATAGGCTGCATTATTTTTGCACAATATTTGAAGATAAGGTAAATTTTTTAGCTGTGACAATGTCGAAACAGATAAACAAGATATTTGAAGATGAAGCCATATTTTTATCTTAAACCGCATATTGACAGATCTGATGTTATCATGATCTGCCGAATTAACTAAAAATGGAAATTGAAATATGCATTTTTACACTTAAACATGCATATGAGCAAAGATTAAAGGCTTAAGATTTTACAATTAAACGTTAGGAAAGACATGACTTCATCTTTTATAACGAAGAGAGAATGTATACAAAAATTGGACATTGCAAAATTTGATCAGGTTACATTATTTAGCTAAATCTAAAAAAAAATATTAAGTAAATTCAAAAGAAACAATTCACCAAATATTTGGCAAAAATAGAGGCCAAATCAAAATTTTAACCAAACTCGCGTTATGTGATTTTGGTCCTTATGTAAAAATGAATGTCTGAATTTAAAAATTGTGTAAATATAAGGACTATATAAAGATAAAGATTTATACAAAACCGGATTTATGCAAATATACATTAAAGATACGGATTTATGGATTTATACAAATATATGAATTATATAAGAATATAGGAATTGTTCATTGTTCATTTATATATATATATATATATATATATATATATATATATATATATATATATGTGTGTGTGTGTGTGTGTGTGCGTGTGCGTGTGTGTATATATTAAAAAATATATATATACACACACAGTATATATATATATGTATATATTCAAAACACTGTACGATTATTACTTACATAATATCGCCATCTTCAAAAACGGATGGCGAGATATAGGGGTCAAAGTCGTTGTTGACGAAACTTCCACCGACTTTGCAAAATAAAGACACATTTCAATATACAATAAAACGTCACTTGCCAGACAAAAAATTAGCACTATATATAAAACTGTGAATGTGAAATTATGTCACGAGAAAAAAGCAATGTGGAAAATGGGAGAAAGCGCCTTTCAACATACAAAAACGTTACTTGCGAGACAAAAAACTTAAGGCTATATATAATTCGACGAATGCAAAGTTATGTCATGAAAAAAAGAATATGGAATATATGCCAAACTGTCACTTACAAAGCCCCACCGTTACAGCTGTTAGAACTCATTGTGGGTTGTAATCAAGTGAAATGCCCACTGAAAAAGTTACTGCTGAATGCGAACAAGGTACGCCAATAATTCCTTTAAATGCTGGAAAAAACGCCCCCTTTCAAATGACGGGCGAGTAAGAAGAAGAGACCAACCAGCAACGCGCAGGTGTTCTCATTGTTTGTACTTCGTCTGTGGGCGTGACTTCAGAGGAAGAGAGCTAGTCACAAAATTGGGCGATAATTTCATCAGATTTTTTAAATTTAATAAACGGGCGTCCTGCAACGCCAACCAAATATAAATAATTATTTTCAATAAATTTTTAGTACTACTAAAACTTGATATGAAGCTTGGTAATTTGGCATCAGAGTTTTGGGCCTGAGCTACATAATATTTCCTATATATGTATATTTATACGATCTATATACCCAGGATACGATGCTTAAGAATAATTTAAAATAAATTTTTAGTACTATTAAAACCTGATATGAAGTTTGGTAGTTTGGCATCGGAGTTGTGGACCTGAGCTATATATTTCATATATGTCAGGATTTAAATAATTTTAAATAATTTTGAAATAAATTATTAATACTATTAAAATTTTGTATGAAACTTGGTAATTTAACATCGGAGTTGTGGGCCTGAGCTATATAATATTTCCTATATATGTCAGGATACGGTGCTTAAGAATAATTTTAATTAAATTTTTAGTACCATTAAAATTTAATATGAAACTTGGTAATTTGGCATCGGAGTTGTGAGCCTGAGCTATATAATTTTTCATGTATATGTCAGGATACGATGCTTAAGAATAATTTTAATAAATTTTGTTTTTGTGTGTAAAAGCGCATGCATAACTGTGATATGATTTTCTTATATATATATTTATATATAATGCATATTATTTCCACTAATAAATTTATTATTATTTTGCTCCATCTTACCGTATACACGGAGTGTCGCCAGAAAAATGTCACTGCCGGCCATCTTTATTTGTAAACCGATTGTTATATTGGCGACAGAGTGTCGTGAATAACATCTGCACAAGCAGCTCTCTGAGATAAGTTCACACATAAGGAACTGTTATCAATTTAAACTCTCTTACCTAAAAGCATATCTCTTGTCGAGAACGAACGTTGGACATCTGTCATATTATTATGATTATTATTATTATTTTGTGTATGATTTACATATATATATTCCTGTAAAGACAAATTATATATGTTAAATGAATAAATTTAAAGTAAATCTGAGCTAATGTATATAATATTTCCTCTATATGTAAAAATGAACAATGAATAATTCTTATATTCATATATTCTTATATTCATATATTATATTCTTATATTCATTTTACATATAGAGTCCAAACTCGCATAACACTGACACAAGTGGGATAAAATTTTTATTTCTTTCTATTTTATTTTTGCTGAATAATTGATGAATTATTTCTTTTTAAATTACTTAAGCATTGTTTTAGATTTAGCTTAATAATGAAATCTTGTTAAATTCTGAAATGTTCATTTTCTTTATACAGGGTGTCCCATAAGTCCGGCATCATAGGAAAAATAATAAAAAAAGGCAAAACTAAAGCTTTTATTTACAGAACGTGCTCAATATGTCCACCATTGTTTTCAATACACAAATTCACACGTGATACCCAGTCAGCAAGCACACGGTGAATGATGTCAGGAGTAATGGTGTTACATGCCCCAATAATGCGCTGCCGAAAATGTTGAACACTCCTAATTTTCTCTGCGTATACCAGCGCTTTCAAGTGGCCCCAGAGATAAAAATCTAGTGGCGTGAGATCCGGGCTTCTAGCTGGCCATTCCACAGGCCCTCGACGTCCTATCCAATGACCAGGGAATTATTGGTACAGGTATTCCCTTATTTGGGTGCTGTAATGTGCAGGAGCGCCGTCTTGCTGGAACCATGTTGGGAAATTTCCTTCTTCGTTGAAGACTGGGAAATGCTTCTTCCTTGAGCATACGTAGGTAGGTGCCTCCAGTGACATGTTCATCGAAAAAGAGGGGGCCTCTGATGCGATCCTTCCAAATGCCACACCATACCATCACCCGAGATGCACCTTGTTCCTTTGAAGAGGTATACCAGTTAGGGTTGTTTTGAGACCAGTAGCGGGTGTTCTGTCGATTTACCTCACCATTTCCATAAAAAACAGCCTCGTCACTGAACAGAATGGTGGACGGGAAATTGGCATTCCGAGCATATGAATTATGGTTTGTAGAAATAGAAAAAATATGAATTTCTCCTATGATGCCGGACTTATGGGACACCCTGTACATTCTCTCTTCGTTGTAAAAGATGAAGTCATGTCTTGCTTAACGTTTAATTTTAAATTTTAAGAATTTAAATTTTGTTCATATGCATGTTTAATTGTAATTCTTAATAAAATGCATATTTCAATTTCAATTGATTGGCAGATCGTGATAACATCAGATCTGTCAATATGCGGTTTAAAATAAAAATATGGCTTCATCTTGAAATATCTTGCTTATCTGTCTAGACATTGCTACAGCTAAAATATTTACCTTATCTTTAAATATTTTGCAAAATAAATCAGCCTATTGAGAATAAAAAACAAAAACAGGTCAGCATCAAATAATAATGATGTCATTAAATTTTAAGTATATATACGTGTAGAATTCTCCAGTGTTCATTCTGATTTTGCATGATTTGACTTAGAGGCCGAGCATTAACCGTAACATTTTAGCAGTAAACTACAGTAAGAGAATATCTTTGTCTTCTCCTTCGAGCCTTGCTCTCTTCAGAGAACTTAGTGTTAAAATAGAGAAAAATAATCTCCCGAAACGCCTCAAGAAGAATTGGGGAACCCTTGAGAATTTAGTGAGCTTCACAGAATCCTCCGATCCACTGCAAGAAGAAATCGGAGAGTTGTATAAGTGAAACTACTGCGATTCCCTATACGGTACCAGCTACTCCAGACTAACAAATCCGTTGCTGTCACCTAACCAGAACCCCCGTCAATTTCGAACCGCACAAGGCCATAGACAGAGGGGTTAACATATATGTATATTTATGCGTTCATGGGGTTTTCCATACGATTTATACAGTTGGGGTCAAAACTATGAGTCCACTTGATTTTTACTGGTTTTCATAGTTACAATGTAGTTAAACCATATTACTCATTGCTGTAGAATACATGTATGACTTGGTCTTACACCTTCCTAACTCTTATTTACCACAATATCATGTTACAGTTATATTTTTCATGTAAAATTGAAGAAATCAAACGTGACAGTTTTGACCACGTTTCATCACTGCCTGGTTTGGAAGCAATATACTTATTAAAATGTTGAATAAAGTTTCGAAATATATGAATGGATGTTGCTGCTGATAATCTGTTGTATAAATTAATAAGTGTCTTTCCATTTTATCATATAATATTATTATATTATCATTAATAACAATATTAATAATCTAATTCCTTTTGCAGGTTCATACAATTTTTTCTGCCCCAGAAAAACACTCAATAATTTTTCAATATGCCAAATGATCTCAGTGAAGCAGTAAGGGGCCAAATTGTTGCTCTAAACCATC
Source organism: Bathynomus jamesi (assembly GCA_023014485.1). Taxonomy (NCBI): domain Eukaryota; kingdom Metazoa; phylum Arthropoda; class Malacostraca; order Isopoda; family Cirolanidae; genus Bathynomus; species Bathynomus jamesi. The sequence continues at coordinate 142,166 of JAJOZX010000568.1, read as the reverse complement.
AAGGAGTATCTCAGCCCCAGATTACTGCTAAAATAAGAGTTTCGAAAGGTGCAGTTCAGAGAACATTGCAAAGATTTAAAGAGATTGGAACTTGTTCATCAAAACCAAGGTCAGATAGGCCTAAGACAACGACTCCATCGAAGGATCAGTTCATCAAACTTTCGTCTCTGCGTGATAGAACAGCAACTGCAGCTTAGATTCAGAGAACAATCAAGAAACAACGAGTGAAGCCTGTAAGCAAATCTACAGTTAGAAGAAGGCTCATGCTGAGGGGCTACATGAGTGGGCACCAATCTCTAAACCACTTTTAATGCCTCAGAATAAGGCTAAGCGCTTAGCATGGGCGAAAAAAATACAAAAATTTCACTGTTGAAGATTGGAAAAACGTTTTATTTACAGATGAGTCAAAGTTCGAGCTTTTGGGTAATCATCGAAGGGCCTATGTAAGACTTAGAAGTAGTGAGAGATTGTTTAAGCACTGCATAAAACCTTCAGTTAAGCATGTTGGTGGAAATGTCCAAGTCTGGGGTTGCTTCAGTTACAATGGAGTTCGTGGCCTCAACAGAATAAATTATATCCTCACCAAAGAGAAACATCACTCCGTCATTCAAAGACATGTCATACCATCTGGCTTGAGATTGTGTGGTCAAGGCTTCTTGTTTCAACAAGACAATGACCCTAAGCACACACCCAAACTTTGTAAGGGCTATTTAAAAAATAAGGAAGGCGTCCTGATCATTATGGATTTTCCAGCCCAATACCCAGATCTCAATCGCATCGAACATTTATGAGGACATTTGAAAAGAGAAAAGCAAAACACGAAATAACAAGGCAAGATATCCTCTAGGATGCTTCTCAGCTGTGTTGGAACAACTTGGGACCTCATACCAATCATAAGCTTGTCGAATCAATGCCTGATAGAGTACAAGCAATTCTCAATGCAAAAGGAGGTCACACAAAATATTAAAGCATTTTCATTATTTTGAATGTTTTTTGTGTACTTTGGTAACATTTATTCATTATTAAACCTTTTTTGCACCTAATGAGACCCTATTTTAATGTATTGTTTGTAATTCCTTTCGTTTTATAAACAAAATACATATTTTGTCTTGGTGGACTCATGGTTTTGATCCCTACTGCAGGCGCGTGCGGTGAAGCTAGAGATCAGGTGCGCTGCTGCCAATATATATATATATATATATATATATATATATATATATATATATAATATATATATTATGGAAGAATTTTCAAGAAATAACGATGATGTAAACTATAATAAATTATGACCTTGGTACGGTAGTAACGGTACTTACCAAATCTGGATGATGGGGTGGACACTGGATACGGTATATATTTAACTATTTATATGCGACAGCGCGATTTTTATCGATATTTCAGATCAACCCTACGATTCTTAGTAGAATATTTAATATACTTTTTCAGAAATGAAGCCTTATATATATATATATATATATATATATATGTAACAGTTTTTTTGCGCACACCTACAGGTCGCTACAATTGGTGTAGAACAGTGGTCGGGGAACAGGGGTAAATTACCCGAAATGGGGTAAATTTAAAATTTTTGGGGGTAATGCGTGCGGTATGAGAGACACTTCCCTCAGAGCCTCAGTCGTGTGTATGGTATCATGAAACGAAGAGGTGCTTTTAGTGCTTGACACTTTGTGCTGATATTTTTTTCGTATATTTTTATTTTATTTTGTTACATAAATGTGGCGTTATTCTAAATTTTAGAATATTACGAATTTACGTCCTGATTTTGATGTTGTATCAAAAATGAAACAGCATCATTTTTCCAAAACCTGAAGTGATGTTTTGAATGAAATTCTTCAGTTCTTCAATCCTTTTTACTAATTTTGTTTGTGTGCTATTCTTATGCCAGCATGTGTGGCTTTTTTTAATTTCTCCATAATAATGGATCCAATAAACATTTTTTTAATTTTAATTTTTTGTATACCATATGGAACAATTTTAAGAGCAATTGGCTTGTTTTTGTTTACTTTGAAGTCTGGGGGTAATTTCATTTTACTCAAATAGATTTTTGGGTAATACCCAAAAAAGTTCCCCGACCCATGGTGTAGAACAATGCGGTTTTCACCATTCGATGCGTCTTTTTATTGTGCAGTGCCCATGCTAAAAAAAAATTCCCTAACATAATTCCTTCCCCCCTTTTAGGGGTACAGTTCTTCCCATGCCTGTACACGCATTTTTTAATTTTTCATTTTTAATCATAATTTTGGCACAAAATAAGTCAATATTTACTAAACATTTAATATCATTCAATTCACAAAAGATTTATTTATCGATTCAATTTTAAAAAAGTATATATTTTTAAAATTCATAAAGAACTTTTTGCAAAAAACTAAAAACAAACATGCATTTTTAAAATTCAATGATTTTTATACAAAATATTTTGATATTTGTTATAATTTTAACATTTTCGATTCACAAAAGATTTCTTTATCGATTCAATACAAAAAATTACATAATTAAAACGGGCAATTTAAATAAACACAAGTTTAAAGTTAAATGAGCCACACTCGAAATTATTTACCGTGACTTTTGTGCTTTTTATTACTGTGGCTTTTGTACAAATAATTTTACGTATACACAAACAATTTGATAGGATATTGATTTATCATTCTATTTTTTTAGTTGTCATGGAAATATGTTAATTAAGTTATCTGATTAGATGCGCTTTTATAGTTGAAGATCATTTTTAGAAAATTATTTATTTTCCCCACTTTAAAATATTACAAAATTTCTATTAGGTATCCTAATATCATTATGTCTGTCGCTATAAGTAAGAAAATAGCAATTATTTTCCATTTTATGAAAATTTCGGACCCCCTAGGCCTACAAAACCAATTTTCCCCTTTTCTTTATCAAAAATTGATTTTCGGAAGTCTTTCGGTTATAAATTTGTACCAGTCTATTTTTTATCTATAATAATAATAATAATAATAAAAAGACGTGTGTGTGTGTGTGTATGTATGTGTGTGTGTGTGTGTGTGTGTGTTCCAGCCATCAGCCATAACTCCAAAATGGAAGCAGTTACAAACATGAAACTTCACACACATATTGATTAGGTCCGGAGGTTGTGCATGTGGGTGTTAATAAATTAAATAAGTAATTTTAAAACATTAAATGACGTCATCAAGATCATTACGAAACCTATGGTAAAATTATTGAATACCCGGTTAGGTTCACTGAATGCCAGGTTAGGTCATCTGTACGCCCTTGACGATTGGTTAGGTTAAGTCGTGATATTTTCGTTGGCTTTAACGAAAATATCATGACTTAACCTAACCAATCGTCAAGGGTGTACAATTAACCTAACCAGGCATTCAATTAACGTACCCGGGCATTAAATTAATCTAATCGGGCATTCAGTTGACCTAACCGGCCATTTAAATAACCTAATCGGGCATTCAGCTGACCTAACTGGGCATTCAATTAACCTAACCGGGCATTCAGTTTACCTAACCGGGCACATATATATATATATATATATATATATATATATATATAGCGTTCAACATCCACACCGGCAACGCCGGGTCGCTCCGCTAGTTTCATCTATTACTGAATCGTACAATGATGGGTCAGATTTCATTTGGACTAATAACTCATTTTCGATGCTCATAAGGGCTAAGTATGACAGCCTTTCTTCGCCCATTGTACTTCTTAGGTACGTTTTAATTCTCCTCAAAGCCGAAAATGATCTTTCTACTGATGAAGTTGTAGAGGGAATGGTTTGTGTTAGCTGTACGAGTTTTTGAAGTTCAAGCATGCTTTCACTCAAGTTGTTCAGGCTCAAGAATTTTGCAATATGGCAGGGATAGTTTCCTTGAAATTCTTCAGATGAGTATAGGACACTTAGTTCACTTTTCAGTCTTATAAAATCAAAAGAGCCACTGTGTAACTCCGCGAAGGTTTTAAGAATTTCATCAGGGAATGCTTGGTTAAATTTTAGAAAATTTTCGGGATTTAGAAGTTCCCAAAATTTCAACTGTGACAGATTTCCAAACCGAGAAGTAAGTTGCATGCAAACCGTATCTATGATTTCTAAATAAAGTCTTTTCATTTCCAAATGTGACTGATCAGTCTGTGCTAGCCTTATTCGTTTTGGTTCTGCATCAGTAGTCAATGGCATGCGATATTTCGCCTTTGCCACACAATCATGAAAGCTACTCCGCATTTTCTGAAAATACGCTGAAACACTCCAGCATATCTCAGGATATTTTTCAGCCAATAGTAAGGCGGTATTTGTTAAGCCCCGCCCAGCATTTAAGGATCATATACCTACGCAAGTACATTCTATGCTCAGAGCGTACCTTGTAAGAAAGCACATGAGAAAACAAGGAAGTTTCACTTAATTTTACTTTATATTGCTTAAGTATACTGAATAAATTATAAAATTTATTGGTATTTATAATAGCATTTTATCAATATTTAAAAAAACTTAAATTTTTAAATTTAATAAAAAAAATTAAAAACTATGTACGTTGCGTACCCAGTGTGCACACCGATGCCCTACTGTATATATATATATATATATACTTTTGTGGGCCTGAGCTGCCAGGTTAGGTTACCCTCCCCCTTAGAGATCACATCCACATATATACACATATAGTTCATATGGATCACATGAAGATCAGGGTCCTCAGCCTTCTTTAGTTAGCCTTATAACGCCAACTAACAAAAATATCACGACCTAACCTAGCAAATCATTAGGTCAACTGTACGCCCTTGATGATTAGTTAGGTTAGGTCGTGATATTTTCGTTAGTTAGCCTTATAAAGCTAACTAAACAAGGCTGGGGGCCCTGATTTCAGGTGATCCGTTCATATATATATATATATATATATATATGTATATATACCTTTGTGGGCCTGAGCTGCCAGGTTGGTTAGGTTACCCTCTCACTCATGGAGATCACACCCACATATATACACAAACAGTTCATATATATACACACATATATATATATATATATATATATATATATATATATATATAAAAAGAATTTTGTTTTACTTTTCCCTATACATATATACATGCATAAACACCCACATATATACACATACAATTCTATATATTTTTTTTTGGGGGGGGCGAGTAAACCAGTCTCCCATTGTTGCATGCAATGTTGTAATTATTGATCATGTTGCATGTAATTGCATTGCACTCTACATTTTTGCAATCATACTACTGGTTCGCAATCAAAAGCCTCCATGCCCTGCACCCAACAAACATAATCTACGTAAGACTCAGACGCAGAGAATGTATTGCGAGTCTCCAAAAATTTTAACTCTTCTACAAGTCCACCACCACTACCACCAGTAAATCCCTTTTACTCTACGGTATATGATAAAACATTTTATAATCTCTGTCAATATTAAATTCATCTTGCAATCATTATCTGTCTCTTGCTCCTTCGACCAGTTCTCATTATACCAAATTATTTCGTTTATATTATAAAATTTTGAAACGCAACAACTATTCTTCTCGTTCCGAATAATCAGTATAATCATTTAACAATATCTCAAACACTAAACCTCCCCCATGTCCCATTGCTTTAGTTAAATTAAACCACTATAGTACTTAAAATAACAAAAAGAAATTTTACACTAAATTTAATGCATCTCACAGAAATTAATGACAAGAGCTATCGATTGGAGTCAATAATATAAATATTTTCTTTCTTTATTGCGTTAAAAATTTTATATATAAGGGGTTCCAAAAAACCTTAGCCCACCCATTTGCAGCTTACATGTTTACTTATATCGAAATAGTTTTTAGTGATTATAAAAATATATAAAATTCTTTATTTATTGCAGGTATTAAAATTACTCTAGCTGATAAAGTGATAATATAATGGCTTCTCAATTAATTGGTGAATCGGAGAGGCAACGTGTGATAGATCGCATACGAGCAATAACATTTCGGGAAGCTCGTGATGCTGGAGCCACCTTTATAACACGTTCATCGGTTGCCAAAAAGTTGCGAAGAAGTGAGGACTTCGTGAAAAGAAATTGGAATAAAACTTTTGATGAATGTGAAATGGATACAACCAAATCTGGGCGCCCAAATTTGCCACTCTCTCAGGAAACAAAGGACATCATTGAAAGCGGTACGCGTAAGCGGAAACACAGCTGTGCTAAACTTTCTAGAGAGATCGAAGTATTGAGAGGAAAGATCGTTAGTGGTGAGATCATTCGACTGTACCGGCATGAACTTCCAAAGCCAAGAAAAACTCAACTTAACATCGATGACAGAATGTGGTTTGCCCATTATCTTGAAGATTGGGATGTGGATGATTTCATGCATTTAGCTGTCTCCGATGAATTTTTTGTTTACGTAACACGTCGGCCTAACTACCAAAATGATCGAGTGTGGGCCACAACACCAGATGAAATCGATGACAATGAACATTATCGCGAATTATTAAAAAGTCCAGATTGTGTTGGTGTGTTTGTTTTGTTCACTGCAAAGAAACTCATGTGGGTGCTGAAGCCAAATGGTCAGAGTTGGGATGGACAGTATTTTCGTGATATTATTCTATCCCAGCATGTCATTCCTTTTCTAAGAAACCCAAACAATGTTATGGATGTCGATCAGGTTACACTTCTACACGATAAGGCCCCCTGCTTTAAGGCATTAGCCACTCAACAGTTGTTGCGGAACCATGAGATCGATTTCTTTGGAAATGAAGAATGGCCAGGAAATTCTCCTGACCTGAACGTCTGTGAACACATTGGATCAGTTATAAAGGACAAGGTTGAATGTCTCTTGTTTCAAGAACCTGCAGCAAATCGATTTTCGAAGGATACAATGACGCAACACAGTGAAACTGTTTTAGCAAATTTGCGTAACGATCAAGATCTATTAACGTCACTTTTGGCAAGCTACCCAAAGCGAATTCAGGCTGTCTTGGAAGCCAATGGCGGGAACCCCAAGATTTAATTGTTTCTTATTAAATGCAGGATTAAATTCTCTTTTGTAAGGTATGTTTAGTTTTACTGTACCTCTAATGGTTTAAGCCATGGGCGGGGGGGGTTAAGGTTTATTGGAACCCCGTAGTATGATTTTATTTAATCTGATACAAATTTATTTAATTTTTTATTGATCTCCGGAATGTTTCTTTCAAGCATGCAAGTACTCGGATTGAAGCACGTTTTTGTTACTCGAACTTCCGCTCATCTTATATTTTAATCAATGTAGTCGAGTTCCTTCTGTAGTAGTGTAGTTGTTAACTGTTCCAATACTAGTAGTCGTATAGTCATTAATTGTTTCCAATGCTAGTAGTTGTGTAGTCGACTCCCATGCATGAAGTTGAATTCGATGTTCCCATATCCTTCGTAGTCTCAGAACGTTCTCGTTTCTTAACGTTTTCTTCTTTTCTTCAGCAACGAATCTTCGTAAAATCTGTTCAGCCAAAAAATCTTCTTCCGGAGAATATGTAAATCTTCTTTTTTCATTAAATTGTTTCTTTTCTTCGTGTTTTTTTATTCGTCGTTTTGTTCGCAAATCTTGTTTCTTCAACGTACAACTCCTTCCCCTAATCTCGATTAATAATGGAATACTCATAAAAATCTAGAATTAAATGTACATTGTTTGATATTGTTCATCTCTCCTGTCTGATATTGATATCTTTGTATGGTATTGTTATCATACCTTCAATAATGACTTAGTAATTTTTTATATCTATAATAAAAACTTAAGATTAATATACAGTATACGGGGTGTCAGGAAATGATTGCCCCCCTGTAGAGCAAAAACTAGAAGAGATAGATAAAAATTGGCGAGACCACTTGAAAGAGCGTTAAAATCTAAATAAAAACCATTATATTCTATTCCTGTGATTTTAATTCTTACCATTTTTTTCCCCACAGAAACCATGGCATCATCTATTTTGAACGATTCAAAGAAAAAGCGAGTTCTTGACCGCATTCGAGCTGTCACATTTCGTGAAGCAAAGGAAGCTGGTGCAACTTTCATAACTCGACACTGGGTGGCTGAGAGATTAAAAAGATCAGAAGACTTTGTCAAAAGGAATTGGAATAAGAATCCTGAAGATTGTGAAACAGAATTTCGAGGAGGAAGACCGGAGAAATTATCTCAAGAATCGAAAGACATTGTGCTTGCTGCATCACGGCGCCGAAAGAAGAGCTGCTCTGAGGTAGCGAAAGAGATACTTATCCGTCGTGGTAAGATAGTCAATCGGCAACTTGTGCATCAATTTCGAGTTCGCCAAGGCTTGAGTGCTTGGCATGAAATAGCTAAGCCACGAAAGAGTGATCTTAATATTGAAGATCGGCTATGGTTTTGTGATTATCTTGAGGAATGGACGGAAGACGATTTCCTTCACTTGGTTGTCAGCGATGAATTCTTCGTTTATGTCTCCAGAAAACCAAATTTTCAGAATGATCGGGTTTGGGCAACAACTCCTGATGAAGTCCCAGACGACCAGAAGTAAGAGAAATAGTAAAACATCCAGCATGTGTGGGTGTTTTCATTATGTTCTCTATTCGGAAGCTCATCTGGGTTATCAAACCAAGAGGAACCAGTTGGGATGGGCCTTATTTTCGAAATGTAATTTTAGCCCAACATGTAATTCCGTTTTTGAAAGACCCCGAGTGTGTTTAGGATGTTGAACAGGCAACCTTTCTTCACGACAAAGCCCCCTGTATGAAAGCACTTGCGACTCAACAACTGCTTAAGGACAATAACATTGATTTTTTCGGAAATAATGAATGGCCTGGCAATTCTCCCGATCTTAATGTCTGTGAACATGTCGGATCCATCATGAAGGATCGGGTGGAGTCCTTAATGCTGGAACAACCCATTCAGAATCGGTATTCAACAGAAATTATGACTGCAAAGATCAACGAAGTCCTTGAAGAAATGAGTCATGATACCGATCTCTTTGAGACACTTCTGGGATCATACCCCCGTCGATTAATGGCCGTCAGAGCTGCAAATCGGGGCAACACCCGATATTAAAACAAGTGCTTTTTATTCAAAATTAAACGCTCTTTCGCGTGGTTTTGTCTGTTTTTTTCTATTCCTTTCAGTTTCTTCTGTACAGGGGGGGGGGCAATCATTTCCTGACACCCTTTACTATAATTAATAATTCTTGTTCATGATTTCTATATTATTATTAACAACTATTTATTTTACTTTTAATTAAGATCCCAGTAAAGCCTAAAACTTAAGGGCCAACTTACATAAAATAAATAGTCCAATTTCACAGTTATTTATGTTAAAACAAAAACAAAAATTGTAAAAATTCTATTTATTTTGTCAATGAAGGTTATCCACTTAAATTTAATTTAATCCAATAGTATTTTTTATTTGGGGATTTGTTATAGTATTTCTATATGTAGTATTTATACTCTAGTATAATATAGTACAGTATAGTATAGTGTAGTATAGTATAGTATTTATACTATACTACAGTATACTATACTATACTATACTATACTATAGTATTTATACTATAGTATTATTTATTTGGGTATTTGTTATCATCAATCAGCAGTCTTCTCTTATGTGCTGGTGCTGTAGATTTGTACCTCTTCCCAGACGTATTACCCAAATGCTAAATCACCTTTCTTACGGGGTTAATGGTTTGAATGGCTAGATCGATTTGCTATGTACATTAAGTTTTATTTAACTCCTATAGTAAATCCGATCCAACTCCATGATTCTGCTCGATCCTTAATATAGATGGTATACTCACTCAAAATTTATTAATTTCAGACGCCTTCGTGTCTCAGCCTTATCTCTATCTTCTGTCTTGCGCTTAGGTTTTTTATGGATTTAAATCAAGGGTCACCAGCCTGGGCGGTAGCGCCCACTAGTGGGCTCACATTAAAGGTAATTAAACATTTATTTCTTTATTTATTTTATCGATTATGTTGATTTATTCTTTTTGATCTAAGGTGGGCGATAAGCTTTTTTAATTTTCAAAAAATCATAAAAGTGAGCGGTGAACAAAAAAAAGGTTGGTGACCCCTGATTTAAATCATAAAATGAGGGATGGTACATGAGAAAGGGGGAATATTTAATACATAAATAGATTCTTAAGAAAGAAAGTGCGTATTATTCATTTGAATTCACAATAATTTTTTGGGGGTTTCCTACTCAATCGTCATTATATATATATATATATATATATAATATATATATATATATATATATATATATATATATATCAGGGATGGGGAATCGATATGAAATGGAATCGATAAACTGATGAAGCTGAATTTTTTTAAACTAAAATCGAAACTGAAACTGAAATAAAGTAAATGAAAAACTGAAAACTGAAATCGAAATAGCTGTTTTTGGTTAAGTTTTATAAATTAAAGAGTTTTTTAAAGAAGTTAAGGTATTTTTAATTCAAATTTACTAACACGAGACACAAGACAACTTGTCAAACAAAAAAAAAAACATTCGGGTATTGAGACGTGATAGACATGTTTTTGATTTATAGATACACTTCGTCTCATCCCTTAAGACTGTCTCTGAAGATATACAGATATAGAAAGGCAACTTATCAGCTTTTTCGTTATGGCTCTATCTTTTTAACATATTCACCTCCCTCTTCATATAGGTGGATAGATATCATGGGTAAAGAGAAAAAGTCACACCAACATGAGAAGTAGATTAACACAAAAGTAAAAAAACATCAAACAACTGTATGACATTAAGCATGCAGCTTAATTTTTAAGTATCAGTGTATCTGAACTCTTCGAAGGCGAAAGATTAACATGGGCAGATCTAGAGGGGGGATTACTGGGGTTGCAACTCCCCTTGAGCTGACGAGTTTTTAAGGTTATTATTGAGAAAATTATTCGTTTTTAATAGTGGGAGAAAAAGAGCCGAGGCTCAATTCTGTGAGCGTATAATTGGGCGGTATGGTGTGTGTGTGTGTGTGTGGTGTGTGTGTGTGTGTGTGTGTGTGCCCATGCCGGCTGCCGTGTCATGACGCGGGGCTGAGGGGGACAAGAAAAACACAGTAAGAGGAGTCGAACAGCTGAAACTTCCACGCCAGGAGCCAAAAAGCAGAAACAGGCATCACTGAAGAGCGTTTTTATGCCGGCCAGTCACTCATGGTAAATATAAATCTTATTCTGTTGATATTATAACACAGCCAATGGCAAAATCTCACATGAAATTTTGTCTTTTCTAACATTTTTTTATATTGTGCTGAAAGTAGCATTTCCTTGGCTTTTTCAGTTTTGAACTTGGTGGTAAAGATGAAGAAAAAGTGCTGTGGTAGGGTTTATCTAGTGAGCCTGAGGATGATCCGACAGAACCAAACACAAAGCAGAATGAAGACAATGCCATAGACACAGTTATGACTGGAAATAACTTTGTTGGTAACTTTAAAACTAATACATCAAGTCATATGTCTAACATAGCTTAACTAACTTCAACATAGCTTAGCCATAAATATATTTAGCAAATATTTCATGACTTAATTGAAAGAGATGCTGTGATGGCCTGTATTAGTGTTTTTTCTGCATCATCGTACAAAACGTCTTATGTTTATGACCTAGAGTAAAACATCTTAAGATCAATCTTTTTTCTTTCAGAATGAACTTGAACGTTGGCAGAGGTATTGGAATGACAAAGAGAAGCCTGCCAGACTCATAGATGTACTACCCTATGCAGACGATGACTTCTTTCCAAATATCAGACAACTTCTACTGATTGGATGCGTATCTCCCATTGGCAGCTGTGAAGCTGAGAAATCTTTATTAGCACTACGGAGAGTTAAAACCTACGTGCGATCGACAATGGGGGAGGAACGGCTAGCAGGACTCACACAAACGGCTGTGTATTATGCAGACTGCCAACTACTGAACACAGACGTAGTAGAAAACGGTTTAGTCAGAAGCAACAACGACGCAGGTTCTGCAGATCCATAATTTTTGACTGATATTTATGAGCTATAATAATAGCTAGAAAGACTTAGATACGAAGCGTAGTTATCTTTGATTGTAAATAATGGGCTTAAAATGTATTATTATATGTACTATGCAAGAAATAAAACTTTCAACTTAAATTTGCTTTACCCTTGCTGTGGTGGTATATCTGTTGCGTGGTGAACTTTTCCCACAATCTAATGCAAATTAATTTTTCTTTACTAATAAAAATACGATGGTAGACAAACATTACTATCGTGCAATGAAAACAAAAAAGTTAAAAATCATCCCAAACTTCCTGATAGTAAGCATCGCCACACTTGGCATACTTGTTACCATGACCACCTGAGCAACCCCTCCCTTTTCAAAAAATCCTGGATCCGCCCCTGATCAATTTTACAGACGAAGAATAACAACTACGCCTTACAGTATGATACGAAATCAAATCAATAATAAAAGGACTCATAAGGAATATATAACTCAAATATATGAATATTAAATATGTATTTGAGTTTACTGCAACTAAGAAAACTTTGATATAATTCATAAAATGAAAACGAAAAAAATGAAATAGAAATCAAAACTGCTATTTTGTTTTTACAAAAACTGAAATCGAAAATCGAACTGATATATATATATATATATATATATATGATACAACCCAGAATGGTCCCCTGAGAAACTTTTATGTTACCCATGTTACATGGAACAAGGAACTCTTCTGGGAAAATTAAATCCACTATAGTCCGAATAAGTAATGGTAAATGACAAACACTATAGTTTTTTTTTCCTTTTTCAGGATGTTTGCCCGACGTGGGCAACGGGTCACTCGCAAAGAAGCCCCAAAATGTAGCCTCTCTCACCAGCTGTCTGCCAAGCAGATAGGATCCAACTTTGGGACAGGATCTAGGGATCAAAGCAGCCAAGCCTCACTACCTTCAGAACCTCAACATAAGCAAGAAACTAGTTACATTCACGTCGGACTGAATACAGCATTGTAGTTTTGGACAAAAACCAAAAAATGAACCTCAACTGGGAAATTGAGCGTCCACTTTTCAAGGCACTTAACACGTCCGTTTAATGTAATACGACTGAGGGCTAACATCATGAAAAAGAAAAAACTATAGTGTTTGTCATTTACCATTACTTATTCGGACTATAGTGGATTTAATTTTCCCAGAAGAGTTCCTTATTCCATGCACGGTGTGTAACATATATATATATATATATATATATATATATATATATATATATATAATAATTTTAATAATAAAACATTATCTATTATTTATAAGCTGAAATTTCCGAGAAATAAAGCCCAAATTAATATATACAGGGTGTCCGGGCTGAAATGGCAATAAAATACATTTATAATGTTTTATTTTATTGCCATTTAAACCCAGACACCCAGGTATTTATTTATTTATTTATTGAGAACGCGAAGTGCAAATAAGAACAATTATTGTTGTAAGAGTTGCTCTGAAAACAGTTCTTCATTTTTCTGTCAATAACTTTTATGAGATTGATTTTTCTTAATTGTGGAAATCCTCGAAAACTTGCTAAGTTTATATTCTTGTAAGCGAGTTTGGGACGTTGAAGGAGTTGGAAGAAGGATCGAGAGTTGCGGGAAGAGTATCACATCCAGTGAGTTTACCGAACGAGACAAACACAACTGAAAGAAAGGAGGTAAAAAAGTTGAAAAGGAAGAAAGACAGAATCAGCTCTAATTTCAGACGGAAACTTTAATGTTCGTTCTGACGCTATTTTAAATATTATGCGTAATTGTCTTTGGTTCAAGTATTCGCTTTTACGTAAACGAAAAATGTAAAATATAAAGAGAACATTTTAGGATTATATATATATATATATATATATATATATATATATATATATATATATATATATATATATATATAATGAATAAAACCACGAAGGAAATATTTTTCACGTGTTACCTTCGTGAAATAATTTTCATATATATATATATATTTGCTGTTTCTGTGTTTGTGCGTAGGTAACTGAGCATAAGTGAGGTCGGGTGTGTGATAATTTATTTATTTAGTGGGGCAATTGTTTTTGAAAGGTAACACTTTTGTTATCTCGGAACATTAAAAATTTTATATAAAGAGCTCTAAAACATTTTTATGGTCGTGAAAAAGATATGTTAGCATTGATTAGGTTAGGTTAATTTATGCTAAGTTTGGTTTGTTCATCCTGACTAGATTAGGTTACCGTAAAGCTACGTCCACAGTCCCGACTCCACACTGTTGCTAAGATTAACATTGTTCATGAACATTTATTAACCTGCGATAACATGTTCATAATGGTTCATGAACATTGTTCATGAGCTTTTGTTAATATTAACATTCTGTTCACACAACAGTCGAAATGTAGACGCAGAAGCCAGTTTATTGCTACGATGCCTCCATATGTACACAGTACATGTGTCCAGATCAGTGGTGGCATTCAGCCGGTTCGCACCGGTTCGTGCGAACCGGTTCCTAAAATTTCTCGAGTTCGATTTGGAGGCGATTTGGAAATATTTAAAAGGAAATTAAATAAAGAATTTCAATAAAAACATTTTTTAGTTTTCATTTCTGACACGGAAGGGAGAGGAGAAGGGGGGGAAGGGGAGGGGAGGGGAGGGCGAACCGGTTCTTAAAATTTTTGAATTCCACCACTGGTCCAGATGAAACAAATTGTGTGTGTGGCTGCTGTGGTATTACTAGGGACTTACTGTGACAGGAAGAAAAGGAGATGTTGGCAGCAGAAATTTTTTTTAACCGGAAAATTCAAGGAATCGATCAATTATTGAAGGAGCTCGTAATGGATGAACTAACAGGTGTAAAATACATTTTGAGAGTGAGTCCGAGTGATTTGGAGACTTTAATTAAAAAAATAGCTTCAATAGTTTTCAGAAAAAATATCGGTTTTTGGAAAGCTACACCCATGCGTGATCGTTTAGGGATGGGCGCACATGCGCAGTGATCAGATGTTAGCAAATATTAGTGAATGTTTTCTAAATGTTCATGAACATTTCGCCATTAACACGGCTTGAATGTTAACGTTAACATATATTTTGTTAGTGGATGTTCATGCACTTCCGCTAGCATGTCAGCAACAGTTCATGAACACGTTTTAGTTAACATTTGTTGACGAAAACAGCGTAGTGTGGACGTAGCTTTAGTTAGGTTACGTAAAGTTTGGTTAGGTTAGGTTAGGCTATATTAGCGAGAACTTCACCATTTATATATATCACGCTAATCACATCCTTCTTAGTTCAATGGCACTAAAGTTAGATTAGGTTAAATTAGGGCTTGTTAATAAGTTTTTCATGTATATAGATTTAAAAAAGTCGGCACCTCGCTTATTCGGAAATGCACACACACACACACACACACACACAGGTGTGTGTGTGTGGTGTGTGTGTGTGTGTGTGAAAGAGAGAGAGAGAGAGAGAGAGAGAGAGAGAGAGTACAATAAAACAAGATCAATGGGTCGAATGTCTTTTCATAATTCCCTCTAACATTCTCCCCTCGAAGAGATGCCATAAATAATTCTCTTTTTTAAATATAAAAATTCGTCCGAGAGAATCGACAGAAATTCGATCTTGTTACGAGGAATCCCATTCTTATGGAATGTTTTTCCATTCTCGTATGACGCCGGTCTTAAAAGAAGGTTGTAGAACATCAATTTAGAAGATAATTTGACGACTGCCATATGATTCTCATACACTGTATGTGTCGCGAGAACTCTTTTATTTCAGATAGAGAACACAGTGTAAAGGGAAGACGAAGACGATACTTAATCCCGAACATTATTTAAGATGACTTCTTTTTATTAGCAAACTTTGCTCCTTTATTAGTTTTTCCTGTGAAAGTTTTTTGTTTTCTCTTTTCATCATTCTATTACGTGGGACCTTTTCATGATGTAGTTCGCCTTTTCCTTTTTTCAATTTGATGAAACTGTTTGCGGACGGATTCCATTTTTAGCTTCGACGGCTTCCAAATTAAAATTTGGAAGCTGTATCAATAAATTTGCAGTAACTTTGTACATATACATCACCTCACTTTTCTCCTAATAAATTTTCAGGTATCGTTAGTTTTTTTTCTTTTTAAGAGGTCTTTTGGGAATGTCGGTGCATGTATTATATGGACATTTGGTTGAAATGGAGACCGCAAGAGCGACAAAACAGAGAGAATCAGTGATATACTGTATATTGAGAATTTTGTACTTATATTTACAGTCTTAGAGTTTTGTTTATACTGTTTGTGAAAAACCGTTTTTTTGGAAGATACCTTTTGACCGAAGAACCAAATTCCCGAAACGTTGAAATATTTTTTCGGATACAAAATTTTTAGACGGAATTTTCTCAGCAAGTAAATGGACGTTTATAAGCGTCATAAACGTCTATGGAACGTCATTTAAACGTTTATGACGTAAAAGTTGCAAACGTTTATAAACGTCAATAAAACGTTTGACGTAAAGTTACAAACATTTATAAAAAGTTGCTAAAACATTTATGACAAAAGTTACAAACGTTTGTAAAACGTCAATAAAACGTTGATGACAAAAGTTACAAACGTTTATAAAAGTCAATAAAACGTTTACGACGTAAAAGTTACAAACGTTTATTAAACGTAAATAGAAAGTTTATGCCGTAAACGTAAAAGATTTATAAAATGTCAATAAAGCGTTTGTTACGTTTACTAAACGTCCCATTTCTTGTTGGGTTTAGTATTAAAAAATAAAGAGAACGAAATAATTTAACCTAACTTAACCAAATTTTATTTAACCTAACATAACTAGACCTAACAAAACACCTACTGAACCTAACAGGACGTAAAGAAAACTAACCTAACTATACCTAACCGCTATTTACAAAGACAACGATTAAAACTCTTCGGATAGCCAATAAGGATAAAATGTGATTTTTATTCACATCATTTCTAAAACGAAAAAAAATATCTATCTTATCTATTCGTTTTTCTGTATCCACCTAAAGAGGATGCCAGTTGGCATCGAAACTGTTGTGGAAATAAACTCGCCTATTAGTGTGGGTTTTATTGTCACATTTCGACCTCCACTTAAAAAAGTGAAGTTTTGCATTTAATATCTATTCTACGGTATTGTCCGAAAATTCGCTTCCGAAAGAGGATTACATTGAAACTCGTAACCCGATAAGAAATACATTTTTTTGGAATTACATCGTGTGTGTATATATATTATATATATATATATAATATATATATATATAGATATATATATATATGATGAATAAAACCACGAAGGAAAGGAAACACAGAGTGGTGCTCAAGCGCTTTCGTCTAATGACATCCTCAGGAACACTGAAGTAAATAAAGAGTTCAAGACTATATAGAGGTTACAAAAAAAACATATATGTATAGTAAATATAGAAATAAAAATTGTGGGAGGAGCATACAAATTTGTAAGGAAAACTATCAATTTTAGCATTTTGCCCGAATTCAACACAAGATCAAATGGATTGTTTACAACCAATTTTATAGATAATGTCTGAATGATATATAGGTCACAAAAAAAAATAAATAAATAAAAAATAAAAATAAATTGAAAAATAAAAATTGTAAGTGGAGCATCCAAATTTATAAGGGAAAATTGCCCTTCTTGTCTAAATCCGTTCTGAACGAATTCAAAACAACGGGATCGAATTGAAGAAGACCTTTGCTCATGTTAAAGTTATTTGTAAGTTGAATAATAGCAGACTCAAGAATATTTCTATTAATAATGTTGCTAGAGTGAAACAAAACTGAAGCATTATTCCAATCAATACAATGGGATAACTCTGACAAATGGACAAAAAGGGTACAGGACGACTGTCCCGTTCTAACGGAATATTGATGTTGTTTTATACGCGTGTGCAAATCCTTTCCCGTCTGACCAATGTAAAAGGAATCACATTGTTTACAACCAATTTTATAGATAATGCCTGAATTATTGGTAGGGCGAATTTTAACTATTATATTTTTCACAATTTATTGTTATATGAAAATACTACATTAATATCCAAAAGTTTAAGTACATCAGCAATGCCTAAAAAACCCGGGAAAAATGGAAGTACTAAAATATTCTTTGACAAAGTGCGAGTGTTATTATTCACACGATAGAAGGTTCGTTTTGCCTTGTTAAGACAAGATTCCATAAACGCAGGTGGGTAGCACAGATCACTTCCAAAACCATTGAATTTTTCCAATTCGGCATCGATGTATTCCGGACTGGCGATCCTAAGAGCGCGGAGAAACATTGAAGAAAATATAGCCTTCTTAATGGGGGTGTGATGTCCAGAG
The DNA here is from genome assembly GCA_023014485.1 of Bathynomus jamesi. Lineage (NCBI taxonomy): Eukaryota > Metazoa > Arthropoda > Malacostraca > Isopoda > Cirolanidae > Bathynomus > Bathynomus jamesi. The sequence continues at coordinate 123,877 of JAJOZX010000568.1, read as the reverse complement.
TAAAAGTGTACGTAGGACAAATTGTTTGTTTTTTTCCGATAGATACTAAACTTAAAACCTGGGCTTTCCCTATGTATACGCACATCCAAAAACGGGATTGAGTTGTCTTGTTCCACTTCTAAAGTAAACTTAATGGAGGGGACTTGATATATATATATATATATATATATACACTCTTCCCAGAAGAGTTCCTTGTTCCATGCACGGTCTGTGTGTATCATATATATCTCGTGTGTATATGTATATATATATATATATATATATATATTGTATTGATAAGAAATAGATAAATATAGAGGGCTTCAACTTACTAAGAGCGGATAGAACGACGAGACGTAAAGGTGGCTGTGCTATATATGTAAGGGGTTCCAAAAAACCTTAGCACCCCCATTTGCAGCTTACATGTTTACTTATATCGAAATAGTTTTTAGTGATTATAAAAATATATAACATTCTTTATTTATTGCAGATATTAAAATTACTCTAGCTGATAAAGTGATAATATAATGGCTTCTCAATTAATTGGTGATTCGGAGAGGCAACGTGTGATAGATCGCATACGAGCAATAACATTTCGGGAAGCTCGTGATGCTGGAGCCACCTTTATAACACGTTCATGGGTTGCCAAAAAGTTGCGAAGAAGTGAGGACTTCGTCAAACGAAATTGGAATAAAACTTTTGATGAATGTGAAATGGATACAACCAAATCTGGGCGCCCAAATTTGCCACTCTCTCAGGAAACAAAGGACATCATTCAAAGCGGTACGCGTAAGCGGAAAAACAGCTGTGCTAAACTTTCTAGAGAGACCGAAGTGTTGAGAGGAAAGATCGTTAGTGGTGAGATCATTCGACTGTACCGTCATAGGCAAGGTTTAAAGCCTTGGCATGAACTTCCAAAGCCAAGAAAAACTCAACTTAACATCGATGACAGAATGTGGTTTGCCCATTATCTTGAAGATTGGGATGTGGATGATTTCATGCATTTAGCTGTCTCCGATGAATTTTTTGTTTACGTAACACGTCGGCCTAACTACCAAAATGATCGAGTGTGGGCCACAACACCAGATGAAATCGATGACAATGAACATTATCGCGAATTATTAAAAAGTCCAGACTGTGTTGGTGTGTTTGTTTTGTTCACTGCAAAGAAACTCATGTGGGTGCTGAAGCCAAATGGTCAGAGTTGGGATGGACAGTATTTTCGTGATATTATTCTATCGCAGCATGTCATTCCTTTTCTGAGAAACCCAAACAATGTTATGGATGTCGATCAGGTCACACTTCTGCACGATAAGGCCCCCTGCTTTAAGGCATTAGCCACTCAACAGTTGTTGCGGAACCATGAGATCGATTTCTTTGGAAATGAAGAATGGCCAGGAAATTCTCCTGACCTGAACGTCTGTAAACACATTGGATCAGTTATAAAGGACAAGGTTGAATGTCTCTTGTTTCAAGAACCTGCAGCAAATCGATTTTCGAAGGATACAATGACGCAACACATTGAAACTGTTTTAGCAAATTTGCGTAACGATCAACATCTATTCATGTCACTTTCGGTAAGCTACCCAAAGCGAATTCAGTCTGTCTTGGAAGCCAATGGCGGGAACACCAAGTTTTAATTGTTTCTCATTAAATGTAGGATTAAATTCTCTTTTGTAAGGTATGTTTAGTTTTACTGTACCTCTAATGGTCTAAGCCATGGGCGGGGGGGGTCTAATGTTTATTAGAGCCACGTACATGAAGGTCATATGACAGAGACGATAATAAGCAAATCAAACAGCTTTGTAGACCTCCTATCAGTGAAAATAGAAAAACTAAACGTGATACTAATAGTCATGTATAGACCTTAAGACACCCCAACCGAAAAATTCTCGGAGGCCATTGATGACATCAGAAAGCTAATAAAGGCCATAAACCCTCCATACCCCACTATAATGATCTTCGGAGACTTTAACTGGCCATTTCTAAAATACAAAAAGGGGGATAGGAATATAGTATGTATATATATATATATATATATATATATATATATATATATATATATATATATATATACCTGGACAAGGGGGGCACAAAAGAAGATCAGGAGCAAGCAAAAATGTTGATGTCCCTCACAAATTAGTTTATGCTGACACAGGAGATAACAGAAAGTACCAGAAAAAATAACTGCCTAGATCTGGTATTCACGAATAACACGAACTTGATTGCTGATATAAAAATAACCCCAACCATTATCCCAGACCACAACTTAATCGAGATATCAACAAATATAACGATAACATTAAAAGACAATACACATATTGAGGAAAGAAGCAAATTTGGGGCTTTTAACTTAAACTCCAAGACTATAAATTGGGAAGCAACCAGATCGCACATGGCCCAAATAGAGTGGAGAACAGTTTTAGAGATTAAAACAACTGAAGAAATGCTAACAACCTTGGAAGAAAAAATGCTGAGAATTTTAGAAAAATATGTTTCGAAATCACAGCCAAAAGAAAAGAGGAGCTGGCGAGAGAGGCAAAAGAGAAGACTTTTCCGCGAAAGAAAGAGAGTGGAGGCGAAGTTAGGCAACTGCGGAGATAATGACAGGAAAACAATAAAAGAAAAACTGGAGGGTATCGATAGGGAAATACAACCCCTGATTAAGGACCATACAGAGGGGGAAGAGGAAAAGGCGGTAGAAGCAATAAGGGAAAAGCCAAAATACTTCGATAGCTATGCGAAAAGGAAAACAAAAACACTCGCCGCTATTGGGCCCTTAAGGGCGAGAAATAATGAACTAACCGACGATCCAAAAGAAATATCTGAAACATTGAGAGCCAAGTATGAATCAGTTTTCAGTACCCAAAAAAGTGACAAAGCGATACCTGACATAGATGCATTCTTTGAAGAGAAATTGCAAGGAGAGAGAACAGACTTTGATTTTACCCCAGAAGATGGAACGAGAGCTATAGGACAAATGAAACCACATTCAGATGCAGGTCTGGAGAATTGGAACGCATTATTGATTAAAAACTGTAAAAATGAATTAGCTACACCTTTATACTGGATATGGAGAAGATCCCTAGACACTGGGGAAATACTAAGTATCTTGAAAAGAGCAAACATTGTCCATATATATAAAGATGGGGACAGATCTCAAGCAAAGAACTATAGACCAGTGTCATTACTGTCCCACCTATTTGAAAGAATAGTTAGAGAGAAAATTTATGATTTCTTGGAGACACTGGAAAGATTCAACGAAAATCAGCACGGATTCCGATCAGGTAGATCATGCCTATCACAACTAATAGAACACTACAACAATATCCTAGATGCACTGGAAGGCAATGACAACTACGATATCATATACACAGATTTTGCTAAAGCTTTCGACAAATGTGATCACGTATAATAATGAAATATATGGAAATAATAGCACATAAAATTAAATATATGGGAATAATAGCACATAAAATTAAGTATATGGGAATAACTGGCAAAGTGGGAAAATGGATCTGCAACTTCCTCAGAGAACTTCTACAAGTCGTCAAAATTCAAGGTATATCATCATCAGAATCGGAAGTACGCAGCTCAGTACCACAAGGGACAATACTGACCCCAATCCTGTTCATTATCATGCTAACAGACATAGACAGCGGAGTAAACAGCAATATTATAGAAATATTCTTTGCAGACGATACAAAGATCAGCAGAAAAATCAGCGATGTAAATGAAGTGAAGGCCTTGCAGAGGGACACAAACAAAATATACAAATGGTCAGAAGACAACAACATGGCATTTAACACCGAGAAATTTCAGCTTTTGAGCGATAAATAAAGCATAAAGAGTTCCGGGACAGGTACTAAAAACGTTCAAAAGAAGGGACAGGACAGTAATGATTCCCCTGCTAAAAACACTGATTATACCAAAACTTGAATACTGCTCAGTTTTGACGTCCCCATATAAAAAGGAGGAAACTAATTAACTAAAAGAAACGTAGAGCCATTTCACAGCCAAGATTGATGGCTGCAAAGAATTCAACTACTGGGAAAGACTATGTAAACTAAATCTGTACTCCCTGGAAAGAAGAAGAGAGAGGTACACCATAATCTACATACGGAAAATGATCGAAAAACTGGTACCAAACCTAAAACTAAACTCAATTACCATTCAAACAACACTGGAAAATAGGAAAGGCAGAATGTGTAGTGTTCCGAAATTAAAGGCCCGACAAGGCACCTCCTCAACACTGAAGGAAAATAGCTTGGTTGTCAGGGGGCCAAGACTTTTTAACCAGCTTCCAAAGGACCTCAGAAACGTTACAGGGGTCAAAGTTGAAGTCTTCAAGAGAAGATTAGAAGCCTGGCTCATAACGGTACCAGATGAGCCGGGTGTACCTGGCTCTGGCTATGTACGGTGGAAAGCGCAAGAAAGCAACTCACTCCCCCACCAGTTTCACCTTCGTGTGAAGAGAGACCAACGCACGGAACTGCAAAGAGCTTAACGAGGTTATATATATATATATATATATATATATATATATATATATATATATATATATATATATGTGTGTGTGTGTGTGTGTGTGTGTAGAATATATCATAACGTTGCGCTGTGATCGGTCTTAATAGCGTAAGAAAGAGGGGTGATATGCCTTTAAAGTTGAGGGATTCTAAAGGAAAGTTTTATCAAATTTATTTCCGCATTTCAATCCCAAAGAGCGAGGGAGCTTCCATTACTATGATATCCAAATGGAGTAAAATCGTTGAGTCATTCAAAAAACTATTTGCGGGGAGGAGGCTTTCTTTTGCTGTAACTCTTCCTTAGCAACGTAACAGTATCTAGATCCGAATGTCCGATTCTTTGCATCATTCATCCTGACATGATAATTTTTATCTTTTCTTCCTAACCCCCTTGTTGCATAAAGGTATCACCCAAGATTGAACAAATTCATTTGGCGCCACCTATAATAAAATAAGCAAAGTGGATCCTATTCTTTAAAGGATTAATTTCGTGCGGTGAAAATAAGATATATTATTTCTTTTCTCTTTGCTTTAACAAGACTGCTTTGTGCACTTTCAAGCAAGACCACAACCCAGACTGAGAGTTGTCATTACGTTTTTAAATGAGAGAAGGATTCTCTATGGTATGCTTATTATCAAAGAGGGGCTTCTCTGCTTGGCTTTTGATGTCAGCAATATACATTGAGAGATAATATATACCGCTTTTCTTTAGTTTCCCCTTAAGGAAATAGAGCAATATACGCAATATGTATTTTATATATATATATATATATATTAGGGTGTCACTAGGTAATAGGGGGAAAATTAAACGATGGATATTTTCCTATGACACCCCCTACAATTGTTCCATTTGGTGTAAAACATACGGAAGAGAAATTTGGTCCTGATTGGTCATCATTTAAAGGTCGCCCTCGTCACTGAAAACAAGACCCATTTGTTGACGTCAACAAGCTGTTCAGTGTTCACAGCTTGGGCCGAACCAGATAATAAAAAACAAGGCAATTTGGTGAAATAACGAAAGTAAGACACTTAAAAACGCAAAGAATACAAACAGTTTATTATATAATCAAAATAGAAGACATAATTTGGCGAATAATGGTACAAAATGGAGAAGCAACAAAGCAAAACTTTGAGAAATAAAATACATATACAGTAGCAGAATAATTGGTGTTCATACGCTGATCAGTGATTAGTTCTTTCGCGTCCTCACTAATGCTGATTTGTTCGGAGCTGGGTGTTGCTTTCTGTGGTCAGTGACAACTTGAACGAGGAACTGGAGCTGTTCTTCTTTCACTGTCAACTTTCCGTTCAGCTCCTTCACCAGAGCCACGGCCCGTTCTGCTCTGTCGTTCACCACTGCAAGTTTGGAGACCACATCCCGAGCTTGCACGTATTCAGAGTTTGACGTCCATGAACTGGGATGGTGGAGCAGAAAGCAATCTGGCAACTGAAGTTTTGAGAAGAATCCTCGGGTGTTCTTTGTGATCAGTTGCTCCAGTCCTTTGCTGTCACTGAGGAACATAGTATCAAGAACCAAAGGTCGTTTTGGCGGCATGTGAGGGGCTTCTTGATCTAACGCTGCAACCATGCTGCACTTCACTTCCATCGATATCCTCTCATCAAAGAACGCCAGACCCACTGCCTCCTCCGAATGGTACCACAGGTGCGCAGACAGCTTCTTGGTGGTACCATCAGAGATCTTCTTGTGCGGGTATCGAAGGAGCGTCCTCATCAATTCCCAATCATTCAGCGGAGCTTCGATGGACAGATGAGCTGTTGCCCACGCTTTCATGTAAACTAGAACAGAAAAGAGGCAGATATCTCGAATTCCGCGTTCCTCAGTGTTCGTCAGTTTAAACTGTCTTCGGAAGAGCCAGATCTTGATGGCATAGAGCCCCTTAGCCATCCATCTCGCCCGGTGCATAGCACCAGGGGCGCGGAAGTTTAGTCCCTTGTATGGAACTCCTCCAAGAAAGATGACGGAAAGATCGAGGAATTCCTGATAGTCATCACGAACTTGAAGTGCTTGTGATTTTGCAAACTCAATGAGCTCCGTTCTATGCTTAAAAATAGCTGCTTTGGTGAACGCATCTGTGTCCGCAGTTTGGAACTGTTGCTGGTCAATGTGGATCCAATAATCATGGAAGCGCTTGAAAAGCAGAATTTATGGACCGGTAGATACTGAATCTAGCGATGCTGCGAATGCCGCCTGTAGCACCAACTCCAGTACATGGTGTCTGCACGCGCAGTGTAACAGGTCACGTCCAACTTTTTCTTCCAGAAGAACACAAGTTCCTCCACGGTGGCCTGTGTTTGTCGCGGTTGTGTCGAAACACACAGATTTGACATGATCGGTCACTCCCCATTCATTCAGGCAATCTATGATGGCATTTGTTTGTGCCAGCGCGGTTCCTGACAGAAGTTTTGGCACCCCGAGGAGCTGCTCTGTCCCGGAGCCAGATACAAGAATAGGTAAGCGGTCAACATATTCTCGTGACGTCAGATCTTGCATGAGTTTTCCGTCCCAGTGAACAGTCAACGGACTATTGCCTTGGAACTCGCTCTTCAGTTGCCGAGCCTTAAGGGTACGGAATTTTTCACGCTGACGATGAATGGATCCACGATTGATGTTGTAGTCGCTAGCATCATGCCCTAAGCTGGAAGCTGCCTCAAACAGCAGATATGTGGCCTTTCTTGACGAGAGTTGCGTGCGATCAGCGCTGCCGCCAATTCCGATGTCATGATGTTCTTCGTTGCTCTTTGTTTAGACGCTAACGAACCACCACATGCTCCTTTTTCTTCGCTATCATCTGAGCTGGAGGATGAGGACTCCAAAACCGCTTCGTTGGATACTGCCTCCATTTCAGCTGCTGATCGCTTTCTTCGTTTCTCCTCTTCCTCCCGACGTCGAGTACAATCTTTGACTTGGCGCTGATGGGTCATGTCCAAACCTGCCATTGAACCTGGACGTCCTTTCTGGCGCTGCTGCTGAAGGAACTCCCAATCCTCTGGGTACTTGACCAATTTCTCACAATCAGCGTGGGCGATGTCAAAGAGACGATCGAGGCGTTCAATGAATTCTTTTTCTTTCGTCTTGTGTGAATCGCTCGTCCTTGAGGCGTGTTTTTTGAGTCCTTTCCACTCCTCGAAGACTTTATCCAGTTTGCTGACGCAGTGTGTCTCGAGTCTGGTTGGAATGTGAGCTTTCTCCCAGAAGGACATCACTGCTCGAAGTGACTTCCTCAACGCGTCACGTATTGTCATTTTCTTTTCATGGTGAAGGTAAAGGAAGTAACCGAATGCTTGCCTGTAGGAAGGAAGCTTGCATCCTTTCACCTCATCAACCGCTGCCCCTAATAGGTATATACACTTCCGGGTTTCCATCACCAGAAATCACGTAGCTGAAATGAGAAACGGTGAATCGTTAAGTATTGTTCACTTTATTTCTCAGATATTCAGACACACACAGATACACACACACACATATATAGAGATATATAGATATCTAATGAACGATTATGGAGACGCCGCGCAAGCATTAAACTTTGGAAGGCGGGGGCGACCTTTATAGTTATTCAAATAAAAAGATTTTTCAGTCACCATGTTTTTTTTACCAATGGAATAGATTCGCGGGGTGTCAGCATGAAAATTTCAAACTTTGCATTTAAGTGACACCCTAATATATATATATATATATATATATATATATATATATATATATAATATATATATATATATATATATATTATATATATATATATATATATAAAATGGCAAACGCTTGAACTGACATTCTTTAATGTGATTGAAGAAAGCTGGTTCAAGCGTTTGTCAATTTATTCATCTCGAAATGCCACTTCTCTCGGAAATATTGATATATATATATATATATATATATATATATATATATATATATATATATTGTAGCAGGACAGGCTTAAGTGCATGAAAGTATGTCCTGAATATGTGAGTCTTTTGTGTTCGTGAGAATGCGAGGTATGAATAGTGAATGTATGGGTATTTCATTGGTTTTGACCGGCGAAGAAAGTTTGTCCGTACGTTTGTACTCTATATGATGTAGAAAAGTCTGTTCGAATACTGAACCAGTGAATATTGTGGGCGAATAATTCAAAGGTAAATTGTTTTAGATATTTTGTAGTTATTTTAATGCTTAAAAGTGATATACAGGGTGTACATAAAGTCAGGATCTATTTTTGTGAAGCACTTGGAAATTATATGGAATTCTATCATAAAATGATAAAGTGGTAACATTTATTAAATAATTAAGAGTAGGATTCGACGTGACGCCCATCAGTATCCCTGCACAGCTCAAATCGTTCCGCAGCATTTCTAAACACATTCTGGAGCATTTGCGGGGTTATGTTATCTGCAGCAGTTCGTATATGCAAAGAAATCTAAAGGGGTTAAATCTGGTGATCTCGCTGGCCAAGGTCTGTTGCTTCCGCGTCCGATCCAGCGATTTGGAAAACATCCATTTAGATAATCCTGAACAATTTTGGCATAGTGACAAGGAGCACCATCATGTTGATAGACGACGGTACTAACAATCCTATCCCCGTCGTCTATCAACATGATGGTGCTCCTTGTCACTATGCCAAAATTGTTCAGGATTATCTAAATGGACGTTTTCCAAATCGCTGGATCGGACGCGGAAGCAACAGACCTTGGCCAGCGAGATCACCAGATTTAACCCCTTTAGATTTCTTTGCATGGGGCTTTATCAAATGCACGTCTATCAGACGAAGATTTCGAGTCTTGGAAACTTACGTACACGTATACGAACTGCTGCAGATAACATAACCCCGCAAATGCTCCAGAATGTGTTTGGAAATGCTGCGGAACGATTTGAGCTGTGCAGGGATACTGATGGGCGTGACATCGAATCCTACTCTTAATTATTTAATAAATGTTACCACTTTATCATTTTATGATTGAATTCCATATAATTTCCAAGTGCTTCACAAAAATAGATCCTGACTCTATGTACACCCTGTATAATATTTGCTAATATTAACAGCTTAAGTTATAGAGTTAGAATTCTTCATTGAGTGAGTATATACAAGTTAATGAAAGAGTTTTGAGAGGTTGAATGAGATTCAAATCATTTCTGTCCTATCTGAAAGATTATTCCAAACATAATTATAGAATTCCTTCGGAGTCCATTTAATTTAATTCACTACGCAGTAAAGAGCTCATAATTGCGCTTACTTTTTCGAATAAGTTGTTTACTTCGCCTTCTCAATTGTTTGTAAGTATTTTCATCGGACAAATTATTTGTTTCTTTAACTTTGAAATACGCGTTCCTTTTTAACATTAAGCTACTTTAGTAGGATGGGTGCAAAAGGAAAGAGTGCAATGCAATTGCAACTGTTGATCAATATTGCAAGGCACCAGTGCCAGTGCCAACCCCTCCCCCCTGTATCGCAAGGCACCCCACAGTGACATTGCCAACCCCCCTTGCTGCAAGGCACCCCCTAAAGGGGGAGGGGGTTGCTGCAAGAGCAGCAAGAGGTTATGCAACTTGGAGGCGGAATTATCCCCCAAGTTGCAATGAACTCCCGCTGGGGGAGACCTCTTTGGGGAGAAGGTGGGACGGCCTCACCCCCACAAAGGGTATACCTAAACTAAGAGAGAGGAGAAGGAGAGAGAGGAGGAGAGATGTTCGCTTGACAGGAGCCAAGCGCATATTAAGACTTCAGCCGAGCGACCGTTGTCTTATAGGGCCCCTAATCAGCCAGTCGGCTTAATCAGCCAGTGCCTCCAGGCATTATCAGCCAGTTGGCACAGTGTATACTTCGTTTTGGCATGTACACACCCGTCTATACGCCCATAAAATATTACGATTATATAATTATATAATATCGATTTAAAATCCCAATAAATAAACTTTCCGCAGGAGTTATTGTTTCGAGGCATCATAAAGAACTTCACGCCCAATTGACTCGCAGTTTAGCATTTCTCTCAAACATATGCGAATTGTACCGAAAATATCTCTGATATTCATGGTTTTTCTTGTCTTTCTACAACAAAAAAAAATTAATTACGAGCTATAAAAACCCTCTCACTTCCATTCTGAACTTCTCTCTATCTCTTGCTATATACATTTATATTAATCAGCGTACTGTTCGAGGTCGTAAACTTTGGGCTAATGACCGCATCCAGCACGCATCTGTTATTTTTAAATTTATTTATTGTATCGTATAAGAATTCCACGATACAATAAATTTTACAGCGGTTTTCTTCACGGGTAATTAACTATCTTCCACTTATATGTTTCAGGCATCATAAACCGTTTCACAATCCAACCTCAACTCTCTCTCTCTCTCTCTCTCTCTCTCTCTCTCTCTCTCGGTCGAATACAAGATCAAAAAACAAAGCGTTTCTCGTCTCTCCACGAATGTGGATATCTGACACGCCTCAGATTTCACCGGGCAACCAATCACAGCCATGTGGGCGGAGCCCAGGACCTCTGTTTGGCCTCTATGCAGGCCTACGCCTCAATCCCCGCCCAAAATTCACTGCTAACCAATAGGAAGCTAGCGTTTGTGTGTTGTGGAGTGGTCACAAGCCCCCTTTATAAAAGGGGTCACTTTCATCTCAGAGCCTCAGTTCGTATGTTTTTTCGTACTTAGTGTTGTTGAAATACCAACCATGAGCCAGCTGTACGACTCCCCCGATCTATTTGAAGATCAAGATTTTTATGCTCAGGCAACGCGTCTAATTTTCAGCGCTGCAGATCGGGATGAACTTTTATCTACGCAGATTGTGACAGAAAATTGTAACGAAATGCAAGATCCTACACACTTCATTTGAAATGTAAGTGATTATATTCTGCGGTTTATTCAATGTTAACTTATAAGTGCCTAACCTAGCTTTATTCTGAGTTTTCCTACAAAGAAAATTTAATCCCAGGACTCTTTCTCGTTTAAAACAATATAACCCAACCGTAAAAGGCCGCAGTAAACGCCTATGGAAAAAATAGGTCCTGCTCCAACCAGAGTAGCCTAAACACAACCTAGGCTATGTTGAAGATGGAAGACCTAGGCCAAAGATGAACTAGCCTAACTATTTGTCCATAAACAGGACTTCCATACTCTTTTGTTAAACAATTACAGCTGAAATGTCAGCTTATTTAACCTAAATTTAATAACCGAAGGGAAATTTATGAACTTCTTACCTTGAAACTTTAAATGTTTTATTTCTCTTGACACCATAAAAACATTTTTATTCCGGCTTTTTCGTCTGTTTTTCTTCTCCTTATGCTTATTCAGCTATGCTTATTCTGCTTATCCGATCTTTTTCTTCTTCCAAAACCGTGTTGCTATTTCTAGCATGGGATCTTTTTTTCTTTTCATCCCATATTTGTTTCTTCGTTGGTGTCTTTTTAATTTTTCTCAGCAAGAGTTCATGTTCTCCTTCTGAGTTTTTTTTATTGTTATTATTTATTTTAATGTCAATATGGCTTATCCAAGATTAGGTGGGTCTTCCATTTCGGTACTCCCAAATTTTCCATACATTGGGGCCAGCCAGAAAGGAAAAATTGCATGTGAAACCCAATTTTTTCTTTAATATTTGTTAACCCATCTTAGATTACCTATATTTATGTTTTATTTGTTATTCCATTTTTGTTTTTCCTCACTTTTTAATATAAAAAGTGTAGCATTTTATAAAGTCCTCACCCTTTTCAAAATGAAAGGGTGTTGCATTTTATTTATTTTCCATAGGAAATATTACAATACTCCAGCCCTTATCTTTTGTTGTAACATCTGCCTAGCTCGTAGAGCAGTTGAACGTTGTGGTCTACTATTTGTGGTATAGGTTATTGTAGTAGGACTAGTTACATCATTTATTGAACAGGTTAGGTTTGGTATAGTTTGGGTCAAATTTTGATCATCATCAGAATCTATTATAGATTCATCATCTTGATCATTTTTGTTAACAGTAGTTGGTCCTACTTCTAGGGGGTATAAGAGTGATACATCTCTTATAGTTTCACCTGAAGCAGTTTTAAGTTTTACAACCCTGGTTAATCCATCTTCCCCAGTTTTTAGTTCTAAAACTCTACCTAATGGCCAACACTGTCTTGGTGTATTTTGTCTAATTAGAACTACATCTCCTACCCTGATTTATTAACCCAGTCTTTGTTTTGTATATTTATGTCTTTCTCTCAACCCAACAAGGTATTCATCACTCCATTGCTTTTTAAATTTTGTTTTTATATTTGTTATTTGTGATAATCTATTTTGCAAATCATGATTATTATCACTCCAAGGTGGATCATCCAAGGAGATATTGTAATCAGGTAGAAGGTTAATGACTTCTCCCTTAATCAAATGATTTGGGGTGAGAGGCTCTACATCATTAATATTATCCCCTACATAAGTAAGAGGTCTGTTATTGACAACATTCTCAATTTCACTAATGAGAGTGAGAAGTTCAAAGAATTCAATTTGTTTTTTACCTATTGATTTCTTTAGGCAATTCTTTATTGTTTGGATATTCCTTTCCCAGATTGCTCCATACCATGGTGATGCAACAGGGATGTATTTCCATTTTATTTTGTTATTTTGTAGATATGTTATGGTATGTGAATTTTGTAATATGTCATTTATTTGGTTTTCACCAGCCTTGAAATAGGTTGCATTATCTGTCCAAACAATTTTGGGTACAGAATGCTTAGCACAAAATCTTCTAAAGCTATAGACAAATGATTCTGCGGAGAGATCACTCACTATGTCTAAGCTGACTGCTCTAGAAGATGAACATGTGTAAAGTATGATGTACATTTTTTGTTCTGTTGTTCCCAGACCAACAGTCAAACTTCCTGTATAGTCTATGCCAACTGTTTCAAAAGGCCTATTAAAGGTGACTCTCTCTGTTGGCAAATCAGGAGGATTGGTCTTCCTGAAAGATCTGGAATGAATCCTTTTGCAGGTGACACAGTTATTCAAAACTGTCTTTACAGTCATTCTGCCTTTGGGTATCCAATACAACTTTCTAATGGCATTTAATGTTTGTGGAACGCCCATGTGATAAAGTTCATTGTGTTTCTCTCTAATAATTAGGGTTGTAATGTGATGGAACCTAGGAAGAAGAAGGGGTTGTTTACTGTTATATGTGATTTGTGATTTGTTTAATCTACCCTTACATCTTAATAAGCCATCTTTGTCAATGTAAAGATTCAAGTTTATTACCACAGAGGGTACTTTGTTCATTTGTTTACCAATTGTTAAAAATCTATTTCATTTTTGTATTCTGTTTGTTGTATGTGGTTAATCCAATATTTGGTAGCTAGACTTGTATACATTTCATTATCATTATTTCTTTGTTTATTTATTTTCTTTAAACAGTTGTGAATGAATCTGAGACAGTAAGATGTTACCCTTACAAGTTTGCCAAAGTCAGAATAACTGTTATAATCTAATAGTGGCTCAACTTTATTTGTGGTTATCATGTTAAGTTTTACATTAATTTGTTCTGCTGGCCACATTGTTTCATCCTGAATGAATTCAGGTCCATGAAACCAATTTTTGTTGGATTTTAGTAATTTACAGGATAATCCTCTTGTGAGAAAGTCTGCAGGATTTTGTTTTGTTGGAATGTATCTGAAGGTTATGTCCAAATTTTGTCTAGCTTCTTTAATGTCTCTTAATCTGTTACGGACAAAGATGTTTTTTGAGTTTAACTCATCAGAGTTGATCCATGCCAAGCAGATTTGACTGTCAAGCCAAATATATGTAGTTGTGATGTTTACATCAATAGACTTCATGGAGAAATACTGTTATTTTTACAGCTAGATAACCCGCAAGTAGTTCAAGCTGAGGAATAGTTTTCTTTTGTTTTAAGGGTGTTACTTTCCCCTTGGCATAGATCAAATGGCTGCCATCCTCACCTACAAGGTAAGCGCAACAGCCATACACCTTTTCACTGGCATCACCAAATACATGCAAGGTTTGAGGTGTATCTCTGTGTCCACAAACTCTGGGAATATTTATGTTTTGTAATTTATTGAGATCTTTAGCTAACCTTTTCCAGCTATCTTGTTGTTTATTGGTTATAGGATCATCCCAGTCTACTTTCTGTTTCCAAAATTCTTGTAAAAGAACCCTGGATCTGATAGTAGAAGGAAGGAGTAAACCCATAGGATCAAATATTTTTGAACTTTCGGATAAGATCTTTCTTTTTGTGTTAGCTGTTGTATCTAAGGTGTAGCCTTTTGTGCAGAGTGATCATGAACTTTAGAATCTGAGTTCAAATCCCAGATCATGCCTAATGTTTTCACCCTGTTTGTTGGTTCTGTTAATCCTTTGTCTTCTGATTTTATTTTTTGATTTAGTCTCTCATTATTTGTGATCCACTCTCTTAATTCAAAATTACCTTCTTTCATTATTTTATCTGCTTTTATGTAAACTTCATTTAATTCTGACTCTGTTTTGGTTGATCCTACAAGGTTATCTACATAGAAGTGATCTTTCAAGAACTGAACAGTTAAATCATTTTCATCATACAAATTTAAGTGATGTTTGATGGTTAAAGCCAGTAAACTAGGACTTGCATTTGCTCCAAACAAAACCACATTAAATTTAAATGTTTTAAACCCTTTATTTAAGTCATATGGATCATTAAACCACAAGAATCTTAGTTGATCTTTGTCATAGTTATTTTTCAGATGAATTCTCAAAAAAGCTTTGCTTATATCACTTTGAACTGCATAGTCATCTAATCTAAATCTTAGAAGGATTTTTACAAGGTCTGAAATAAGATTAGGCCCCTCTATGAGACAGTCATTCAAGCTATGCTTATTGCCATCTTTAAGACTACAGTTATACACAACTCTAAGTTTTGTTGTGGGTGCATCCTTTCTATAGACTCCTGTGTGAGTAAGATAATGGCAGTTGTCTTTTTTAAAGGGGTGATCTTTAACTTCTTCAATGAAGCCTTTTTCTAACTGGTCCTTGAAAACATCATCATACATTTTAATTCTTGTCATTTTTTAATCTTTTCATCAAATTATAGAGATGACCTTTAGCTACCTTTAGATTATCATTTAATTTTGGACTATTGATCTTCCAAGGTAGTTCAATTGAATAATGGCCATTTTCATACATGATGGTGTTTTCAAAATTTTCAGCCATTAATTGATTTTCATCTGTATGATCACCATCTTGCACCCCCACTGACTCTAATAGCCAGAGCTGTTGTACACCTTTATCTAATTCTTCAGTTGTTAATGATTTATTTAATATTTCAGTATTTATGGCATTATTTGAGTTGTGTAAGACCTTGTCATAATAGGGCAAGTTTGTTAGTCATATATTTTTATTTTTCATTGTTATTTTATATTTATCTATGTGTCCCAGTGGAGCTATACCCCAGTGAGTATCTAGAGCAATCCCATCTCCTATTCTGACTATGCCCTTCTGAATTAAGTGAATATAATCAGCTCCAATTAACATTTGAACATTATCTATTGTATCATCATTTAAATGTCTATCTGCAATTTTATATTGCTTTTTAAGTTGTTGTATTACTTGTTTTAAATTTGGTATTTTAAATTTTTTTTGACCAACTTGTTCAATGACTAATGCTTCTATGTTTGTTATTTTATTCTCTGTAGGTATATCCAGATCTAAATTGACTGTACTATATTTTTCTTTCTGTTCATTTTCTTTGACAAATGATGTTATACACAATTCTTGTTCATTTTTATGAGTTTGTAGGCCTAATTGATTAACTAATGATTGATCTACAAATGTTTGTTGGGAACAAGAATCTATTAGACATCTTATAGGAGTTGTCCCACCTTTTTTATTTTTTAAATCCAAGGTTATTGTAGGTAGGAGTACACTAGAATTTTTATTGACATTATTTATTGATATATGTCCATTAAATGTTTTTTCATTTTTCTTTAGGTTTTGTTTATTTGAATTTTTAAATGAATCACAAAGACAAGAGACATGATTTAAACTTCCACAATTAACACATTTGAATCTTATTTTTGTTTTGCAGTCTTTGTTAGTATGTCCTGCAGCTGTGCATTTAGTACAAAGGTTTAACTGAGAACACCTATTTATCCGGGATTCTAAGTCTACATATTTAGTACATCGTGTGCTATTGTGATCATCAGCCGAACAAAATTTACACTTACGTACAAATTCTGTCGTAACATTAAAATTTTGTAGTGTAGGAGTTAGACCTATCACTTTTTGTTCTGATTTGTCTTTTTGTTGTTGTTGCAGTTGTGGTTTTGGTTTTGTTTGAATTTTCTTTGTTTGGTTTATTTGTGAATCAATCTTTGTTTGTGATTCAATCTTTGTTTGTGAATCAATCTTTGAAGATTTGTACATTGACAAAACATTTGGAAATTCATTCCTTATTTCACCAAGGGTAGGGTATGTATTTCCCGTTATTCTTTGGAAAATATCCCTAATTTGGGTAGGTAAACAATCAAATATTATGGCTTGGATAAACCATGCTGATTTCTCTAGATCTATATCATTATTTTGTAGATGACCTAACATGCATTCAATTTCACAATAGAAATTGTACAGATCCTGATGGTTATCCTTGGCTGGTTTTATATTTTTTAATTTTATTGCTAAATCATTTACTATTTCTTTTCTATTTAGGAAATTTCTTTCTAGTAATTTGAGAGCTATTTTATACGAACTGCCGATTGCCGGTAAGGCATCAACCAGTTTTAGGGCTGGGCCCTTTAAATAATTAAGCAGATAACTGAATTTGTCAACATCAGATATATAATCTTTATTGCCAATTAAACTATCAAATTTTTCCAGAAAAGACTGAAATTTTGTTCGATCACCCTCAAATATTGGTACTTGTAATGTTGGTAACTTGGCTTTCAGTTGTTTATTGTCATCATTAGAAATGGATACATTTCTGAAGGCCTCAATCAAACTTTGATTTGTAGCCTCTAAATTATTTGGTAGATTATTATCTAAAGCAGCATATAATTCATTTATGTGAGAATCTATTTCAAAAATATTCTGTTCTTGTTCACACAAAAGTGCTGTATATGTCTCTTCACCAACATTTAACCCATCAGTTTCTGTAATAATTTCCTCGTCTATAATTATTATTTCCTGTTTAATTCTATTTAAACCACCCAAAATAGTATCATAATCCCTTTTATTTGGATTTTCTTTGCTATTAAAGGTAGTTAAAAGCCTGGTAATGACTCCCTTCCTTGCTGATCTCTTCCTTTTTAATGATTTAATTTTTGCCTCAATTGCTTCACATTCAGCCATACTTTATTTATTTTATTTTTCCAAAATGAAGTCCCCAAAATCCTAAAACCCTTTCAACTCTATAAATAAGCTTTATTTTGGTTAAATAGGCTAGGCTTCTGATTACCCTTATTCTAGAATTTTACCACATTTATGACCAAATGATAAGTTTTGAAGCATTTGAATTATTTCTTATTTTTATTTTTAGTTAGGGCTTCGTAATTTATTACTATTTATATGTAGTAAGTATTTGAAAAAGCCAAACATGGAATAAATTCTGTTCAGATGTCAAAATGTTTGATAAGGCGTAATTTTATTATTTTTTTGTGTTAATTTATTTTATTTTATTTTATTCAAGGTTAAGGTTTTCACAGCAAATAACCCTTCCCCACACGGGCCACCAATTATAAATATGGAAAAAATAGGTCCTGCTCCAACCAGAGTAGCCTAAACACAACCTAGGCTATGTTGAAGATGGAAGACCTAGGCCAAAGATGAACTAGCCTAACTATTTGTCCATAAACAGGACTTCCATACTCTTTTGTTAAACAATTACAGCTGAAATGTCAGCATATTTAACCTAAATTTAATAACCGAAGGGAAATTTATGAACTTCTTACCTTGAAGTTTTAATAAATGTTTTATTTCTTGACACCCATAATAAACATTTTTATTCCGGCTTCTTTCGTCTTAGGTTTTTTTCCTCACTCTCCTTCTGCTTATTCAGCTTATGCTTATTCAGCTTATCCTGATCTTTTTCTTCTTCTTCCCAAAACCGTGTTGCTATTTCTAGCTATGGGATCTTTTTTTCTTTTCATCCCATATTTGTTTCTTCATTGGTGTCTTTTTAATTTTTCTCAGCAAGAGTTCATGTTCTCCTTCCGAGTTATTTTTTTATTGTTATTATTTATTTTAATGTCAATATGGCTTATCCAAGATTAGGTGGGTCTTCCATTTCGGTACTCCCAAATTTTCCACAACGCCTTTTGAAAAATATTTTTAATTATTCTGTTTCTTTCGGGGTTATTTCGGCATATATATATATATATAGGGTGTGTTTTTATTTGTACATTTCTTGTACAGGTAGGATTTTAAAAATATTAAAAACTTGCAATAGAAATATTAAAAACTATTAAGATTTATCTGCGGATTCGAGACCCGTTGCATGCAGACGGAGCACAGCACAACCAGATAATCTTACTTTTGAAAACTGTCAGGATATCTGCTTGTGCTTACAATTTTCGATTAGCCTAACCTAGCTTTATTTTAGTTAATTTATAAAAAGCTGTAATAAAGCGAAGTGAACTGCTATCTGTCCAGAGGTTCGGTCTCTATTCATATATATATATATATATATATATATATATATATATATATATATATATATATATCAATATATTAGTGGTGGACTGGATGTCAGTTTTTCAACATCTGCGGATGCGGATGCGGATTTTTTATTTCAATATCCGTGGATGCGGATGCGGATATTTAGTTAATCTATCAATATAATATAGAATTATGAATATATGACAATTTTTCGAATTTCGTGATATTACTATTATGGCAGGCAATGCATAAGAGTTAAAATTAATATTAACATTTTCATTATGATAAAAATAACAACTTTCTCAAGAATTTCAGCCACAGAAAATTGAATGAAACAAGTTTCATTCAATTTTCTGTGTTACCAGGATGCGGGACGTGGACCCAACTCTTTTGCAACTTTTGCATTTTTTGTATTTATTTACAATAATCTTGTTCGAAACACGATAAACTGCTTGATCTTATACGAACAATTTCATTCTGAAAAGTGTAAAGTGCTGTGAAAAAAAAATCAGTGGAGTACGCACAGCGGCACAGGCAGTGTTTGTTGATTTAATGGTATTTATATTTTGAGGTTTATATATTTGTTTGGTCATTAATAATTAATACTTTACATGAAATGTGCATGACTGGGCCTAATAAGCTACTTTATAAGCTAACTTAATTGTAAATTGCATAATTTATTAGAGTTAAAATCCGCATAACATCCGCAGTCAAAAGTGCGGATGCGGATGCGGATGTTAAAAATGATGCGGATGCGGATGTTAAAAATGATGCGGATGCGGATATCTGGTCCACCACTAATATATATATGTTCCTCTGTGTGTATTTTGGGTGAAAAACAATAGGTTTTTATTTATTGCCCACTCTCATTAGAAATATTAAAAACTATTAAAAATTGCATGCGGGATCGAGTCCCGTTGCAGGCAAACAATGTCTTAGCACTCGAAAGCTGTCAGGATATCTGCTTATGGTTACAATTTGCTGTTAGTCTAACCTAGCTTTATTCTGAATTTTTCTACAACGTAAAAAATTAATCACATTATGTTTTTAATTATTGTCTGTTTCCATCGTGATTATTTCGGCATATACATAAGTGGCATTTCGAGATGAATATATATATATTATATATATATATATATATTATATATATGGTGTGTTTTTATTTGTACAGTACTCGATAATTTAAAGACAGCACCGCAGTAGGCTTTTTAAGTTACCAAAACTTTTAAGAATTATCTGCTTTTTTATTATATTTTTTTTAAATTCGTGGCATTTTCTCTTATTATAGCTCTTCATTTTTATTTAACCTTATAGGACCGATGCGGAACTTGATCGTGTTATAGCTACTTTTCGTTTTGATGAAAGGGAATTAAATGATGTGGATGCTTCTCTGCACAGCCAACCCAGTGACCTGAATACAGAAGTCGAGGTATTGGCTTATATTCGGTCCAGCGAGTGCCAGGTCATCGAGGAACTAATGTAAGTATTTTTGAGGTTAAGAACAAAACACATTGTATTTTCATTTATTAAATGGTGGAAAACATATACAAAGCGGAACCAGTGTCCGTTAAATAAGTCTTAATGGCTATATTTTACAGTTACAAATGTATATACAACTTTACACAATATAGATATACACCTTTACACAACACAGCGGGTGCTAACATATGGGAACCTTTTTTTTATCTGTCTGCACACATTTTTATCGTTCATCTCTGTGTCGCACAAATCGAATAATTTTAAAAATTTATAAATCCCTTCCCACGTGACATGTGCATGAGAAATGAGAGAGCGTACATCCCGCACGTGTCGGTATAATATCCTTGAAAGCGATACGGGTTCCACACAACCTCAGGTACATGTAATTGCGCGATAAACTGCACAACCACAGAATCAATCCAGGGCTGAGCGCAGAGTGAGTCAAAATAGTAAATTCTTTCCCTATTTTTAAAATAGATTGCAAACCAATGAATCCCCTCACCCCTCACAATGTCGGTGTTAACGATAATCCCGTACCAGTTTCTTGTAGCTAGTAACTTCACTATTTCATTCTTCGCAAAAATACCGATAAATTTGGAGCGTGTGAAACGGTCACTTTTCATTACTCTCTGGAGTGTATTTGCGTCCATTTTAAAAGTCTGTGGCCACATTTCTGAAACGATCAACTTCTATTAGTGCCTGTGATTCGAGGTAAACTAGCACACTTATAGGCGCGTCTATAGGCTTGGCAAATTCCAACCTGACTGAGATATTCCCACTCTGTTGTGGACTTAAATGCGTGTTTACGCCAGCAGACAAGTCAGGCGTAATATCAAATGAATAAATGTTAAATTCTTCGACAAATTCTTTCTGCGTTACACCGAACCCAAGCTCGTCACATGCACCTGTATTATGAGCCAGACTACTATAAGCTCTCGCGCAGAGCGAGAACACAGTGTCTGATGAGTAATCAACAGTCATAGTCCCTCCCAAAGCGATGCCATTTACGAATAGAGTAATAATTTTTTGACCGAATTTCTCGAATTTAAAGGCACTCTTTTTATATTTTCCATTCGTCGAAACGTGGTCCTGTATTCCAATTAATATTCTTTTAGGTAGAACTCCAAGGGCCAAGTTTTCTAGTCGCTTCGAGGCCAACCCGGAGGGCACCGTGTATAGTTTGATCTGTACCCTGTTAATTGAGTATTTTACTGTGGCATGTATTAAGTCTTTCTCAATTTCTATTTGTTTTGGCGAACTTAATTTCACACGGAGTATACACAAATACGTCTCCATGATGTGAATCACAAAAGGTTTCGCGCCCTCTTCTTGATCAGACCCCAGATTTATGCAGATCTCAGGAATCGTGCGGGTAAGCTTCAACTTCATATCCATCCCGTTCATAAGCAGTTTCTCCTGGAATGTGAAATCTGTATGAAGACGTCCAAAACATTCGTATATCTTCTTTTTAGAATTTTTAAATTTATCCTTTATACCATTTTCATCTTTAGTATGGTAATATCCCTCGGCGGTTAAAAAGGTGTCCTTCGCTTCTTTTGAAAAGTTGAGGACATTTTCCAGATAGGCTCGTAAGTGGTAGTACCCTGTTCCTGCCGAAATGTTAACCTGGTTTAAATACACCTCACACTGACTGAATATGGTGTGTAAAAAGTCGGTTTCAGGGTACGCAGAGTAACTATCATCGTAGTCCGTTCCATCAGAATGGGCTATACGCAGTTTAGCGTGCATGTGCATGAAGCTCGGGTCAAAAAATAAGGGCCTGAGCTGGGTATCACGAATTCTATAGGGGCACTGGGCGAACTAATTGTGTTTAATGGGTTAATTGTAATAAAGTCGCTATGCTCAATAGAGACCTGAGTAGGGGGCTTATCAAAGAGGGACAGTTCCGATTTTCAGCATTGTGAACTACACGGATGGATGAAACGCGCCATGACGAGTCATAAATAGTGCCACCTCTCTCGACAAGTATTAATCAGCCTATGATTCGTGAGAGTAGTGTCCTCAGCTTATATCAGTTAAAAAAATGATCAGCCATAGGTTTCATACGCTTAGAGCACTTTTTTAATTTCCTTTTACGTTTAGCGCCACGTGATAGTAACGCCTTCTTCCTGGCAGATCTCTTCTTTCCGCCACCACGCATTTTTCTCTTTGCATCTTTGATGATTTCGTCCCGTGTACGTTTTAAATGTTTTTTTAGAGCTTCTTTAGGCTAGTTCCGCCCATTATGTCTTCTGCCGCGTTAAAACCTGTTTGCAACGCCTTCCGCCCTAGGTACCTGGCACCCATCTTCAACAGTGGGACAGCGGTGCGTAGTATGGATGAAAAAATGGATCCAAGTCCACTCCCACGCTGGTATCTCACTCCTCGATAGACTGGCCTTCGGGTCATTATAAACGGCGAAAGCGTAGTTTCACTGATAAGCTCCCTCACAGAAAAAAGTAACTAGTAGAAGTTGCAAATATTTATAATTTTTTGTAACTAATTATAGTTAG
The DNA here is from genome assembly GCA_023014485.1 of Bathynomus jamesi. Lineage (NCBI taxonomy): Eukaryota > Metazoa > Arthropoda > Malacostraca > Isopoda > Cirolanidae > Bathynomus > Bathynomus jamesi. The sequence continues at coordinate 100,786 of JAJOZX010000568.1, read as the reverse complement.
AATTTCCTCAGCCGCAAAATTTAACAAGTTACCGTTACAGTTACTAAAAAAAATAACGACTATTTACAAACTAGTTACTTGTACCTAGTTAAGCCACAGCACTATATACGAGGTCTGTTCACAAAGTATCCGGACAGGGTGTTTTTTTTTAGAACAAGGTCACGCTTGGAGTTGTGATTGTGCTAAACATGTCTCTGCATGTCGAGACAAGTTGACTGATAGGGTTGCACTTCATGTTGTAGCGTCAGTCCACTGTGGTGAGCCGATAAAGTTGAACGTGTTTTGTTTCGCGGCGATTTCTTGTTTTTTTTTACTGTGAAGGTGTTGTGTACAATGAATATGCTCCACAGGGACAAACAATCAAGAAGGCATTTTACATTTGAAGTTTTGAGATGTCTACGTGAAGCAGTTTGGAGGAAACGGCCGCAGAAGTGGGAGTCCGGAGACTGGATGCTTCATCACGATAACGTGCCATCTCACTCCTCGCAACTTGTCCAGCAATTTTTTGTCAAAAACGCTAACCCCAAGTACAGCAGCCTCCATATTCTTCGGATTTGGCTCCATGCGACTTTTTGTCTGTTTCGGAAGCTCAAACAAACACTAAAAGAACACCGATTTGATGATGTTGAGATTATTAAAAGAAATTCGGCGGAGCGGCTTTTGGCCATTCCGAAAAGTGCTCTTGAAAAATGTTTTCAACAGTGGCAGGATCGTTGGGCAAAGTGTGTGGCTTCAGAAAGAGCGTACTTTGAGTAAGATTAAGCCAAAACCCTGTACTCGTAAGTACCATATTCTGTCTATAATCGCATCAGTCCGGATACTGTTTGAACAAACCTCGTGTTATATAATATATATATATATATATATATGTGTGTGTGTGTGTGTGTATATATATATATATATATATGACGCTATTCTATCTCAAGGTCCCTACTTTTCGGTAACCGGGTTGTTCTCCTTCCTCTTTCGTTCCCGACTTCTTTACGGCTATGACTCCGCTATGATTTTTCTGTATGTTTTTTTTTCCGTCTATTGTTCATTTCCGTTAGCTGTTCCATAATCTTCATCCTGTGTTCGCTCTGCTATCCACCTTTCTTTTGGTGGCCATGAGCGGTCATACTCTGAAACTAAAAAAAAAAAATATACAGTATATATATATATATATATATATATATAAGGTTGTAACATATATTCTGTTCGATTTTTTAGTTCATTCAGAACAAAAATTAAATGACTTATAAGGACAAATTTGTTCGAATTTTTAGTTTATTCACAACAAAAATTAAATGACATAAAGACAAGTTAATCATCAATATAATTCCCTTCTTTTTCTATAATCTCCTCCCACCTGTAGAAAAGTTTCTTATGCCACGTTCGAAGAAATCCCTTGGTTTCGAGTTAAAAAAGGATATCACTTCGTTTTTGATAGCTTCCCTGGATTGCAACTTTTGTCTATCTAGGTGGTGTTGCAGACTTCTGAATAAATGGTAGTCTGAAGGTGCGATGTCCGGAGAATAAGGTGGATGAGGCATTTTTTCCCAACCAAATGCCTCCAATTGGGCAGTGGTGATTCGAGCAGTGTGAGGGCGCGCGTTATCCTGATGGAATAGAACACCTCTGCGATTAATTAATGCAGGACGTTTTTCTTGTAATGCCATCTTCAGTCGTTGGAGTTGTTGGCAGTAGACTTCAGCTGTGATTGTTTGGTTATCTGGCAGAAGCTCAAAATGAATAATTCCTTGCATATCCCACCAAACGCAGAGCAAAATTTTCTTTGAATGGTGTCCATTCCTTGGCTGAGGTTCAGACTTTGTTTCACGGCTAAGCCACTGATGCCGACGCTTAATATTGTTATAGAGGACCCATTTTTCATCACCAGTGACGATCCGATTCAAAAATGGTGCCTACAGTTGCCGAGAATGCAGTGATGTGCAAATATCGATTCGATGTTGAAGATTCGCTTGTGACAAATCATGCGGAACCCATTTTCCAACCTTCACTACTTTTCCTAACAGCTTCAAATGACGATGACTGGTCATATGGCTAACACCGAGTTGCAGGCGAAGCTCTCTTACAGTTACCGTTGGGTTTTCCTCCACTGTTGCTTTCAGCAACTTTTCATCTAACTCATTTGGTCGTCCTGTTCGTTGATAATTTCTTTCAGACTGAAGTCTCCATTTCTGAACTTCTCAAACTATCTCCTACACATCTATTCGCTCACAACATCATTTCCATAAACTCTTTGAATGTTTTTCGCGGATTCACTAGCGTTAGATCCTTTATGGAACTCAGAGAGCATCACATGTCGAATATGCTCTTTCGTGGGCTCCATGTTTTTTCAATTACTGTAATATCGTAGGGATGGCGTTGTAACTGTATGAAAAACACCAGAGAAAATATTCATTAGCCTAATCCTACACTAGCCTAAGTCATTCTGTATCATTCTGTATCGTGATAAAACCTGTGCGAACCTGTCACCGCGTGTATTTTGCAACATTTCTAAAACTATTTCACATTATCTTGAGGTTATTCTATTATCTATCGTCCGTTTTCTAATCGAGCAAAATTTATGTTACAACCTGATATGTATATACAGGGTGGGAGGAAAGTCTTTAAGTACTTTATACCTACAAATAATTTGTTAATAACAAATAAATTCCAATGATATCACTGCAGTGTATGCGATACTTTTCAAAACAACTATACAAAGCCAAGACTGACTCTAGACTAGAATAGGAAGGCCCTAGCCCCAGTCACCGTCATGTCAGTAAGGATGGAATACAACAATGAAGAAAAAGTGTATCTTGTGTCGTTGGCTATTGCTTACAATAATTGTGAAGAAAGTTCGCGTTTATTTAAAAAAAAATATAATAAACCACCACTAAATGCAACCACTCTTCGATACTGGAGGCTCAAATGTTTGAAAGCAGGAAGGCTGGTGAAAGATCGTCCAAGAAGTGGAACGCTAGTGACGGCGAGAGAAGACAATAACAAAGAAAATGTCCTTGCAACTTTTCAAGTCGATCCAACACAGGATCACAGGAATTGGGTATTTCCAAATTTTCAGTAGCAAAAATATTGAAATCATAGGAGTACCACGATTACAAACCCATTTACTCTCACCTCATATACGACGATGATTCTGATAGACGGCTGCAGTTTGCTGGAACAATAAGACAAAAGTACAACAGTGATCCCAGATTTCGTTCCACAGATCAATTTTTCGGATGAGTGTGTCTTTGGTTTAACGAGAGTAGTATGCTCGCATTTGGGGAGACAGACATGGATTAATTTGAAAATTTCCCCCCTCACCGTCCTTCATGACGGTCCCTCCTTTATAAGGTGTCTTTCATGGTCTTTCAAAAAAATATACATATTTTTAAAAATTAAATTCTAAAAAATTAAATTTAAAAAGAAAAAAAAAGATTCGTCTTCACCTTCCTTCAAAAAAAAAGGAAAAAAGATTCATCCTCGCGTTCCTTCACGAGTAAAAAGTCCTACTGTGGGATCTTTCATGAGACAAACAAGAACAAACATGCAAAAACAAGCAAACAAACGCTGGAAGCGTTTGTGCAGAAGATCCATTTCTGGAACACCAGCCTTCTGCTTATATCGGGTGGTCCGAAAAAAATGACGCATTTTTTAAAAATTAATATCTCAGTAACCCCCTTCCTTATCATGACAATTTTTATATGCAAGATACTTTCAAACTTCTTTTTTTTAATGCAAAAAACCGAATTCTGATATCTTTTATAGTTTTCTCGCAATTAACAAAAGTAACAACATGGGTCAAAAAAACGAATATCATGAGAAAGGAAAAATTTAATCAGAAATTTAACTAATTAATTTACAGTAAATGATCGATTGGACCACCACTCTGTTGACACACTAATCTAAGTCTTTTCTTCCACACAAAAATAATACTTCTTACTTCATTAATGCCAATTTCTTGCCAAGATTCAAGTATTTTACTTTTTAATTCTGATTCGGTGAATTTTTCTCGTCGACCTCGGTAAACCTTCTCTTTTAGTAACTCCCAAATTGAGTAGTCCATAGGATTACAATCTGGGCTTTGTGGTGGCCACTCATTTTTCGTTATTAATTTTGGTGTATTGCTAATCAGAAACGACTGTGTGGCGTAGCTTGTATGCGACGGTGCTCCATCTTGTTGAAATATGAAATAATTTTCTTGATACAGGCGACGACAATCCGGCAACAATTTTGTTCTTAAAAGTTCAATGTAATTTGCAGAATTCACCTTTGTCTTTTCAGTTTCAATAAAATGAACATCTGTCTTGCCATTCCAAGAGACCCCTGCAGATATCATAACCTTTTTGGAGAATCTTGACGTTTCATGATACAATCTGTTTATTGAAATGTCACACTTTTTACCACGCCCGTAGACAACATCATTTTGACGGTTTCGCGGAATTTCTAGAGTGAAATCTTTTTCATCCGTGAAGACTATCTTTTTAATATCAACGACAGAGAAATTATCAAGTAACTTTCTGCACCTTGTTTTTCTTTTATCCTTAACAGTATCACTTTTTCTAGAAGATACTATTCTTTTGAAGGCTTTTAGTTTTTGTGCTTTAATTATTCGGTGTACAGAAGTCTTTCCAATATTCAAATGTTTAGCAATTGTTCTTTGTGACAAATGACTTCCTGGTTTATCTCTTGAGAGCAGATTTTATCGTTGATGTAATCCACATTTTCTGGAACCGAAGCTGTTTTAGGTCTACCGCTTCCTGGTTTTCTGGCAGTACTTCCCGATTCGCGAATCTTCTTTAAGAGTCTTTCCACTGCACGCCTTTTCCACTTTTTGCCGGGAAACTCTTGCAATAACCTTCCAGTCTTCCATCCTTTTTCACAGTAACAATTTTTAATGAGAATACGATCTTCCTCTGACAACATCATTAAGGGTACGACGAATTGTTAAAAAATAAAAATATCCACAATTTGACTTGTTCATTCCTGTAGAGTTTTGTAATAACTTGCAAAAATATCGCATGATATCGTATAAAAATGATATCGTATAAAAAACGGATATTATATTGCGATTTTTGTTTTTTGACCCATGTTGTTACTTTTGTTAATTGCGAGAAAACTATAAAAGATATCAGAATTCCGTTTCTTGCATTCAAAAAAAGAAGTTTGAAAGTATCTTGCATATAAAAATTGTCATGATAAGGAAGGGGGTTACTGAGATATTATTTTTTAAAAAATGCGTCATTTTTTTCGGACCACCCGATATATATGTGTATATATTTTATGTATAAAAACTGTAAAGACAAACACCAATGATTTCGTTTACGCCGTCCATAAGTCATCTTTTTGGCTTAATGTATTAATAACAATACAAGACAAAAGAAAATTAGAATAAATACATTCAACTCAAACAAATTTTGCCTTGTTCTAATACTTTGTATTACGAAATAGATCCAGAACTATTAAATAAATTAATTTTAATTTCATTTTATCTAATTTAAGGGGAGACTGACATATTTCATTCCATGCGTATAGTAACGTGATAAAAATCATCATGAACCACAAAAATATATATACATATATATATATATATATATATATATATATAATATATATATCAGCCCTTTTCAAAAGGCTAAGATGAACGCGAATACATGCAATTTATATTTTTCTTAAATTCAAATATCGATATTTTCCTTCATAGACGTATATTTCTCCAATGTAGTTTTCTGTTATTTACATTGCCTCACGTTTCTCGAAAATAGTAGAGAAGTCATGGCAGCATTTAGGGGGTGGCGCACCGGGCAAATGTCCAAGGCCCCGCGCCCGATGGGCCCTGCAAATTTCAATTGAAAAAATTAAACGTCACGTATTTGCCATTTGCCAGGAGCGCCTTTCCTCCCTGGCACTGTTGAGTATAGAGCATGAGGTGTTGCAGTTGGTGAGTTTCGAGGACACAATCACGCAGTTTTCCAAACAAAAAGCCAGGAAGCGTCCTATGTAATATTCATTACAAATCTACACTCTATCTACGGTACAGTAAGCTGTACATTTTAGCTGTTTATTAAGTGCATTACAACTCTGTAGCCTACTAGTGTAGCTGTATACACTGTATGTGTACATAGTTAGTTATAGTCTTTAATATCACATTAATAAGCCGAATGGCTTCCGCATGTGTTTTGTGTGCGTTAAAAAAATATATCTGTTTTGTGCATTACAAAATATTGTCATTCATTAAAACACTAAAATAATACATCCCGAGAAATAGTTTGCCCAAGGCCCCGCACACTGGAAATGCGCCCCTGAGAGAAGTTCTTATAACTACGCCACTTAAATGATAACTCATGAACTAATTGAGTTTGGTATTAAAAGGTCCCACTCAACTGATCTGTGTGTCTATATACAGTCTAATGCAACGAATTAAAAAATCAACCACACCAATTATCCAAGCTATTAGCAATCCTACCGTACGTCTCCGAAGCTATGGAATTTATGATATGAAAACGGCTGGTTGTAGCTTCACACAACTGCGAAAGTGCTGTATTATTTCTCATTATTTTTTATATTTCTATCCTTAGTATGTAATTTGTAGTTGTATTATTAATATTAGGCATTTGGATAACGGTCTACCAATAAAACTTATTCATCTTCATTTTTCATACAAAACATTGAAATAAATAAGCAAGTATACCTTAAATTACAAGCTGACACAACAGTTAAAGAAAACGACTAACGAAATTTTTCGGTAGTAACTCTGTTATTTGTGTGATTCTTTCCATATTATCAGCCCCATCTGTAAAATACTTGGTCAAGGGACTAACAACTTCAATACAACTACATTCCGCATCGTCGATAAAGATTGATTGATTTAACCTCGTATTAGCTATGCAATAATCAACTCTTACCTCGAAGCAAAGAAACGTACACGTTATATATCCAGTCGACCACTGGGACTGTATTTTCAGTTGTCAGCTTCTGTACAAACGGCAATAAAAAGACTTCTTTACAATCACCATATATGTCCATAATAATGGCATGCTATACACATATATATAATATATATATATATATATATATATATATATACAACATATATTTCAATTTGAAATGAGTTGAATAACCTTTATTAATATTAAAATAAATACAAGGTTAATATGAGTTTTATCGTACTCAGAATATCAAAAGCAAATTTAATTATAAAATATTAAAGCATAATTTTCTTATCATTTTCATATAAGTCACTATGCTCGCAGATGCGCCCTTACCAAATTATGTAGATTTGAATATTGACATTTTTGCGACATTTTTTTCCCACCCTCCCAATATTTGCCTGGTGACGTCATGAAAATATGATATATGAGCTAGGGTTGGGCTATTTTTTTGCTACTCTGCGACTTAATTAGTTGGATGTTTTCTTTTCTGGCTATTCTTCTTTTTGTAATTGGATTCAGTTTGGTCGTGTTTGTGATAGAATTATGATGTGCTGTTCGTGTGGTTTCTGACTTTAAGAACTTGATTCGTCATGTGCCCTAGATGAAGAGAAAGCTTCGGATGTTTTTATCAATTACGGCGTTATTCTCTCATCCTTAACTTGCCCGAAATGTGACAGTGAGTGCCTAATACGAAAAGATCAGAAGATATTTAGGTGAAATAACCAATGTTAACCGGTTAGGCCAACTGAATGCCCTTGGTGATTGGTTAGGTTAAGTAATGATATTTTCGTTAGTTTTAGGCGTTTTAGGTTACTATTTCCACTTATGTTAGTTTTAGGGTTAGTTTAATACCAAAATACATTTTTCTAGTAATGTTTGATGTGTTTTGCTTAGATTTTGACCTCCATTTCCCTTGAAAATGAGCCAAACTTCAAAGTACTATAACTTTGTTGGATCTCATTTCCGAGGGAAATGGAGGTCAGATTTGAACAAATCACATCAAATACTACTAGAAAAATGTATTTCGGTGTGTAAAATGACTGAGTTACTCAATATACATAATTACCAAATACAGTAGTCTTTTTACAATTTGCAATTTTTACAATGACATGAATAATTGTGAAGCTCGACTCTTTATTTTTATTTAATTTGGCCCTTAAGCTTTAGGCTTTACTGGGCTCTTATTAAAAATAAGCAGCTACTTGTTATAAATTAATAATAAATAAATAAATAAGTAAATAAGTATTATTAATAGTTAAAACCTGTATTACAATATTAAACAATATTAATGGACAATATTAAACATTATTGGTGGACATTAATCCAAGATTTTGTTAGTATCCCATTATTAATCGGGATTTCAACTTGGTTTTAAACAAATTTACATTCGCAATATTTTTTATATCGGCATGCAAGTCATTCCATAGTTTTAATCCAATGAAAATGGGTAGTTTTTGAGATGAAGACAATCTAAATTGAGGTATAACAAGCTTTGATCTATTTCTGGTCTGATACGAGTGGATTTCTTGATGAGTTACAAAATATCTATATATTTACCCATTGCAAATTAATGATTTTGTTCTTACACTTGTAAATTAAAATAAAATGTGCCAGTTTGGTTATATCGTTGAGCTTTAGTAGGTTTAGCTCTTTAAATAATGCACTAGAGTGATCAAGGAAATCAGCATCAGATAATAACCTTATTGCTCGTTTTTGGATGACAAAGATACCATTTAATGCGTTGTTAGCCGAGTTTCCCCAAACAAGGGCGCAGTATGTTATATAAGCAAGAACAAGAGTATGATAGTCAATAAAACTTGTTTAGGGACTACATTTCTAAGTTTAAACATTATAGCAACGCTCCTTGAAATCTTTTTCGCGATATAATTTACATGATTACTCCATTGCAAATTCTTATCTAGCATTACACCAAGAAATTTTGTTACAGTACACTGCTTTATGTCGATTTCATTAATATTAAGTAGATCAAGATATACATTTCTTTTATTAGTAAAAATCATGAAATTTGTTTTACTGGTATTTAGGAAGAGTTTATTGGTGGTCAACCATTTCATTACACTGATGAATTCTGAATGAAATATATTCTTAGCTGTATTAACATCTTTGCAAGAAAAAGAGACAGTTGTATCATCTACAAACATTATGAAGTTCAGTATTTCAGATGAACGTGGAAGGTCATTTATATATAATAAAAATAACAGTGGACCCAGAACTGAGCCCTGTGGCACATCATGTTTGACAAGCGCTTTAGTGGAGCAAACCTTATTTACCGATACAAAATTATATCTATTGGACAAATAACTTTTAAACCAATCACTGATTGCTCCTCTAAAGCCGTAACAATACAATTTATTAAGTAGAATATTATGGTCTATTACATCAAACGTCTTACTCAAATCCATAAATATTGATATTATTATTTCTTTGTTCTCCTTAGCTATATTTACATTTTCCATAAGATTTAAAATAGCCATTTCCGTTGTTTTATTATTACGGAAGCCATATTGATTTGGAAATAATAAATTGTAGGATTCTAAATATCGCTGCATTCTACTTTTTACAATTTTTTCGAAAACTTTGCTGAACACAGATAATGAACACACCGGCCTGTAATTTGTTGCTAGTGTAGGATCATCCCCTTTAAAAAGGGGTGTTATACAACCAGTTTTTAGCATTGATGGGAATATTCCTTTGAAAATACTTTGATTGATAATTTTAGCCAAAGTTACAGATATCTTATCTTTAACAAGTTTCAATATAGGTACAGGAATGTTATGAATGTTATTTTTTGTATTTTTTTAATTTACCAATAATATTCTGGACCTCAGTAGAGGTAGCAGGAACAAAAGAAAATGAATTTAGTGGGCTGGGTGGCATATATTCTAGAGGTGAGTGATCATTATTTATTAATTGTGAGCGAAGCTTATCCGCTATTTAAGTAAAATGTGCATTTAAAGAGTCTGCAGTAGCAGTATCATCAGTAATTTCTTTATTATCAACATTTAATTTCTCTATTGAATTTTTCTTAATTTGTTTTCCGAGAAGATTGTTTATGGTTGTCCAAATGTTTTTCATGCATGTCTCCTTTATGGTTGGAAAATTGATTGTTATAATAGTTATATTTTGCAATTTTGATTACTTTAGTTAATTTGTCTCTGTATTGAGTATATTGTACTTTAGGAATTTTGCTCTGCAATTGCAATTTGAATAATTTATCTCTGTTCTTTATTGAAGTGATAATTCCTGGAGTGATCCATGGATTTGCGACACTTTTGGGCGAAACTGTTTTTCTCCTTAAAGGAAAGCAAATATTAAAAATATGGAATAACGTGTCATAGAAGAACTGAAACATATGATCTGGGTCATTTGAAGGTTCGTCACAGTCAAGTCGAGTATTTTCTACAGCCCCAATAAATTTTCTTTTGTTAACCTCTGAGAATATTCTGTAATCAATAGTTGTTTTGTTCGCAACCTGAACAATGTTATTGAATATAGCGTAAGTAGGAAAATGATCACTGATGTTAGTAGTTATAATTCCAGAGTTTACAAGGGCATTGCTACTTACAAATATATTATCAATCGTAGATTCTGTTATTCGATTGCCATAGCTGCAGACTCGAGTAGGTTTGGTAATAGAATGACTAAGATAGAAAGAATTCATTAAGTTAAAAAATTTATGAGAGATTGCTTCAGATTGCAAATTGATGTTGAAGTCCCCCGCAACTATGCATTTCGATTTATGGAAGTTGCATAACATGTTATCTAAGTGAATTAAAAAGCTATTGATATTAGCTATTAACTATATGTTAACTATATATTAACTATATATTAACTATATATTAACTATATGGTTAAGTATAACAATATTAAAAACTCATCAATAAATATATTCTCGTTTTAACTCATCTAAAAGAATCTGCAAGTTTTTATAATCTATTTAATGTTTAAAATCAAATTGTTAAAGATGCCAATAACTAACACACACAGATTCAGCTAAGACATAATAGAAAATTAAATCAAGAGGGCCTCAAATCGAACATTCAACCTCTTAACCCTGATCAAACAATTTTCTAAGAGAATTTGATCAACAACGAAAGACGACTTCTCTCTTTCGGCCTATATTTTGAGTTACCAAACTTTAAGATAAATTATTTTAAACACTTTTTATCATTTGAAAAACTTTTTCATAGTTTAAAACGAATACTAATAGCTGACGATACCAAATTTTCCCATTAGATCTCGCCTTTCTGCCTACGTCACCTATAAACACTTTTATAAACTTAAAACTCATAAAGTTTTTTCCCCTAATCAATAGTAAGATATCGCTTGCCTAAAAGAATCATTCAGGGAATGACTCCATCATAATTTCACGTCCTGACAAAAGCAAAGACACCATTCTTCTTAACAAATCAGATGATGATAATAAGTTGAATAAAGCCCTCAACGACTCCGTCAAATTCAAAAAGATTAATGACAAGCCTGTAGCACTTCCCCTAAACTTGAAGACAAAATCAACCGTTTCCTCAAAATTTATATGATCAAAATAAAATTTCGGAGGATGATTACGACCAAATACACTCTATCGTCACCTCTCCAGACACTCTTTATGGCCACCCTAAAATACACATACCAAATTTACTCATTAGGCCTATCTTTTTTGCCTACATCACCCATAATTTCCACCTAGCAAAATTCCTAATTCCCCCAAATCCACCCTAAACCCTAAAGTAGAATCAATATTCCATCCCCATTTCTTACAAATCTGTCAAAGAAATACTGACGTTGAACATTTCAAACAATCTCCATATGCACAGCTTTGACAGAGTATTCCTCTACAACAACGTGCCAATTAGAGAAGCCATCGACATCTGCAACAAAAATTTATTTTCCATAATCAGAACACAAACCTCAACCTAACGAATCAAGAATTTACCAAACTGCTAACCCTTGCCACTTCAGACACCTACTTCTTTTCAACTTTACCAACAAACCTATTCAATAGCCAGGGATCACCCTAAGAGCCACACTAGCTAACATCATTCTCTGTTATCACGAAAATAATGGCTACTCCATTACCCCACCCATTACAAACACACTTATATAAAAGATATGTCGATAACACCTTTCTACTCTTTCACACTGGTAACCACGACCCTCTTTTTATTAACTATCTCAATTCCCAGCATCAAATCATCAAATTCACTAAGAAAACAAACCTAACAACACCTTACCAGATATAACAATAACAAAACAAAATAATAAATTCAGCACTTCCATATATCGAAAAACTACATATACAGACCTAGATACAAACTACTTAAGACACATCCCCTTACTATATAAAATTAACAGTATTAAAATCTTAATCCGTCGTACGTATCAACTTTGCTGCTCCGACTTATCCTTCCACTACGAAATAGAATTCGTTCACAGTTTCTGCATTAATAATTCTTTCCCAAAACATTTCCTACATTCTCTAACTAGAAATTTTCTCAACAACATTTATCATCCTCCCTTAAAGGCCCCACTGTTAAAAATGATATACATTACTTTTCTTCGCCCTATTACGACTATATTAGTTACAAAATACAATCAGAACTTCGCCACCTACTCAACCCACTTTACTCTCAATTTAGTCATCAATTTGTAGCCACCAATAATAATAGCATTAACTTGTATCTCAACCATAAACAAAAAAAAACAGCCCCTTGTTCATCAATATCTGCTGTTTGATTGGTACTCACTACAATACGAGCTATATTGGCAGCACCATTCGCCAACATCAAACAAGAGTGGACGAACATCGTGTCATTTCTACCGAACGAAATCATCAATAAGAGATCTTGACACCTCTACAATCACCCACTGCTCCCACCAATTTCAAAATTATCAATTCAGCATACCAATCAAACGACCTCAGCACCCTCAAATCCCTATACATCCTTAGTACAAGACCCTGGGGTTAATAACACACTGGATTGGTGCACCATTAAACATAATCACTCAATCAATCAGTACAAAACCTACTTTCGACGACTACAGTTCTTACCCCTATACATTTTATATAATTTTAACTTTAAATTATTATCATAGGACTGTACAAATATTTTGGTATAAAATCTCTTACTATATTTGCACACTTTTTATTTTTTTACATCTTAGCAATGATGATGGAAATCGAATTTCCGAAATATCTGACTAATAAACATGTATCACCTTCTAATCCTCCTATTCCTTACTATATATATATATATATATATATATATATATATATTATATATTATATATATTATATATAATATATATATCCAATATATATATATATTATATATACATATATATATACTGTACAGGGTGGGCGGAAAGTAGCTCCCTAATTTAAATTACATATAAATTATGGATAAATTGTGATTGTATTGTTATATTGTTATGGTGTGTTCTCTAAAGTGGTACATTTGTAACGGTAATCTTTTTTTCTCTAAAGTGTTCTCTTTGTGTTCTCTAAAGTGGTACAATTGTAACGTTCATTTTTTTTTTTATTTCAGATTGAAGGGTAACATGGCTGAGCGTTTAACACTGCAGGAGCGTGCCCAGTTGGCGGCACGGTACGAAGTTTGGCAATCTGTCGTTCGAGTTCAAAGATGGTGGCGGGCTATTCACGGACCACGTGCCCAAGTGGACCCGAAAACAATCAAGAACTGCCACTCGAAGCTCATGACCACGGGGTCTGTGGCAGATGTTCGAAGATGTGGTCGCCCTTCGACATCCAAGGCCCAGGAGACGGTGCAGGCAGTTCAGGAAATGTTCGCACGGAGTCCATGAAAGTCAACTCGCCAGGCAGCTCGGGAAAGTGGACTCTCCCGCTACTCAGTGCGAACTGTGCTGAAGAAGGAGCTGAACTGGCGTGCGTGGAAGCCGCATTACTGCCAATCTCTCTCGGACGAGGACTGCGACATTCGCATGGAGTTCGGGGAAATCATGCTGGCTTGGCATGAAGACTGGCCCCATCTCTTCCGCAACATCCTCTGGAGCGACGAGGCGGTGTTCCACGTCGGAGGCTTTGTCAACCGCCACAATTGCCACTACTGGGCAGGAGAGGATCCCATGGTTACCGCTGAAAAACGGCAGAATCGGTTCAGTGTAACGGTGTGGTGTGGTATGACCTCAGATCAGGTTGTGGGCCCGTTCCTTCTGCGCAACACCATGAATGCTGAGCGGTACCTTGCTATGTTGCGAAACGAGGTCTGGCCGGTTGTCAGCACATGGGAGAACATCGACGATCTGATATTTATGCAAGATGGCGCCCCTCCGCACTTCGCTCTTGTTGTTCGTGAGTGGCTGGATGCCCACTTCCCTGGGCGTTGGATAGGTCGTCGTGGTCCACATCAATGGCCAGCCAGTAGCCCCGACTTGACACCGTGCGACTTCTTTCTTTGGGGGTGGGTAAAGGAAGAAGTCTACCGCACCAAACCGAGGACATTGGAAGAACTGGAGGACCGAATTCGGGAAGTCATGTTCTCCATCCCGCCGGAGTTCCTGCTAAAGTCAGTGGACGCCATTCCTGGGCGGCTCCAGAAGCTGGTGGAAAGAGTTGGAGCCCACATTGAATTTTAGAGAAAACCTACCATGTATGCCTACCTTTTCATATTATTTCTTCTGAAATAAATGGATAATATACGTATTTTTTTACCAATCCAAAATAGGGAGCTACTTTCCGCCCACCCTGTACATATATATATATATATATATATATATATATATATATATATATATATATATAGGTACATATTAGAATCTTACTATTGCTGTTAACATTCTGTAGCCAGGCATGGCAAATCTGCGTTTTCTGAGTTTCATTTGTTAACACACCAGAAAATAAATTGAATTGAAGCCTAAAATAATTATAGATTATAGGTATATAAAATCCTCATTATTATTATTACAATATACATGTCGCAAGACGTATAGCTTTTGATATCTTCAATAGATGAAAGGGATCTTTTCCATTTTATGGGATCCACCATTTTTTTAAATAAATACATGGTTTTACAGCATTTTTTATGCTGATTCCAAATATATTTTTCTTTTTCAGGAGAAATAAAAAATAAGAAAGTTATAGTCAATAAATTTTTATTATTTATATGATATGCCACGATGACGTCATTTGTACGATAACGTCATCGTAAGTTCAGTTAGGGCCTAATAGCCTATTAATAATAGTTCAAATCAGTTGTTAATTTACCTTGAATGAAAATATTTGCTTCGACTTGACAATATGGAAAATTATAACTTAATTTGGCTAGCAAGAAATATTACATGTGAAGAAGATGCATTAAAGTTTTTACAACAGAATGATGTTATTCCTAAAACCAAACAATGTAATAAAAAACACGAAATGTCGATAACCAAAAGAAGCGACAGTAAATGCTCAATGGAATGGCAGTGCTCAAAACAAACGTGCCGAGAAAAGGTGTCTGTACGCAAGAATACTTGGCTAGAGGATTCAAAACTACCTCTTGAAACTATAATTTCATTAATGTATTGTTGGTCTCAAGAGTATACAACGATCAAATTTTGCGAAAAGGAATTCGGAATCTCCCATGGAACAATCGTGGATTATAACAATTACTTTAGAGAGGTAATTAAGTTTTAAACAATTAACCTAACCTAACCTAACTAAACTAACCTAACTAACCTAACCTAACCTAACTAAACTAACCTAACTAACCTAACCTAACTAACCTAACCTAACCTAACTTAAACTATGCAATATGAGAAAATAAAGAAATATCGTATAAATAATAAAATATTAATGACTATAACTTTCTTATTTTGTATTTCTCCTGCAAAAGAATAATATATTTGGAATCAGCATAAAAAAATGCTTCAGAACAATATATTTATTTTAAAAAATGGTGGTTCCCATAAAATGGAAAAGACCCGATGAAAGACTGTTTCTTGCTGGACAATAATTCATATACTCGCGACGACAGATGTTGACATGAAAGGTTTCTATTCACGAGTCCAGAGAGTGGAACAAACATTTTCACAAAGTCAGTTGAGAAAATAAGAAGTAGATGTTAACAAATTTTACCATACACACACACATTTAGTTATTTATTCAACTATCATTAGCATTCGATTCTATAGGTAAGGCAACTTTCAGGGTTTCTGGCCACTGTATAATATTTGAGTCTAAGGCTATGATTGGATTACAGTCCTTCAAAAAGGTTCTTCATAATTTCGAAGCTGTACAAAATAGGTCTACCCCACTAATTAAATTATTAAGGGCTCAGTTTAGAGCTATAGTTTTGTATTGCGAATATAATCTACGCATAGCCTTTTGTTTAGATTAATGTATCTACAGATGGTTTAGATACTAATTATTGAATAGGGCCAGTGGCCTTAGATCATGCTGGATTGAAAACTTATCTTAAAATGTATAATCTATTTTTAATAGGATAAAACTAATTTTTCCATACACATGGGTATTAATTAAAGTTCACGAGGTCTAACATTTCTTAAGCCTATCAAAGGTTGTAAATCACTTTCAGTAGGCTAGGATTGCGACGTCTATGTAAACTGGCCTAGGTTTTCGGTAATGCAATAGTCTATCTAGTCCAATAATTAAGTTTTTAAGTACACACACACACACACACACACACACATATATATATATATATATATATATATATATATATATATATATATATATATAATAAAATCTACGAGGCATAGTTGAAATAGACGAGCTGTTCATTCGAGATCACCTATAAATTTTGATTCTGTACTATGATATGTTGCACTCACTTGAAGGGACGAGATGTTTTCTTGTACTCTCTGCAACACATAATCATGTACACTCCCGGCTCATATATTAATGTACTGAGAGAAGCATCTAATCTTCTTTTTGAAGACTTCAAATTTGACTGCTACAACGACCCTGAGAAATGCACAGTTGTCTCGAAAAAATTATATGATCAAAATAAAATTTCGGAGGATGATTACGACAAAATACACACTACCGTCACTTCCCCAGACACTCTATACGGCCTCCCTAAAATACACATACCAAATTTACCAATTAGACCTATCCTTTTTGCATACATCACCCATAATTTCGACCTAGCAAAATTCCTAATTCCCCCCCAACCACCACCACCACCCTAGCCCCTAATGCAGAATGAATATTCCATCTCTATTTCCTACGAATTCGTTAAAGAATTACTGACGTTGAACAATTCAAACAATCTCCATATGCACAGCTTTGACAGAGTATTCCTCAACAACAGAGCTGGGCAATAAATACATTGAATGTATTTAAATACTAAATACTAAATACATTTTACGAATGTATTTAGATACTAAATACAAAATACATCAATTGTATTTAAATACATTTGTAAATACATTTTAAATACATACAAATTTTAACATATGCATTCACTAATTCATGAGTAACAACAATATAAAATGCTTGATGAAGGATAAAGAAATAGTACAATCTAATTTCCGATTATATATTTCCCTTTTTAGAACAAAACAAAAACAAAAGAACTTAGAACTTACGATGTTCAACCAGTGACATATTATACTCATTATATCATTGCAAAATGAGTAACAATTAATGAGTAGATGAGACATAAACGTAAACATAAGACGTAAACATAAACATAAGGCACCTTACGAATTCTCTTTTATTTCACGGTTGCTGCGGATCAAAACCAATCTTTCAAAAGTTTTGTGCTAGTACAGAACGTGTATTAAACCAGTAAGAGTATTTACATTTTTATATTTTGAGTATTTAAATACCCATTAAAGTATTTAAATACTATATTTAAATACATGAAAAACAATGTATTTATAAATACAGTTCTAAATACACAAATGTATTTAAATACGTATTTAAATACAAATGTATTTAAATACTGCCCAGCTCTGCTCAACAACAACGTGCCAATTAGAGAAGCCATCGACATCTGCAACAACAATTTATTTTCCATAATCAGAACACAGACCTCAACCTAACGAATCAAGAATTTACCAAACTGCTAACCCTTGCCACTTCAGACACCTACTTCTTTTCAACTTTACCAACAAACGTATTCAATAGCCAGGGGATCACCCTAAGAGCCACACTAGCTAACCTCATTCTCTGTTATCAAGAAAATAATGGCTACTCCATTACCCCACCCATTACAAACACACTTATATAAAAGATATGTCAATGACACCTTTCTACTCTTTCACACTGGTAACCACGACCCTCTTTTTATTAACTATCTCAATTCCCAGCATAAAATCATCAAATTCACTAAGAAATAGAATTCGTTCACAGTTCCTGC
>JAJOZX010000568.1:0-77500 GCA_023014485.1 Bathynomus jamesi | reverse complement strand
CTTCCAGTAGTTTGCCGTCCCAATGTATTTGGAGGGGGCAATTTGTTTCGAAATCCTGCTTCAAATTTTCTGCCATTGTCTTGCGGTTCCTTTGTCTTGCTCTCCGTATCGATGAATAGCTAACACTGTATTCTTCAGGGTTTTGCCCAAGAGCATTGATTGTTGGGATCAAGATTTCCGAAGCAGCTCTATCACTTACTTTTGCAGCATCAAGAGATACAAGCATTGAAGAATCCATAAGCTTTGCACTCTTAGACTTTGATCTACTTTGTCTCGAAGTTGATGGCTGCTGAGGGTCAGCAACAAATTCTTCTTCTGATTTTGAACTATCTTCATTCAAACTTGAAGGACTTGAACTTGAGAGCACTGCTGCTTCGAAAACGGCTGTTTCCCTCTTTCTTTTCTTTTCAAGCAATGTTTCCTTTTCTCTAGCAATCTCTTCCATTTGTGAAAAAACTTTATCCACTCCAGACATTTTGCCTTTTCTTCCTTTTTGTCGTTGCAGCATCAAAAACTCACGATCTTCATCTATCTTTATCATGTCAAGAGCACTTGCATGTGCAATGTCAAACAGATCTTGCAAGTCATTTTGCCAGCTCTCTTGTTTTTGAAGTAGTGCAGGTGATTGCTTCTTCTTATTATTTCTGTTCTTCTTTAGTTTCTCCCACTCGTTGAAAAGTTTCTTTACTCTCTCCACGACATGACATTTCAACACTGTTGGGATGCGTGCCTTTTCCCACACATCCATAACATCTCTAGCAGTCAACAAAGCCGCTGTTTTCACCTGTTGCTTTTTATTGATCTTGTAGTTCATAAACAATGCTAATGTTTCCCTTTTAGATGGAAGCTGGGTTTCTTTGAAGGACTCTATAGGATGTCCTATGAGCCCAACAACTGTTTTGTGACGCGTATGCCGCTCCATGAGTGCAACTCAGCAACTGCTATACAACCACTCTCAGCGAAGGCAGCAAAGATACTGAGTCAGTGACGCCGCACTTACACTGACGCGGCCGCCACAGTGACGTCACAGCAAAGAAATGATTCTAGAATGTTCGGCCACGGCGTCTATAGCAATGAAAGGGATGAGAAGGTTTACGGAAAGAGGTTCAGAGTCTGTTATGACTGCTATATGTTGCTGACTACTATTTTTGATGAAATCTGCAAAATAAATAAATGTACAATAAATACAAACTGAAAAATAACAATATACAAAATGTTCAATGGATGGTAGCAACCTCTAAAATGTCTTCAATTGTGCTGAAATTTTGCATGTTCAGTTTTTACACGAAATTAAATAAAATTAGAGGGTGTCTTCAAGTTTTTGAAATGATAAGTTATTTTGCATCACCCTAATATATATATATATATATATATATATAGCATGCCATTATTATGTACATACAGGGCGTCCCAAAAAAATGTATACACACTTTAACAGCTGATAGCTCAATTGATGTTTCTTTCTTTCCAAGTTAAACCCATTAGAATTAATAATGGCAGTCAGACTAAGCTTTGAACAAAGGAAATTCATTCTAAAATGCTACTGGAAGTGTGAAAACGCAGTTGAATTGCAAAGACAGTTTAGGAGGGAGTTTCAAACAGATCCACCAACGCGACTTACCATCACTCGAATTAGAGATAAGTTTGAAGCCGATGGAACTGTTCAGAATGTCCACAAGAAGCGTTCCGGAAGACCACGGACATCGACAAGCCCCACAAAGCAAGAAAGAGTACTGGAAACGTATCACCAAAGTCCAAGAAAATCTGTGCGGCAAGCGAGTCGTGAGGTAGGAATTTCAGAATCGTCTGTCCAACGCATTTTGAAGCGCTGTCAATGGAAAAGTTACATTCCAAGATTAGTCCATGCTATTAATGAAGATGATCCGGACCGAAGAGTGGAGTATTGCGAGTGGTACTTGGCACGATGTGGATGTGGATTGGACGAAGGGGTTTCGTAGAATACCCTCCGCGTTCACCAGACCTCACACCACTAGACTTTTTTTTATGGGGATACTTAAAAGACAAAGTCCACGCTATAAAACCTGCAACAGTCGCTGAATTGAGAGCAGCCATTGAACGAGAATGCACACAAATTCCAAACGAAATGTTTCGTGATGTTTGCGATTCCATTGCTTCGCGTTATCAGCAGTGCCTGGACCAGAACGGACGTCAGTTTGAAAACAGGCGTTGAAAAAACAATTAAATAATGTCTGTAGATTCTATTACATTTTGAAAATGAAATGTATTTTAATAAACACTGCCTTTATAAGTATTTAAAGTGTGTATACATTGTTTTGGGACACCCTGTATATGGTGATTGTAAAGAAGTCTTTTTACTGCTGTTTGTACAGAAGCTGACAACTGAAAATACAGTCCCAGTGGTCGACTGGATATATAACTTGTACGTTTCTTTGCTTCGAGGTAAGAGTTGATTATTGCATAGCTAATACGAGGTTAAATAAATCAATCTTTATCGACGATGCGGAATGTAGTTGTATTGAAGTTGTTAGTCCCTTGACCAAGTATTTTATAGATGGGGCTGATAATACGGAAAGAATCACACAAATAGCAGAGTTACTACCGAAAAATTTCGCTAGTCGTTTTCTTTAACTGTTGTGTCAGCTTGTAATTTAAAGTATACTTGCTTATTTATTTCAATGTTTTGTATGAAAAATGAAGATGAATAAGTTTTATTGGTAGACCGTTATCCAAATGCCTAATATTAATAATACAACTACAAATTACATACTAAGGATAGAAATATAAAAAATAATGAGAAATAATACAGCACTTTCGCAGTTGTGTGAAGCTACAACCAGCCGTTTTCATATCATAAATTCCATAGCTTAGAAGACGTACGGTAGGATTGCTAATAGCTTGGATAATTGGGGTGGTTGATTTTTTAATTCGTTGCATTAGACTGTATATAGACAAACAGATCAGTTGAGTGGGACCTTTTAATACCAAACTCAATTAGTTCATGAGTTATCATTTAAGTGGCGTATTTATAAGAACTTCTCTCAGGGGCGCAGTTCCAGTGTGCGGGGCCTTGGGCAAACTATTTCTCGGGATGTATTATTTTAGTGTGTTAATGAATGGCAATATTTTGTAATGCACATAACAGATATATTTTTTTAACACACACAAAACACACATGCGGAAGCCATTCGGCTTATTAATGTGATATTAAAGACTATAACTTAACTATGTACACATACAGTGTATACAGCTATACTTGCAGGCTACAGAGTTGTAATGCACTTAATAAACATCTACACAGTTATTGTAATGCACTTAATAAACATTAAAATGTATAGCTTACTGTACTTTAGATAGAGTGTAGATTTGTAATGAATATTACATAGGACGCTTCCTGGCTTTTTGTTTGGAAAACTGCGTGATTGTGTCCTCGAAACTCACCGACTGCAACACCTCATGCTCTATACTCAACAGCGCCAGGGAGGAAAGGCGCTCCTGGCAAATGGCAAATACGTGACGTTTAATTTTTTCAATTGAAATTTGCGGGGCCCATCGGGCGCGGGGCCTTGGACATTTTCCCGGTGCCCACCCCCTAAATGCTGCCCTGACTTCTCTACTATTTTCGAGAAACGTGAGGCAATGTAAATAACAGAAAACTACATTGGAGAAATATACGTCTATGAAGGAAAATATCGATATTTGAATTTACGAAATATAAATTGTATGTATTCGCGTTCATTCTAGCCTTTTGAAACCGGCTGATATATGTATGTATATATATATATATATATATATATGTATATATATATATTTGTTGTTCATGGTGATTGTTTTGACGTTACTATACGCATGGAATGAAATATGTCAGTCTCCCTTTAAATTAAATAAAATGAAATTAAAATTAATTTATTTAATAGTTTCTGGATCTATTTCTTAATACAAAATATTAGAACAAGGCAAAATTTGTTTATGAGTTGAATGTATTTATTATAATTTTATTTTGTGTTGTATTGTTCTTAATACATTAAGCCAAAAAGATGACATTATGGAGGGTGTAAAAGAGACCATTGGTGTTTGTCTTACACTACAGTTCTTATACATAAAATATATGCACATATGTATATATAAGCAGAAAGCTGGTGTTCCAGAAATGGATCTTCTGCACAAACGCTTGCAGCGTTTGTTTGCTTGTTTTTGCGTGTTTGTTCTTGTTTGTCTCATGAAAAATCCCCCAGTAGGATTTTTACTTGTGAAGGAAGGGGAGGATGAATCTTTTTCGTTTTCTTTTTTTTTTTGAAGGAAGGTGAAGACGAATCTATTTTTTTCTTTTTAAATTTAATTTTTTAATTTTTTTTAAAGACCATGAAAGACACCTTATAAAGGAGGGACCGTCATGAAGGACGATGAAGGATCCTCATGAAGGACGGTGAGGGGGGAAATTTTCAAATTGATCCATGTCTGTCTCCCCAATTGGGGGCATACTACTAACGAGTAAAAGAAACAAACACGACGCTCACTATTGGGCGAAAAAAATCCTAAAATATGATTGGGTAAGCCGATTAAAAAGGCTATAGTGACAGTTTGGGCTTGCATTGGTTATTCAGGTTATTCAAGTTATTCAGGACTATGACATATCGAGAGATACGATGGATGGAAAATGCTATTGCCAGGTATTGGGAGACAAAGTTTTGCCACAGTTTACTAATGGCGTTGACAGGAATTAACCTTATCAAAATGATGGAGCAGCGCCACATTACTCTGCAGATACCCTTGGGATTTTGGATACGAATGTTGAAGATTGATGGTGGGCGGCGACGTCCTATCGAGTGGCCAGCCAGATCAACTGATGCAGGTGATTTTTGGCTTTGGGCTTATTTGCATGATAAACTCTACACTTCTGGTATCATCCATCCAAATGTGAATGCCTTTGTCCGCAGAAGAGATGAAGAACTGAAAAGGATCCCACGCGGTATGATCTAAAGAACAATGAAGAGTTTGAGAGAGAGAATCCACAAATTTATCATAGCGGATAGAGAACTCTTTGAAGATTAAATTACAATTTAACAAAATATTTGTATGCATAAAACATTCATAGACTTTTTGTTTGATTTGTTTCATCACTTGAACATTTAGCATCATAATGTTGTTCACTAAATAGTTGTATGTATAAAATCGTTACAAACTTTTCTCCCACCCTGTGTATATATATATATTAGTCGTGGACCGGATGTCAGTTTTTTAACATCTGCGGATATTTAGTTAATCTATCAATATAATATAGAATTATGAATATATGACATAATTTTTCAAATTTCGTGATATTACTATTATGGCAGGTAATGCATAAGAATTAAAATTAATATTAATGTTTTCATTATGATAAAAATAATAACTTTCTCAAGAGTTTCAGCCACAGAAAATTCAATAAAACAAGTTTCATTCAATTTTCTGTGTTACCAGGTAATTATATTTTGAGGTTTATATATTTGTTTGTCATTAATAATTAATACTTTACATGAAATGTGCATGACTGGGCCTTATAACCTACTTTATAAGCTAATTTAATTGTAAATTGCATAATTTATTAGAGGTAATATCTGCATAACATCCACAGTCAGAAGTGCGAATGCGGATATCCGGTCCATCACTAATATATATATATATATACAGGCTCGGCTTCATACACAGTTGGCACAGTTGAAAAGTTCATTAAAAGTAAACAATTAAAAAATATTTTAGCCTTATAAATTGTTTTCACTTTTGAGTTGGCATTAACAGAACAACTTTTGTAAACCAATATAACCATTTTTCAAAACATTTACAGATGGAATTTTGCGTACGTTTGTGAAATAAATAAAATCATATTTAAAATAAATCCTAACTAACCTTTACCCAGTTTTTTGTTGCATAATATATATGTATATATATATATATATATATGTATGTATGTATGAGAATGAACTCAGAATGGTTCCGAGGTTTTTTATGATACACATAGACCGTGCATGGAAAAAGGAACTCTTCTAGGAAAATTAAATCCACTATAGTCCGAATAAGTAATGGTAAATGACAAATACTATAGTTTTTTCTTTTTCATGATGCTAGCCCGACGTGGGCAACGGGTCACTCGCAAAGAGGTCCCAAAAATATAGCTTCCCTCACCAGCTATCTGCAAAGCAGATAGGATCCAGCTTTGGGACAGGATCTAGGGTTTAAAGCAGCCTAGCCAAGCTACATTTAGAACCTCAATATAAGCAACTATAGTGGATTCAATTTAACTATAGTAGATTTAATTTTCCAAGAAGAGTTCCTCGTTCCATGCACGGTCTGTGTGTATCATATATATATATATATATATATATATATATATATATATATATATGTATATATATATTATAATATATATATATGTATATATATCCCTTTCAATCTTTCAAATGTTCCGTGCGACGATTCCTCATTTCATGAAGGTCGAGCTTGTCGCCCCTATATGTATATATATATATATGTATATACACCTTACCTTATGAACCTTATGTTGTTTCGTGCGTTGGTCTCTCTTCACACGGAGGTCAAGCTGGTGGTCTCGCCTCTAGGTTGGCTTGGTGGAGGAGCGAGTTGTTTTCTTGCACTCTCCACCGTACATAGCCAGGCACGCCCGGCTCATCTGGTACCATCCTGAGCCAGGCATCCAGTCTTCTCTTGAAGACTTCAACTTTGACCCCCGTTACGTTTCTGAGGTCCTTTGGAAGCTGGTTGAAAAGTCTTGGCCCCCTGACATCCAAGCTATTTTCCTTCAGAGTTGAGGAGGTCCCTTGTCGGGCCTTTAATTTGGGAACACTACACATTCTGCCTTTCCTATTTTCCAGTGTTGTTTGAATGGTAATTGGGTTTAGTTTTAGGTTTGGTACCAATTTTTCGATCATTTTCCATATGTAGATTATGGTGTACCTCTCTCTTCTTCTTTCCAGGGAGTACAGATTTAGTTTACGTAGTCTTTCCCAGTAGTTGAGTTCTTTGCAGCCATCAATCTTGGCTGTGAAATGTCTTTGCGTTTCTTCTAGTTTATTGGTTTCTTCCTTTTTATATGGGGAGGTCAAAACTGAGCAGTATTCAAGTTTTGGTACAATCAGTGTTTTTAGCAGGGGAATCATTACTGTCCTGTCCCTTCTCTTGAACGTTCTTAGTATCTGTCCGGCGACTCTTTTTGCTTTATTTATCGCTATCTGATTTTGTGTTTCGAATTTCGCATCATCTGTCATTATTATCCCGAGATCGATCGCTTTCGTGCTTCGCTGAATTTCCTGTCTATCTGGAGCATAATATGCAGTCTGTTTAAGCTCTTCTTTTCTACCATATCTCAGGAGCTGAAATTTCTCGGTGTTAAATGACATGTTGTTGTCTTCTGACCATTTATATATTTTGTTCGTGTCCCTCTGCAAGGCCTCCACGTCATGTACATCGCTGATTTTTCTGCTGATCTTTGTATCGTCTGTAAAGGATGTTACTATATTGTTGCTGTTTACTCCGCTGTCTATGTCTGTTAGCATGATAATGAACAGGAGTGGGGCCAGTACTGTCCCTTGTGGTACTGAGCTGCGTACTTCCGATTCTGATGATGATATACCTTGAATTTTGACGACCTGCAGTCGTTCTCTGAGGAAGTTGTAGATCCAGTTTCCCACTTTGCCTGTTATTCCCATATATTTAATTTTATGTGCTATTATACCATGGTTACATTTGTCGAAAGCTTTAGCAAAATCTGTGTATATAGCATCGTAGTTGTCATTGCCTTCCAATGCATCTAGGATATTGTTGTAGTGTTCTATTAGTTGTGATAGGCATGATCTACCTGATCGGAATCCATGCTGATTTTCGTTGAATCTTTCCCGTGTCTCCAGGAAGTCATAAATTTTCTCTCTAACTATTCTTTCAAATACTTTGGTGAGGTGGGACGTCAATGACACTGGTCTATAGTTCTTTGCTTGAGATCTGTCCCCTCCTTTATATATAGGGACAATATTTGCTCTTTTCAAGATGCTCAGTATTTCCTCATTGTCTAGGGATCTTCTCCATATCCAGTATAAAGTTGTAGCTATTTCATTTTTACAGTTTTTAATTAATAATGCGTTCCAATTGTCCGGACCTGCATCTGAATGTGGTTTCATTTGTCCTATAGCTCTCGCTACATCTTCTGGGGTAAAATCAAAGTCTGTTATATACTCTCCTTGCAATTCCTCTTCAAAGAATGCATTTATGTCAAGTATCGCTTTGTTACTTTTTGGGGTACTGAAAACTGATTCATATTGAGCTCTCAATGTATGAGATATTTCTTTTGGATCGTCGTTAGTTCATTATTTCTCGCCCTTAAGGGCCCAATAGCGGCGCGCGTTTTTGTTTCCCTTTTTGCATAGCTATAGAAGTATTTTGGATTTTCCCTTATTGCTTCTACCGCCTTTTCCTCTTCCCTCTCTGTATGGTCCTTAATCACGGCTTGTATTTCCCTATCGATGGTGCTAGGACAACTGCCCCCCGGACAACCGCCCTCCGGACAATTGCCCCCCCGACAACCGCCCCCCGGACAACTGCCCCCGTAGGACAATCGCCCCCCGGATTATTGCCCCCCATAAGTAAATAAAAATTAAATAGGAATTAAATTTATTAATATTTATAAAAACAAACCTAACCTAACCTAACCTAACCTAGCCTAACCTAACCTAACCTAACCACCAACTATGACTTTCAAAACGACCTTTCAATAAGTATTGCCAACTGTTTAAATATAATTAATTAATCCATAGTATATATGAAATACAATAAGTCTTGCCAACTGTTTAAATAAAATTAAGTAGCTAAACTTCATAATTTTATTATAAATAAGTAAGCAATAATTGGAAAAAATTTTGTTAAATATTGCTAACTTTTAGATATAATTTTTTTTCAGGCTACAAGCAAAATTAAGCAAGAATTGGCAATAATGTTGTTAAATATTGTTTTAGCTTGCCATTTTTTAAGCGTAAATTTAATTTCTATTTAATTTTTATTTACTTATGGGGGGCAATAATCCGGGGGGCGATTGTCCTACGGGGGCAATTGTCCGGGGGGCGGTTGCCGGGGGGCAATTGTCCGGGGGGCGGTTGTCCAGGGGGCAGTTGTCCGGACACCCCTATCGATACCCTCCGGTTTTTCTTTTATTGCTTTCCTGTCATTATCTCCGCAGTTGCCTAACTTCGCCTCCACTCTCTTTCTTTTGCGGAAAAGTCTTCTCTTTTGCCTCTCTAGCCAGCTCCTCTTTCCTTTTGGCTGTGATTTCGGAGGATATTTTTCTAAAATTCTCAGCGTTTTTTCTTCCAAGGTTGTTAGCATTTCTGCAGTTGTATTATTCTCGAAAATTGTTCTCCATTCTATTTGGGCCATGTGCGATCTGATTGCTTCCCAATTTATAGTCTTCGAGTTTAAGTTAAAGGCCCCGAATTTACTTCTTTCCTCAATATGTGTATTGTCTTTTAATGCTGTCGTCATATTTGTTGATATCTCGATTAAGTTGTGGTCTGAGATAATGGTTGGGGTTATTTTTATACCAGCAATCAAGTTCGTGTTATTCGTGAATACCAGATCTAGGCAGTTATCTTTTCAGATACTTTCTTATCTTCTGTGTCAGCATAAATTCATTTGTGAGAGCCATCAACATTTTTGCTTGCTCCTGGTCTTCTCTTGTGCCCCCCTTGTCCTGGTGAATATATATATTCCTATCCACCTTTTTGGATTTTATAAATGGGAAGTTAAAGTCTCCACAGATCATTATATTGGGGGATGGAGGGTTTATGGCCTTTATTAGCTTTCTGATGTCATCAATGGCCTCCGAGAATTTTTCGGTTGGGGTGCTTGGAGGTCTATAGATGACTATTATTATCACGTTTAGTTTTTCTATTTTCACTGCTAGGAGTTCCACGTAGCTGTTTGATTTACTTATTATCGTCTCTGTCATATGACCATCCAGCACATATATAGCACAGCCACCTTTACGTCTCGTCGTTCTATCCGCTCTTAGTAAGTTGATGCCCTCTGTATTTATCTCTTTCTTATCAATACGGGGCTCCAATAAACCTTAGCCCCCCTGCCCATGGCCTAAACCATTAGAGGTATAGTAAAACTAAACATACCTTACAAAAGAGAATTTAATGCTGCATTTAATGAGAAACAATTAAAACTTGGTGTTCCCGCCATTGGCTTCCAAGACAGCCTGAATTCGCTTTGGGTAGCTTGCCAAAAGTGACGTGAATAGATCTTGATCGTTACGCAAATTTGCTAAAACAGTTTCAATGTGTTGCGTCATTGTATCCTTCGAAAATCGATTTGCTGCAGGTTCTTGAAACAAGAGACATTCAACCTTGTCCTTTATAACTGATCCAATGTTTTCACATACGTTCAGGTCAGGAGAATTTCCTGGCCATTCTTCATTTCCAAAGAAATCGATCTCATGGTTCCGCAACAACTGTTGAGTGGCTAATACCTTAAAGCAGGGGGCCTTATCGTGCAGAAGTGTGACCTGATCGACATCCATAACATTGTTTGGGTTTCTTAGAAAAGGAATGACATGCTGGGATAGAATAATATCACGAAAATACTGTCCATCCCAACTCTGACCATTTGGCTTCAGCACCCACATGAGTTTCTTCGCAGTGAACAAAACAAACACACCAACACAGTCTGGACTTTTTAATAATTCGCGATAATGTTCATTGTCATCGATTTCATCTGGTGTTGTGGCCCACACTCAATCATTTTGGTAGTTAGGACGACGTGTTACGTAAACAAAAAATTCATCGGAGACAGCTAAATGCATGAAATCATCCACATCCCAATCTTCAAGATAATGGGCAAACCACATTCTGTCATCGATGTTAAGTTGAGTTTTTCTTGGCTTTGGAAGTTCATTCCAAGGCTTTAAACCCTGCCTATGACGGTACAGTCAAATGATCTCACCGCTAACGATCTTTCCTCTCAACACTTCGATCTCTCTAGAAAGTTTAGCACAGCTGTTTTTCCGCTTACGCGTACCGCTTTGAATGATGTCCTTTGTTTCCTGAGAGAGTGGCAAATTTGGGCGCCCAGATTTGGTTGTATCCATTTCACATTCATCCAAAGTTTTATTCCAAATTCTTTTGACGATGTCCTCACTTCTTCGCAACTTTTTGGCAACCCATGAACGTGTTATAAAGGTGGCTCCAGCATCACGAGCTTCCCGAAATGTTATTGCTCGTATGCGATCTATCACACGTTGCCTCTCCGAATCACCAATTAATTGAGAAGCCATTATATTATCACTTTATCAGCTAGAGTAATTTTAATACCTGCAATAAATAAAGAATTTTATATATTTTTATAATCACTAAAAACTATTTCGATGTAAGTAAACATGTAAGCTGCAAATGGGGGGGCTAAGGTTTCCTTGGCAATCTTTAAGATGAGTTTCTGTGAGGCATGCGATGTCCGCCCTTGTTTTGTCCATAAATCCTTTCAGGTACGAAACCTTATTGAGTGATTGGTTTGTTCTTATTCCTTGAATATTAGCCAGGACAATTTTTATGTTCTCTGGTTTTCGTTGCCCCTTGCGCATTTCAAGTTCGTTTTCCTTCGATATCGCTTGATTCGTTGCCCTATGATCGAGAGAGATCCGTTTCCGCCTACTTATACTGGTAGCTTCTTGCCCGGTAGCGGTTTGGGTCGGGGGTTTCCAGCTGTGTCAACTGCATGTGGATGACATTTAGCATCCGTAACGTGTCCGCGATATTGAAAAAATTTTCTTGTTCGCTTATTGTGTTCCTATTGTTGTTATTCCTATTGTCATTTAAACTTTTTCCTTTGTTCTTTGAGTCCGTCGGGAGATGTTGATAGTAGCATTTTTCCCCGAATTTGCAGCTTCCATATTTTGCGTAACTCCTGCAGATGTCTGGGTGGTGGAATTTACATCCGTCTCCAAATTTACAATGACCATTATTATAGAAGAAATTGCATATTATAGAAGAAATTTCATATATATATATATATGTGTGTGTGTGTGTGTGTGTGTGTATATACAGTATATGTGTGTATATATACAGGGCGTCCCAAACAAATGTATACACACTTTAAATACTTATAAAGGCAGTGTTTATTAAAATACATTTCATTTTCAAAATGTAATAGAATCTACAGACATTATTTAATTGTTTTGTCAACGCCTGTTTTCAAACTGACGTCCGTTCTGGTCCAGGCACTGCTGATAACGCGAAGCAATGGAATCGCAAACATCACGAAACATTTCGTTTGGTATTTGTGTGCATTCTCGTTCAATGGCTGCTCTCAATTCAGCGACTGTTGCAGGTTTTATAGCGTAGACTTTGTCTTTTAAGTATCCCCATAAAAAAAGTCTAGTGGTGTGAGGTCTGGTGAACGCGGATGGTATTCTACGAAACCCCTTCGTCCAATCCACATCCACATCGTGCCAAGTACCACTCGCAATACTCCACTCTTCGGTCCGGATCATCTTCATTAATAGCATGGACTAATCTTGGAATGTAACTTTTCCATTGACAGCGCTTCAAAATGCGTTGGACAGACGATTCTGAAATTCCTACCTCACGACTCGCTTGCCGCACAGATTTTCTTGGACTTTGGTGATACGTTTCCAGTACTCTTTCTTGCTTTGTGGGGCTTGTCGATGTCCGTGGTCTTCCGGAACGCTTCTTGTGGACATTCTGAACAGTTCCATCGGCTTCAAACTTATCTCTAATTCGAGTGATGGTAAGTCGCGTTGGTGGATCTGTTTGAAACTCCCTCCAACTGTCTTTGCACTTCAACTGCGTTTTCACACTTCCAGTAGCATTTTAGAATGAATTTCCTTTGTTCAAAGCTTAGTCTGACTGCCATTATTAATTCTAATGGGTTTAACTTGGAAAGAAAGAAACATCAATTGAGCTATCAGCTGTTAAAGTGTGTATACATGTTTTTGGGACGCCCTGTATATGTTACACTCTTCTTCTGGGTTTGTTCCCGTGTAGCAGAAAAGTACTCTCGCTCATAGTGACCTGATGAAGTCGTCGCAATATCTTCCTCGTCAGACACTTATATTAGAGTGCGCTGATAGTTTAAGGGTTCGATGGGGACAATAAAATGCTTGACAAAGTTTTCATTTAATTTACTTGAATCAGAGTTCCTTAATATTTGAAATAAAATTAACTGAATGTCTAGTCGTTCTGGTTCAACTTTAAATCAAAGTTACTTTACTGCTCAGTTAAGTTTGTCCCAAGACTTCTTAGTGCGAATCTCGCCCGTTCTCACCGCAAGGTTAATCTGAAGTTGCTTAATCTAATGTTGTCTGTTCGCTTCTCCTGAAGGGAATAATAACGGATTGGCTCATCCCCTCAATACGGAGATTCCGCATTGAACCGACGCTTGCAGAAATCTGTCAAAATCTGATTTAAGGGCGTAAAGCGCCTCCTTATATATTAGGAAACCCGGAACCTGCGCTGCGTCATTCGCACGAGGTGCCCACATTATACCTCAGCTCGTGTGACTTCCGTTTAGAAAGAAGGATTCACCAACGCGAGATGTTTACGTCACTTAGCGTGTGATTTCCGTTTGAAAGGCAATACCAAATGCATGATATATAGCTACCAGAATTACTAAATGCAGGATGTATGGTCATGAAAATATTCACAACCCTTAAGTTTGCCCGGCGCATCCGGGAGAGCCAATCCCTTTTCTTTTTTAAAATGCATCTAAGCACACGAAGTACGTCAATTATATAAATTTAAATAATTTCTTGTCTGCATAGGCAGCAGCCGTGAGGCTGCTTTGAGTTTTTAAAGTTTCGGGCTTTGTTTGGTTTTAACGAAATAAAGTAAATGGGAAATGAAAGAGGAGAATATAACAACCGTCCTACTTTTAGAAAAATAATTACAAAAAACTAAACTTCTCGCATTAAAAATCTTGGATTTACATGGATATGTACAGGGTGGGCCAAAGGTAACCATACATAGGGAAAATAAACACTTTTATGAAAAACCGTTTTTATTCATAAAATATGTTCTAGTATCGTGTCCGTTGTACCTTCATCTGTGGCTGTAAGTCTTCGACGACTTTTCTGTTGATCTGCAACACTTCCAGTTTTTTGGAACTTTGTAATAAGGTTTGCCACAGTGTCGTGTGTGATGTTCTTTCCATGTTTTCTGTTGAATTCCATTGCAACCTTGCGACTGCTTCCTGACCCGGCCATCAGTATGACCTCAATTCGTTCTTCTCTTGACAAACGCATCTTTCAAGGGTATCTGAAAAATAAAAAAGAACATGTTAAAAACCCTATGTATGGCTACTTTTGGCCCACCCTGTAGTTCTATAGTACATTAATCCTCCTAAGGGAAACTAATTTATAAATGCATATTATCTTTGTTCAGATTTGAAGAGAAACCTATTTAAGATTATCTTTGTTTACAAAACAGCTCTGTATTAGGCTCTAAGGCCGACATGCTATTGTCGCATTGTAACATCTTTAATCAAACGTTATTTTATAACAGTAGTAGGTTTGAATCATCTGAAGATCAGAACCCCCAGCTTTCTTTAGTTAGCCTTATAAGGCTAACTAACGAAAATATCACGACCTAACCTAACCAATCGTTAGGTCAACTGTACGCCTTGACGATTGGTTTGGTTAGGTCGTTATATTTTCGTTAGTTAGCCTTATAAAGCTAACTAAAGAAGGCTGGGGGGCCCTGATCTTCAGGTGATCCATAGGTTTATCTAATTTAAATCATTCATTTATACAATAATTGGAATAAGCAAAACCTTAGTGGATACTATCATGAATAATTATATCTGTTATATTAACATATACCAAATTTCTTTATTAAATCATTTTAATTTCAGGGATTTTTTAACCTGTTTGTAGACTTACTTAATCATTCTCCTCATTACGGTAATTAAATATAAGGCAAAATAAAATATTACTCACGGTCCATCGACTTACAGAAAACGGAGTATGGGATATACTACCATAAACAATATATTACATAAAATAAATAGGTAGTGAAAATAAAGAGAAAGAGAAATTAGAAACACAGACGAAGAAAATATAAATTATATAGTTTTCAGATCCTTTCCGTGCATCAGAAAAGAGAAAATTTTATATGGTGATTTTTAGGGTCGAGCGCCATGCAACCTTAGGTAAAAAGTAGTTTGTTGCACAGGACAATATGGCCTTGAGGGTGTATTTCTGCAAAAAAATTAAAATAGCTGTCAGAGACCTCGCCCGACCTCTGTGGTGAGGCGAGGGCTACCGCACCAAGAGCGGGTGCGGCTAACGAAGCGAGCTCGAGTGGACCTGAGAATTGCGACGCTGAATGTTGGAAGCATGACTGGCAGAGGAAGAGAGATTGTGGAGTTGATGAAGAAGAGGAGAGTTGGGGTGTTGTGTGTACAAGAAACACGCTGGAAGGGGAACAAAGCAAGATAACTCAGTGGGGCATATAAATTGTTCTACAGTGGGGCGTCGGTTGAGGGAAGGAATGGTGTGGGTATTGTATTGGCGAAGGAATTGAAGGAAAGCATAGTGGAAGTAAAGCGAAGAGGAAATAGACTGGTGACTTTGAGAATGAATTATGGGGAACATGTACTCAATATAATCAGTGCATACGCGCCCCAAAGTGGATGTCCGGACGACGTTAAGGAAGCATTCTGGAGGTTATTGGAGGAAGAAATGGAGAGTATTGCCGAGGACGAACGAGTGGTGTTGGGCGGGGATATGAATGGACACGTTGGTGATCATAACGATGGAGTGGTCAGAGTGCACGGTGGTCATGGCTATGGAGAGGCAAACGTGGACGGTGAGAGAGTGTTGGATATGGCTGTATCGTTTGATCTAGCGATTGTAAATACGTTTTTCAGAAAGAGGGAGGAGCATGTTATTACGTACAAGAGTGGAGGCAGAACATCGCAAATTGATTTCATACTGTATAGGAGGGCGCAATTGGCCGAGGTGAGGGATTGCAAAGTTATTCCAGGAGACCATGTGACGCCACAACACCGGTTGGTGGTCATGGATGTGATGTTGAAAAGAGGAAGAAAGACCCGAGGAACAACAGTGAGGAGAATTAGGTGGTACAAACTGAGAGAGGAGGGGAAGAAACGGGAATTTAGAGAGTGTTGAGTGAAATCCATGTTGATGAACAGAATGTACAGGATTGGTGGGTACATAATGCGAATGTCATGAGAACGACAGGTAGGGACATATTGGGGGAAACATCAGGTAAAGTGTGGGAAGATAAGGAAGGATGGTGGTGGAGTGATGAGATCCAAAGAGCACTACGAAGTAAGAGAGAAACTAAGAAGTTATGGGAAGAATCGAGGAGTGAAGAGTGTAAGGTGGTATATAAAGAAGCAAAGAAACAGGCAAAGAGAGCAGTGGCGAGAGCAAAGGCGGAGGCATATCGGCAAATGTATGAGGATTTAGAGGATCGTGAATGACAAAAGAAGATATACAGATTGGCTAAGAGCAGAAATAGAGCGACAAAAGACTTTACACAGGTAAAACAAATTAAGGGAAGGGAGGGGGCGGTGCTGCAAAGAGATGAAGAGATAAAGGATAGATGGAAGGAATATTTTGAGGAATTATTAAATAAAGAAAACCCAAGATCTTTCTATGAGGATGGATTACCAAATGTAGCTATGATAGAACAGGTGGGGAGGATGGAGGTGAGTCGTGCTCTGAATAGGATGAAAAATAACAAAGCGACTGGCCCAGACGAGATACCAGCCGAGGCATGGAAGGCACTGGGAGATGAGGGGGTGGATCTGGTGTGGGATCTAATGCAGAAGTTGTTTGACCAGGAGGTGATTCCGGATGAGTGGCGGACCAGCATCATAGTGCCTATATTCAAAGAGAAGGGAGATGTACAAGATTGCACGAATTATAGAGGGATCAAGCTAATATCACATACAATGAAGATATGGGAGCGAATAGTGGAGAGTAGGTTGAGAGACGAAGCGGAAGTGTCAGTGGAACAGTTTGGATTTATGCCGGGAAGGAGAACGACAGATGCAGTTTTTGCATTGAGACAATTGGCAGAGAGGTACAGAGAGGGGCAGAAGGCGTTGCATATGGTTTTTATTGACTTGGAGAAGGCATATGATAGGATACCACGGCAGGAAGTTTGGGGATGCTTAAGGGAAAAGATGGTACCGGAGAAGTATGTTAAACTGATCAAGGGGATGTACAGGGGATACAACTAAGGTTGAGGAGTAGCGTGGGTGTGTCAGAGAGCTTTGGGGTGGAAGTTGGTCTGCACCAAGGATCAGCTTTGAGCCCCTTCCTTTTCATGTGGTATTCGATGTGTTGACGGACAGGTTAGAGGGGAGGCGCCGTGGTGCATGATGTATGCAGACGATGTTGTTGAGTGGGGAGACGAAAGAGGAGGTGGAGCAGCAGTTGGAAAATTGGGAGAGGCGTTGGAAGTAGGGGGATGAGAATTAGCCGAAGAAGACTGAATATATGAGATATGATGTGCAGCAGGACCGAGGAGGGCAGTGACATTGAGTGGAGAGCGTGTTAAGACGGTGGAGTATTTTTAAATATTTGGGGTCAACAGTGGATGCAGAGGGGGGAGCAGAGAGAAAGATAAACTGTAGAATACAGTAGTGGTGGAAGAACTGGAGAGACGTATCAGGGGTACTCTGTGATAAGAGGGTCCCAGTGAAACTGAAGGGAAAGGTATTCAAAACAGTGGTGAGGCCGGCAATGTTGTATGGAATGGAGACTGTCAATGAAGAAGAGCAATGAAATAAAAATCAATGTGGCTGAAATGAAGATGTTGAGATGGATGTGTGGAGTGACGAGGAGGGATAGGGTCAGAAATGAACATATAAGGGGAACAGTGAAGGTGGCGGAAGCATCTAAGAAGGTGCAGGAGGCCAGGCTGAGGTGGTATGGACACGTCAGGAGAAGAGAGGAGGAGTATGTGGGGCGCAGAGTGCTGGAGATGGAATTGCCGGGACGAAGAAGAAGAGGAAGACCGAAGACGAGATGGAGGGACTGTGTGGTGGCGGACATCAGGGAGAAGGACTTGGAGGAGGACGCGGTATACGACAGAGGAGAGTGGAGAAGACGAACCAAAAACAGCGACCCCACGTAAAGATGGGATAATAAGCTGCGGAAGAAGAAGTCATCTTTAGTGTAAAATCAAGGATTTAATTCCCGTGGCAAATTTTAGAAATCTTGGCAGAATATATTAATTTGCACCTTGAAGGGGACCTCAGTTATACAGTATAAAGGAAAATCGGCTTTTTCCTTTATTACTAATTAATTTATAAGGATTAGATTTATGTTTGAAGGAATAACTAAAACTTCTGCATGAAAGGATTCGAACAAACGCCTTGCGGTATTCCTTAAAATACTAATTCACCACTTTACGTTAATACTCTAATAATTCGTCTTATCATTAGACGTGGTTCATCGAATTTTAAAAAGTGGATAAATTAGAAGCTTACACATCCTATGTAATAACAATTAATCGATGTACAGTTTATAAATAAAATGCTTCTGTTCAACTTCAAATGTTTTCTCTTAACTTGCAGCGGAAATAGGCTCTTAGTCACTTTCTAGATTATGTACTTATTCAAAGTGACATCATTAAATCGTTAAAAGTATAATGTTCGCTTAGAAACTATTACACAGGCCTGCGATGGTTTTGTTGTCCGAAATATTTTATCACTTATATAGTAATTTTTGCACGCTGATTCCGAAAATAATATTCATTTTTCGCCATCACGTACAAATTTTCACAAAATGCCATATTTCATATTACATATGCAAGTAATTTTCATTAAAATTTACTCAATTAAATTTTGATTAAAAACTACTGCCTATAAATGCTTCCAGATCAGCAGTGAAGTCATAGCGTCTTCTAGAACATTCGAGGAACGCACCGCTATTATATAAGTGATTGACAAGCCATGAGATGAGTCAGTCTGTCTAGTGCGTGCGAGTTTATAGTTCTTTATTATTCAAAGGTGAGCAGTGACTATATTTCTCTTTTGAAATTTGTTTATTTGTCGCTATGGCAACCAGAGGGTGTGTAAATAGCGCAAACATTTTATGTTATATTTGTGGAAAATTTACTGTGAAAAAACAAAGGCGAGATATTACAGACTTCGTCAAGAAAGCATACTATGCGTACTTCGGAATGAAACTTGGGAATCAAGACAAATCATGAGCCCCACATAAACTTTGCAGTGTTTGTGTTGAACAACTTAGACTGTGGAGTAAAGGTAAAAAGGATTTTTTACCTTTTGGGATTCCAATGGTCTGGCGTGAGCCTAGAAATCACAGCAATGACTGCTATTTTTGTTCAAGTAACGTGGAAGGCGACAATACTAAAAATAAAAAGGAAATTTCTTATCCAAACTTTCAGTCTGCTATAAAACCTGTTGCTCATGGACCTGGTATACCTGTACCTACTAAACCAAATACTCTTGATACAACTTCATCTGATTCGGTGTCTGATGACGATGGAAACGATGATATTGATTGTTTTCAAACCGAAACATCTGGTGAACCCCAGATGGATTCTTCAGAATCCATCTGAAGAAGGATTCTTCAGAGATTTTGGGATCCAGACTTCGTGCAAAGAACTTGCTTTCTCCTGGGACGTCATTTTACTGGTACAGAAATCGAGAAAAAGAATTCATCCAATATTTTTCCAAAGAAAATTCACTGGTATATTGCAACAATGTTTCAGAACTGATACTTAAGTTAGGCGCTGCAGTCTGTGACCCAAATGAGTGGAGACTTTTCATTGATTCCTCCAAAAGAAATCTAAAATGCATCCTCATTCACAACGGTAATTTGTATGCATCCGTTCCTGTGGCTCATTCGGTTCACTTGAAGAAAACGTACGAAAATATTGAGCTTCTAGCCAAAGTTAAATACAAAGAACACGGTTGGTTATTTTGTGGAGACTTAAAAGTGATTTGTATGTTGTTAGGTCAACAACCAGGTTATACGAAGTTTCCATGTTTTTGTGTGAATGGGATAGCCGAGCAAGAACTCAGCACTGGATAAAAAAAAGAATGGTCACGCAGAGTCAACCTGACACCTGGTTCTAAAAACATTCAACGTGAAAGTTTGGTTGACACGATGAAAGTCCTTTTACCTCCGCTTCACATAAAATTGGGCTTGATGAAGCAATTTTTTAATGCCTTGGACGAAGATGGAGATTGTTTTAAGTATCTGTGTGGTAAATTCCCAACTCTTTCGGAAGCAAAATTGAAAGGAGTTTTCGTTTGTCCCCAGATTAGAAAACTGACTTTGGATGAACACTTTGAAAGAACAATGAACAATCTTGAAAAAGAAGCGTGGATTGCTTTTAAGGATGTTATCAGCAAATTTTTTGGGAACAACAAGGACCCAAATTACCAAAACATTATGAACAACATGCTAAATAAGTTCAAAGAGTTGGGTTGTAATACGAGTTTAAAATTACATTTTTTACATTCACACTTGGATTACTTCCCTGAGAATCTCGGAGCACTCAGCGAAGAACAGGGAGAACGGTTTCACCAAGACATCAAAAAAATGGAGAACAGATATCAGGGAAGGTGGGACATCAGCATAATGGCTGATTATTGCTGGATGTTGAAACGGGATACTCCAGAATTATTACATAAAAGAAAAGGAACAGCGTGTACATTCGAGACTAAAAGGCATAGATCTCACAAGAAAACTCAGGACAAATAAAGATGAATATGTAATTGACGTTAATAGTCTTCTTTCTTTTTAAAGTTGTTTGCATTTGTAATTAGTACAACAAAGCGAAATAACTTATGTACCTAATGTAAATTGAAATAAATAATATTTATTTATGTTGTTGGTTTTCCCTTCTAGTTTGCAGAAAATCCTTACGTGATAGGAAAATATGGACACCTTATTCGAAATCAGCGTAGTTGAATTATATAAAATCAGTTATTAGTAAGAAAACAACTCTTACAAAGTTCTCAATTGCAGGCCTGTGCATAATGTACTGTAAGTGTTTTTTCTTGAACTGTGTTTATTTTTCTTATTTCCTTCTATTAAATTTTTACCCACAATTAATTTTATATGAATGTATACAGCGTTCCACCCCTGTGTTCGATTAAGTGCTCTTATCTCATATATACATTATAAATGCCTTTAATAATTATTACTACGAGAATTCATTAGAGCGTCACTAAATTATTAGTCTAAATCTCTCAGGATTTGAAAATGGTAAAGCAATTATATTTCTTTATGCCAGTTTAGTGCAGTAGCTTAGACCTGATTTTTGAAGTAAGTGGACATTCTGGACAAAAGCACCAAACTTGGCTCAAATGTTGTTCAGGACCTTAGCTACCAATTTTTCCCCGGAACCAAGACGCACAACCCTATCTTGGCTGCCATTTTGGAAATCCAAGATGGCTGCCAGCTAGAAATCAACAAACTATTGTGAGGAGTAATTGTAAATAAATAGTCCCTAAACCTACATATTTCGATGCCAGGATTGCTATAAAATAATCAGAATTACCCTTAAATGTTTATTTAATGTAAAATATTTAATAATATAACTATATAATATGTGCTTTTCTGTTTTGCAGGTGATTTGTGAACATGGATTGGAGCAAATGCATGGTTTGTCAAGAGAGCAAAGGTGAGACTCTTAAATGTCCACTCAATGCTGTGAGTGGTAAAAAAACTGAAGCATATGCAACATTTATGGAGAATGTCAACGCATTCAAGAATCTTGGAAGACTACCAGTTCCTCTTCTTTTCAATGAAGAGGTGACTGTTGAAGATCTGGTTCAGAATAAAGCTGTGTGGCACAAGTCATGCCATGTTAAATTTAGTAAAGAAAAGCTTGAAAGGGCTACAAAAAAGAGAGAAAGGGCGGATGAAGGTGAAACCAGTTCATCTACGGGGAAGCGGGTTCAGCGGCATCCTATGGACAAAGCAACTTGTGTGTTTTGTCAACAAACACATGGGCATCTTCACGAATTCAGTACATTTGGCGCTGACGTCAATTTACGAATGATGGCTACAGAACTCAGTGACACAGAACTAATGTCTAGAATAGGAGGTGGTGATCTCATGGCCATTGAAGCCAAGTATCATCTGCAATGCTTGACATTTTATCGGAACCGTTACCGCTCACTTTTGAGACAAAAACAGAGCAAGGAAGAAGGCTATGAAGAAAACTTGATGAAAGCAAAGGCAATAGTTGAGGTCGTTAATCATGTAGAAAATTGCGTGGAAGAAGGAATCTTTCAAATGAAGTTTTCTGTGCTATTTGATCTGTATCAAAAAAGACTTCGGGACTTAGGTATTAATAAGGAAATGAACAGAGGACGATTCAGAGAGAAGATTCTGGAGTATTTCCCATATGCCCAGGAAGTGAGTGATGGCAAGAACAAAATCTTAGTTTTTCAGCAGGGAATTCAGGAAATGCTCAGAGAGACAAATAGACAGAATTTTGAAGGAGATACTATGATTCTTGCAAAAGCTGCTAGAATCATACGCAAGGAAATCGTCAACTTTACTGGATTCAAGTTTGCAGGTGCCTTTCCATCTGGTTGTCAACAGGAATCGGTACCTACAACCTTGAAAACCCTTATATCTATGATCACAAATGGTGCTGACGTGAAGGACCAAACACCAGAAGACTCCCCTGCAACTCTCACTGTCTCGCAACTTATCCTTTTTAATTTTAGGAACAAGCATACATCATCATCTAAGGTTCGCCATTCTTTGGAAAGAGAACCACCATTGCCTCTGTATCTTGGTCTGAAAATTCATACTGAAATTCGGTCAAAATCATTAATTACACAACTATATGAATTGGGTCTCAGTGTGAGTTATGACCGAATTCTTCAAGTCGAAAGCCAACTTGCAACAGCAGTGTGCCAGAACTTCAAGACCAAAGGAGTGGTTGTACCAGCTCAGTTTCGTCATGGACCATTTATTGTTGGGGCACTTGACAATCTGGATTACAACCCATCTAGTACAACTGCCGTTGGATCATTTCATGGTACAGGGATTAGTCTGTTTCAGTTCCCAACTGTCTCAAACTGTGGAACCAAACAAGGTGATCTTGTGCTACCTTCTCTAGGTTCAAAGGACTTGGAGTTACTCATGTCCTACTCAATTGTACCAGCTGTTGCAATGGACAAAACCAAGGTAGAAGTCCTGAAGTTGTCTAATGTGTCTGACCCTATTGAGGGACACTACCATGAAGCATGTTTCCAGGAAAAGGAGTGGATGAAAGAAGCGTTCAGGATCTTGGAGAAAGACACGATAGGGAAGGGTGATGTTATATCATGGTCAGCATACCACGCTACAAGGCAAGAACAAGATGAAGATCAAATGAAAACCCTTTCCTACCTCCTTCCCTTATTCCATGAAA
This sequence comes from Bathynomus jamesi, assembly GCA_023014485.1. Classification (NCBI taxonomy): domain Eukaryota; kingdom Metazoa; phylum Arthropoda; class Malacostraca; order Isopoda; family Cirolanidae; genus Bathynomus; species Bathynomus jamesi. The sequence goes on along the minus strand of JAJOZX010000568.1, from coordinate 54,077 downwards.
AGGCCGCTACTCCAGCGATGATCAAGCATGGAATGAATGTTGTTCGGTCTGCTACTGAATTCCTTAACCCCGGGCAAATACCAGTTGTTGCATTCGATGCACCCCTATATGCCCTTGGTAAATTCATTCAGTGGAAGTGGCCAGACACCCACGGAGAAGACAAGGTCATCGTCATGTTTGGAGGTCTACATACAGAGATGGCCATGTGGAGAACGTATGGAGATTATCTAGAGGGATCTGGGTGGACAAATGCCTTGACACAAGCAGGCATTGCTTCGGCAGGAACTGTTGACTCATTTCTTAAAGCCTCTCATCTTACAAGAACCAGACATGCTCACCAGGTAACAGCTTTGACATTGGCAAAGCTGCAGCATGAAGCCTTTATGGAAACTGTTGGTCCCTATGATGACAAGACAAAGGAAGAGTGGAAGAAGAAGATGGTTCAGGTCAGTCCAACATTCCAATACTGGGAGACAATTCTTCAGATGGAGATAGACGGCCTCATATTCATACGATCACATCGTGCAGGAGACTTTCCATTGTATGTAGAAAGCTTGAAGAAAGTAGTTCCCTGGTTCTTTGCTCTTGACCACCAGAATTACGCACGTTGGCTTCCACTCCACATCCGGGACATGAAGAATCTCCCTCAGCCAGTTATGAATGAGTTTTCACGAAATGGACACTGGGTAGTACACAAGACCAAGAAGAGATTCTCAGCCATGCCTTTAGACCAAGCGCATGAACAAAACAATGAGAAAGTCAAAGGTTCAGGAGGCGCGGTGGGTCTGACTGAGAATCCAGTGGCATTCAAGAAGTGGATGGTAGCAGGGCCAGAACAAGCCAGATTGATTACTGAATATGAAGACGAAAACCTTCCAGAAACTGAAGACAACAACTTCCACCACGAAGAAGGACTATCTACACAGAGAAGATTCAAGGATCATGTTTCTAATCTCGTTGAAGTCTTCCGTGATATGGGAAATCCATTTTGTGATAATGGGAATGAGTTACTGGCCTTAGACACAAGGAATGTCATGGATGAATCTGTGGTCCATACAGTGAGAACTATAAAGGATTTGGGTAAGGAGCAATATAGCCGATACTACAAAGAAGTTGTCACAGATTGTACAAGGTCAATTCATACACCGATCAAGAAGAACTCGCTTGCCCTCTTCAGATGTCCTCGGCCGAAATCTCAGGTACGGAATGTTGGGGGAATCCAACTACTGAAGAAACGATGTTTCTCTATTCTCTCATCTGTATATTGTTATGCAACATCGGCATAGTGACATGGATGCATTCTTCCAACACGAGAATCACCCCTTTCCTTCTTCCCTATCTGATGGTGGGAAATTGCGGTTTGGGAAAAAGTTTGACCTACTGAAAATCATTACATTTGAAAACAAGGACAACCCTCCAGATCCTTTTGATGTGAAACTTCTTGATGGAGCTGCCATCGTCCATTGCTGTCTACTGCAGGTGTTACCACTTTGAAGAGTATGCAGATCGTGTATTCGTCCCTTATCTCATCAAACAGTTAGAAACTTGCCAGCGAATTGACATCGTCTGGGATACCTACACTGCAAGCACCTTAAAAGAGACTACCAGAGAAAAACGGGGAAAAGGAATCAGAAGAAAGGTTGAAGGAAAAAAAAAATTACCCCTAAATTGGCATGGCTTCCTTCGAGACTCTAGAAACAAGCAAGAACTGTTTCGCTTTCCTATCAGACAAGGTTGCTGCAATGGAAGTTCCTAACAACAAAGAAGTTGTTATTACATCAGGACCTGAAGTCATCATCAATGGGGCCGACCGCACAATGCCAAGATGCGACCATGAGGAGGCAGACACAAGACTGTTCATTCATCATCTCAGATGCAATAAAGGAAGGGCACATTAACTGCATGATCAGAACTGTAGACACGGATGTTATTGTCATTCTAATAGGAAAATTCCATCACTTGACGTCCATAAGATCTGAAGTAAATATTTGGGTTGGTTTTGGCACTGGGAAAAACTTCACTACCATCATATTAACACAATCTGTGCCTCTTTGGGTGAAGAGAGATGCACATCCCTACCACTGTTTCACTGCTTCACGGGATGTGATACAACATCATCCTTTTACGGAAGGGGCAAGAATACGGCATGGGCAGCATGGCACCATTACCCTGAGGTAACACAAGCATTCACATTCATGGCACGAAATCCATTTGCAGATGTTGACGCCGAAACTCCCCACTTCAAGCTTCTTGAACGGTACACAGTTGTCCTCTATGACAACACCAGTGACATTGAACGTGTAGATGAGGCAAGAAAGGTCATGTTCTGTCAGAAGGGAAAAGCTATGGAGACTATCCACCAACTCAGGATGCTCTTCTCCAACACACCAGGAGGGTCACATACCAGGGAGGAATATGGTCGACCTGTGAGAGAAGTGAACAGAATCTTCCAACTCCTGAAGGATGGGGATGGACCTTTAGCGAAGAGTCCCAGTCATGGACACTAGTTTGGACCACAAGACCAGTAGCATCTAAAGCTTGCAGTGAATTGGTCAAATGCGGCTGCAAGAGCAAGAGTGGATGTGGCACCAGGTGTGCTTGCAAGAACGCCAGGTGGAAGTGTACAGAACTGTGTAGCTGCAACTGTGCAGTTTAACATATAGCGTCGAGCGGGGTGAGTTGGGACAGTTCGGGACAGGGGGTGAGTTGGGACAGTAGGCATTGCAATGCTAAATGCCAAGATATTTCCATTTTATGGTGCCCATTTAATAGCCCTGACCTTACTCTACAAATGTTGTTAATACAAGTTTTCTATAGAACCAAGAATAATGCATGAAAATTGTGTAAATATGAAAGGGTAGCATTTTGACCTTTGTAGAATTTCATTTTTTAAAATGCACATATTTTGCCAATTTTCCTCTCCCACATTCAGTTATAGAGCTAAAGGTCTACTTTTTGGTGGGTGAAATCTTCAATTGTTATAGTTTCGTTGATTTTTCTTAAACATGGTTTTCTTGAACATGGTTTTTGTGTTAAAATATTCACGATTTTCACTGTATATGTTGTACGAAGTGTGATTTCTGCAGTAAACATACTTCTGATCAGCTTAAAAGTTGTTTTATTGATCTGATCATGCCAAAAACATATAGTTTGATGCCAAACATGCCAAGGGAATTCTCTATTGAAACTTATATCAGAAATTCCATTTTGTCTATGGCGGCCATCTTGAAATCCAATATGGCGGCCAAGCAATGGTCTCTGAAGGTGGTTCCGGGGATATTTTTAATTGTTGGTCCAAAATATACAAGTAGGGAAAGTTTGGTGCTTTTGTCCGGATTGTCCACTTCAACTTGTTTAGCTGCCCTACTAGTTATATTCTCACGTTATATACCTTTTCACTTAAACACTAATTTTTTCTTAATTACTCAATTTTCTAAGTAAGCATTAACTTGGCAATTACTTAATGAGAGTTAAATAGTCTTATCGTTCCGCGGAATTCTTCGGCTTGGTAGCTCGAGGGTTGGTCCTCCTGGGTGTCCAGGTGGCTGTTTGGAATTCATCTAGAGATGTCTTGGATTGAGGCCGGGGGTTTGGCCTGAGTATTTGGACTTGGGGGTCCATCGGAGGAACATCTGCTTCGAGTTGGGAAGTTCTATTTGCTTCTTCCGAAAAGAGGGTGGAAAGCGTCCCTGCAAATGAGACACCACAAAACAATCCACAAAACCATGGTTAGAGAGCGTAGTATTAGTTTTAATTTTGTTGTTTATAGACCTCCCGTTCAACCCCTCGATACCGATACTAGATTTTACTCACTTCTTGGTAACTTTATTGACAATCGGAATAGTATAATTGTTGGAGACTTTAACTGCCCTAATGTTAATTACGAGACTTTTACTGGTAATGAGGAGGGTTTGAGATTGATTGAGTTCATGGGAGATAATTTTTTACGACAGATGGTTACCGAACCAACGCGTGGTGGCAATATTTTAGACGTGGTGATGACGAACGGCGAAAATATAGTCGAAGTTTTAGAAGTAGGCGAGAGTTTAGGATGTAGTGATCATCAAATTCTTAGGTTTAAGTTATTGATAGAAAACACTAAGGATAGTAACGTAATAGAAGTCCCTGATTTTCGTAGGGCTAATTTTGATAGTTTTGCGGATAGGATGAGAGTAGTGGACTAGGATAACTTATTTATGGGTAATGACTAATGACACAAATTTGCATTGGGAGGCGTTTAAAGAAAGTTTTATGAATATTGAAAGGGAGTTTATTCCTCGTAGGGCCAAGCGCGCAAGAAATCATGGTAGGCCCAAGTGGTGGACTAGGGAAATAGGCGAGTTCATAAACGAGCGTAACAGAGCGTATAGACTTAATAAGCGCAATGGCACGGCAGCTAACTTGAATAGATATATCGAGCTTAGACGTCAGGTTAAACGATCAGTTAGGAATGCTAAGCGTAATTTAGAGATACTTATAGCTGCGGACAGTAAACATAATCCAACAAAGTTTTTTGAATATGTCAATAATCGTAAGCCGATAAAAGATAACAGGCCCTCTAGTGGATGTTAACGGCGCTTTGGCTTCTGACGCTCAGACGATGGCGGGTATTTTCAATAACGTTTTTGCGACAGTTTTTACCGTAGAAGACGTAAATAATGTTCCCGATGTGGACGATATCGTTCCATTTAGTAGCGAGACTATTTTGGATGAAATAACTGTTTACGAGGGTGAGATTGCGCATTATATCGATAGGCTAAAAGTTAGCAAGGCTCCAGGCCCTGACGCTTTTTATCCCAGACATATGAAAGCTTTAAAAGGCGTTATCGTAGACCCCTTAACGAAGATTTTTAATCAGTCACTCGAAACGGGGATTATTCATGAAGACTTCAAATTAGCTAACGTCACGCCTATTTTTAAAACAAGCGACCGCACAGTAGCTAGCAATTATAGGCCCATTAGCTCAACGTCAATTGTCGGTAAACTTTTGGAATCTGTAGTTAGGGATCGTATCATCGATCACTTAGAAAGTAGAGATTTGATTAATAGTAGTCAGCATGGGTTTCGACGCCATAGATCTTGTTTAACTAATTTGTTAGAATTTTATAACGAAATAGTGCGCGAATACGATAGGCATAGAGGGGGCTGACGTTATTTATTTTGATTTTAAAAAGGCGTTCGATACAGTTCCGCATAGAAGATTAATTGTGAGGGTTAAAGCGCACGGTATACGCGGTCAGGTAACTAATTGGTTAGAGGAATGGCTTCGTGCTAGGAGACAGAGGGTCGTTGTTAATGGTAGTGAATCGGGGTGGTTGGATGTAGGTAGCGGTGTCCCACAGGGTTCAGCGTTAGGCCCATTGCTATTCGTAATTTACATTAACGACATAGATGTAAGATTGACTAGTAACGTGTCAAAATTCGCGGACGATACTAAAATAGGCGGTAAGGTTGTTAACGAGGACGATAGAAATAGGCTCCAAGACGATGTAAATAGGATTATGGAGTGGACGGATAAGTGGAAGGGGCAATTTAACATAGACAAATGTAAAATGATAGAGAATTAGCGAGCGTTGACGAGGAAGTAGATTTAGGCGTATGCGTATCTAAGGATTTAAAAGTTAGGAACCAGTGCCTGGAGTCTTGCGCAAAAGCTAATAGGATGTTAGGCTTCATAGCCTAAACATAGGATTAAAGAGTTAGACTTGCATTCACTCGAAACTAGGAGAATAAGGGGGGAGCTTATTGAAGTTTTCGAAATCGTTAATAACATCGATAACGTAACTTTTGACAAACTCTTCACTTTCGATAATAGCAATACTCGTAATAACGGATTTAAGTTGCGTGGCAGACGTTTCATTACTAATATCGCTAAAAACTTCTTTACGTTTAAAGTAATTGATAAATGGAATAATCTTCCCGCACCCGTCGTGAACTCTACCAGCGTTAATGTGTTTAAAAACCGTCTAGATAGACATTTTAAAAATATTAACTTTGTTTAAAATTAAAGAAAAACAATTACAACGGGAGCTCTCGGGGTAGTGGTCAAGGATGAGTCTGTTGACGATTAATGCCAACTTGTGACATGCCAGCGTGTGATATGCCAGCAAAAAGTTATTAAAAAAAAAATTAGACTATCACGAACGTGGATGTAGCTCGTATCGTAAACTAACCCCCTTTTTGTTCAACTTTACCTACTTTTTTTTCTTATCCTCTCCTTACTTGCATGTCTGTAACTCTCTTTACTTGCATATCTGTAGTTTGCATGGTATGACAGTGAGTTAAGACTGTTTGCATGGTTTATCAGCTTTCTTATTTTACTTCTTTTCATCTTTCACCCCTTTCCTATTCTCTCCGACTATTTTTCTGACTTGTCGGCAGTGGCCGGCGGATGATGATGGTGAGTCTTTTTTCTCTTTTCCTGAATGAATGTTAACCCACGAGTGATTGGTGTTGCTATTTACTTAACCCCTTATTCTCTTCTCTTAAGCCCCTACTCTTTCCTTTCTCTCGGGCTAACCTTAGAGTGGATCTTAGGGTCTTTGTTAGCCTTAGTTTCTGTAGATCTGTAGATCCATTCCCCTTGATATGCAAGTAAAACTTAAAATATACTTTGTTTGAAGTTAAAACTTTTATTCACTTATTGTGGTAAAACTTATGGCGCAATTCTTTTTATTTAACTGCTAATTAAATTCCAAACAAGTTTAGTTTATATACACTGTATATATATACACACACACCTCAAAAAAATTTACACGCAACTCTCTCCTGTATCAACCTCTTTTAAAGAATCAATGAACCGCTCAAGGAAATTTTTGCAAACGAACTAACGGCAAACCCGTTTTTATGTCTCTATAAAATATATTAATTAATTCATGTAAATATTTCCACATCCTCTTTCCGGCGAGACTGGTTTATTAAATGATATTGGAAAATATGTTAATTTCTTTGATTGTCCTTTTTAGTGATTTAGATTCTTTTTGACTCAACTAAAATATTAATTTTTTATTATTATTTAATTAATTCGTCTTACAACTGACGTCACATCCTATTCATGTAAAAAGGGTTTTCCGTTGAAAATATCTATTGTTCTCATGATAACGGAGAATCTATATATGTTTATATTAAAATAAGAAGAATGTTGCCTACATTCTTAATTAGGTGTTCGATCTTTATCGACCTGTCTATTTATGAAGAAATTCAGGGGGAAACTTTTTATTCTCTCTTTAACCGTTATCTCTCCTAATAATTATTAATCGGGTGAATGCATAATTCTAAAGGCATGAAATTATATAAGCATGAAATTAGACTTTTAAAGTTATATTTGTAATCAATATCAAGTAAATTTTTATCAAATAAGTTTGGAGGAAGTTTATCTAAGTTAATTCGTTCCTTCTTTATAATAATGGGGTGAAACTTCCTGGTTCGTTCTCAAATTCAAAAGTGGGTGAATAGGGAGAAATACTTTGGATTTAATTATAAATAAATTGGTGGGAAAAATTTAATACCGGAATGGATTTCTTCGGGGGGCACTTTATGCTCGTCGCTCATCTAATTTCGTCCGGGTCCTTCTTCCCGAAAGAAACCGTCAACCCTCTCTTCTTAGTCTGCTGCTCGAAGCTTCAAAAGCTGGGGAAGTTTTAGCTTGCGCTGCCGTTCTCGATCTTGTGGTCCTTCTGGAGATTGTCTTCTGCTTGCTCGTGGGAATGGCTCTCATGCACTCTTCTTGGCATCAGTATCTTGTCGCTGGGGTTTCTTGCTTAACCCTGACTCCAGATTCTCTTGTACTCTTCTGATTTCTTTGACGGGTGTCTATAAGGAAATGGGGGAAAAAAACTTACCTTCACTCCACGCATGACGCCACTTTCTGTTACACTCTTCTTCTGGGTTTGTTCCCGTGTGGCAGAAAAATACTCTCGCTCATAGTGACCTGATCAAGTCGTCGCAATGTCTTCCTCGTCAGACACTTATATTAGAGTGTCCTGATAGTTTAAGGGCTCGATGGGGACAATAAAATGCTTGGCAAAGTTTTCGTTTAATTTACTTGAATCAGAGTTCCTTAATATTTGAAATAAAATTAATTGAATGTCTAGTCGTTCTGGTTCAATTTTAAATCAAAGTTACTTTACTGCTCAGTTAAGTTTGTCCCAAGACTTCTTAGTGCGAATCTCGCCCGTTCTCACCTCGGAGCTAACCTGAAGTTGTTTAATCTAATGTTGTCTGTTCGCTTCTCCTGAAGGGAATAATAATGGATTGGCTCTTCCCCCCAATACGGAGATTCGGCATTGAACTGACGCGTGCAGAAATCTGCAGAAATCTGATTTAAGCGTGAAGCGCCTCCTTATATATTACGGAAACCGGAACCTGCTCTGCGTCATTCGTACAAGGTGCCCACGTTATACCTCAGCTCGCGTGACTTCCGTTTAGAAGGAAGGATTCACCAACGCGAGATGTTGGGTGGTTGGTTTGCTCATTGTACCAGTTGCTCGGAGACACTAGCACCGGACCTCCAAGATGCTTATGTCACTTAGCGTGTGATTTCCGTTTGAAAGAAATACCAAATGCATGATATACTGTATAGTCACGAGAATTACTAAATGCAGGATGCATGGTCATGAAAATATTCGCAACCCTTAATTTTGCCCGGCGCATCCGGGAGAGCCAATCTTTTTTTCTGTTTTAAAAATGCATCCAAGCACATAAAGTACGTCAATTATGTAAATTTAAATAATTTCTTGTCTACGTAGGGAGCGGCCGTGAGACGGCTTTGAGTTTTTATAGCTTCGGGCTTTGTCTGGTTTTAACAAAATGAAGTAAATGGAAAATGAAGGAGGTTAATATAACATATACATATATATATATATTTATGTATATATATATAAAATGAGTGTGTGTGTGTGTGTATGTATATATATATAGAGAGAGAGAGAGAGAGGAAGAGAGAGTATGTTACACATAGACCGTGCATGGAACAAGGAACTCTTCTGGAAAATTAAATCCACTATAATTTGAATGAGTAATGGTAAATGACAAATACTATAGTTTTTCTTTTCATGATGGAAGCCGAACGTGGGAAACGGGTCACTAGCCGTCACACACACACACACACACACGCACACATATATATATATATAAAACCTCTTACCATTAGATACCTTTAGACGGTTTCGAACGACGGTTGAGACTCGACCTGCGGTTGAACCTTCTGCACCATCCCGCTTCATTTGCGAGATTTGGTGGAAGAGAGGATTAGTTTCCGTTCTCCTCCTGCCCTCGTAGAGAGATATGCATGGTTGGTCAGGAACTCTGCATAAGTACCTGTCCAGCTGGTGCTTGAAATTATTTAGGTTGGTGTGTTGAAGGGTCCTCAGTTCTTTCAGCAGAACATGAAAAGTTTCGGGCCTCGTATTATGACGGTATTTTCCATCCTCATTTTCATGGTCCCCTGTCCCAACTGCAGTTGAGACAGTACAGAATCTGCCTCTTCTTTCACTCCAGTGTGTTTCCATTTCATTTCTAAGGTTAGGGACACAATCCTCGTGTATTTTTCCCTACGTATATCACTGTTTTGAGGTAAGTTTGCTGATGGCATTTCTAGGTGAGTCTGGTTTGAAAAGGTGGCCTTTGTTTGCCTGTTCTCACTGTGATATGACATCAACATGTTGAAGCGGTGGTTAATCCTTCAATCAATCAATCATTCAGTCAGTCAATGGTTTTTGTGTTTGCTGTATGGGATTGTGAGTACTCAGCGATACTCATTTATTGGTCGGACTAGACCAGGGGTGGCCAATTATTTTGAATCATTGAAGTTATTCAAGCAAAACGGTGGACACACGAAGTATTAAATATTATTTTAAATAAATGTATGAAAGCTTTTGCATTTTAACTCATTTTTATTTTCCTGAACTTCTTTTATGTTTTACAATATATGTTGGAGTTAAACTATTTTTTTATTTGTTAAATTTTTCCGAACGACCGGTAAACTTTTCATAACTATTCTAAGTAGGGTACAAAAGATAAGGACTAATATAACTGAAATATTTCTCTGTACGAATTACATTGCATTACATATATATATTTTGAAGTCGAACCAATGTTTTTAGTATTTCCGTTAGTGGTTTAATAATTGTGATAGGCATGATATTCCAGCCTTGAAACAATGTTGGTGTGGATTGAATAAATTCTTGCAGGTAGTAAGCACCTAGGACAGGGGTGGGCAACCTTTTTAAGTGAGCGTGCCAAAATCGTCAAATCTTTCATGCAAAAGTTAATCTTTACCATTTTTTAGCAGAAAACATTAAGTTAAAATATAAAACTCAGCGAAGAATTTGATATTTATTTATTTTAATTTTTTTAAGGTGAGCCCGGGGAATCGCGTGCCGGAAAAAAGTCGTTGGCGTGCCACGTTTGGCACGCGTGCCAAGGGTTGCCCACACCTGACCTAGGAAGTGGAGGGTGAGAACATCGAGCCGATAGCTCTTAGGCATTGCTCTGTTCACTTTCTTTAATGAAAGTGGACTTTGTCCTACGTCGAGTGATTTTCTCTTTACATTTCTTCAGAAACGTGTTACCCTATCCCTGGTGCTAAATTTTCTCGTATTTGTGATAGACCCTTAATTACGTCTCCTTCCGAAAACTCTAAATCCACTAATAGGTTCGTGTCCGAACTTGTTCTTGGTTGATTTGTATCAATGTCAAAGAATTCATTTTCTCTCGAGATTGCTACGCTTTCTTTTTCTGTCTTTTCAGAACATGTTTCAACAATGTGGGTTTAGTTTGTGAATTTGTGTAATTTGTTAATTACGAGTTTTTCTTCCTGTGAAATTTAACGTTGCAGGTTGGAATTAATGTATTAAATTAATTTTCGGTATTAATATTTAAATTTTTGTTATTTAATGATTCTGTTTTGGAAAGTGTTATTTTTTTAAACTTCATTTGGGTTTACTCGTGCAATTGGAACTCTAGATTGCTTGCTGACCGGAAATGGAGCATTTTAGATTGTCAGTAACGTTTTTGTGGTATCTATGTCTGCTCCCCACGAAGTGTAAGATGATTCATTGTTTTTGGGAATTGATGACGTGAAGTTTCTGGTTTTCATTTTTGTCTTTTGTATTTAAATGTATCGATGTGATTTCTGAAGGTAGTTGGATTAATATTATTTTTAAAATTATAATAACGGTTACTATATATGAGCGCGTTTATATTTATGCTCTGCAGTATTGTTTCGTTGTGTTTGATGATTTTTTTTTATTATCTTCTCCGATGTAACTGCCATAAGTAACCTTATTGGTAGCTAGGGCGTGATTAAATTTTTGTAAAATTCTGTGAAACTTGTCATATTTTTCCTTAAATTTGGCCAGAGCAAATTATAGTTATTGCTTTCAAAGTGAAGTGTTGAGAAAATTCTGTAAATTAAATGTGAAAAGTGATAATCAGTAGCAATACAAACTTTTCGATAATTTTTTCAAAATTTCGAGCGGTCCGATTTGGAAGCAACTAAGTTGAATCCGAATTCCATCCACTGAGTTTAGATGGCATTAATCAAACGATCACTTCGCCGTAGGTGGTTTCACAACGAACCTACTGTATGCCTGTATGGACAGTAAAGCCTTAGACACTCTTTCAAACTCTCGTGGTTTGCCTACCGAGTGCTAAAACGCATATTGAGCAAAGCTCGAGCAGCGGGACCAGGACTGCCCGAAATACCAGTAGACCAACTTTGATCGAAACTGTCCTGCTACGCTTTCTTTTTCTGTCTTTTCAGAACATGTTTCAACAATGTGGGTTTAGTTTGTGAATTTGTGTAATTTGTTAATTACGAGTTTTTCTTCCTGTGAAATTTAACGTTGCAGGTTGGAATTAATGTATTAAATTAATTTTCGGTATTAATATTTAAATTTTTGTTATTTAATGATTCTGTTTTGGAAAGTGTTATTTTTTTAAACTTCATTTGGGTTTACTCGTGCAATTGGAACTCTAGATTGCTTGCTGACCGGAAATGGAGCATTTTAGATTGTCAGTAACGTTTTTGTGGTATCTATGTCTGCTCCCCACGAAGTGTAAGATGATTCATTGTTATTGGGAATTGATGACGTGAAGTTTCTGGTTTTCATTTTTGTCTTTTGTATTTAAATGTATCGATGTGATTTCTGAAGGTAGTTGGATTAATATTATTTTTAAAATTATAATAACGGTTACATATATAGCGCGTTTATATTTATGCTCTGCAGTATTGTTTCGTTGTGTTTGATGATTTTTTTTTATTCTTCTCCGATGTAACTGCCATAAGTAACCTTATTGGTAGCTAGGGCGTGATTAAATTTTTGTAAAATTCTGTGAAACTTGTCATATTTTTCCTTAAATTTGGCCAGAGCAAATTATAGTTATTGCTTTCAAAGTGAAGTGTTGAGAAAATTCTGTAAATTAAATGTGAAAAGTGATAATCAGTAGCAATACAAACTTTTCGATAATTTTTTCAAAATTTCGAGCGGTCCGATTTGGAAGCAACTAAGTTGAATCCGAATTCCATCCACTGAGTTTAGATGAACTGAATTAGGTGATCGATCACTGATGAGAGAGAGAAGCGAATAGAAGAGAGAGAGCGAGAGAAACGAAACCGAATGCGCAGCGACTTAGTGCAGGACAGTTTCGATCAAAGTTGGTCTACTGGTATTTCGGGCAGTCCTGGTCCCGCTGCTCGAGCTTTGCTCAATATGCGTTTTAGCACTCGGTAGGCAAACCACGAGAGTTTGAAAGAGTGTCTAAGGCTTTACTGTCCATACAGGCATACAGTAGGTTCGTTGTGAAACCACCTACGGCGAAGTGATCGTTTGATTAATGCCATGCAGGGAGTCTTTTAGCTGGACGTAGGAGGAGCAGCGTTCACCGACAAAAGTTGTGATGAGAGAGGCGAGTTTCTTTGTCGACTTCTACAATTGCAAATTCCGTCCAATTCCGGTGCCTGGTTCCACTTTCAGTATATCTCCATCCCCTGATCCTCTTTGAATTGGACGACTCTGTTTTTTCGCCAATTTTTTGGAGAGAGAGCGGAACCTCAAGCGTGCTGATCTGTTGCATGGTGATGCAACCCCTTGCATTCTAGTGAAGTGAGCAGGAGAACTGCGATTGAAAATTTAAGAATTCCGTTGTCAGCTTTGCGAATTGTTATCTAAACAATGTCCAGAAATTGATGTACACTGATTATTATTTGATGAATTATAAATGAAAGGGTGCGATTATCGTCCAAATTTGTTTGTGCGCTCTGGTCAGTATTGTTTGTAAACATGTTCTTGTTCTTTCTGTTTCCCTGATAGTAGCTATGTAACTATAGGGATAGTTGCTTCGAATGTAAAGCGATCTTTGATGAGGAATCGCTGGAATAGATTGTGATCTTGAAATTTGTTGTAACCAGTTAAGAAAATTAGCCTACATTTTACACGTAACAATTTTGTTGCAGGTCGTACACTTGATTATTAGTGTGAAATGTTATTTTATGCAAATGTTGTGAAAATTATAAATTTTTCTTTCGATTTTATAAAATGATACAAAATATCTAATGTGTGGAATTTGTTATTGAAATGATTTCTTGTCTGTTCTAACTCTGAACTTGTTAAAGGAGAAAACTGAAAAATAAATAAATTTGTTGAGTAAATAAATAAATTTGCTAAAAGAAAATAAATGAAATAAATAAGTTTTCCAAGTGAAAACTTATTTTCAAGGGGATGGCGAGTGTAGTTTGAGTGTAGGGTATTGGTTTTTTTTAAATAAAGATAATCATGTCTAATAAGAATTTAATAATGTTTTGTTTAGTAAAAAAGAAAATAATGTTTAAGAAGTTAATAATGGTTTGTTTGAAATTAAAAATATAAAGTGCTAGTTGGCAACACCTGAAATGGGTCTCGAGAAATGGTGAAATGCCGAACTCAGTCTTTGGACGGAGTTTGCCCCGATAAGGTGTTTTTCGTATTAGTATGTTACTGTTTATTTAAAATATTAATTGTCTCTCTCTCCGCGATTAAATGTTAACGCTAATTCCACCCTCGTATATCCCGTTCGTCTAAAGCAGTGATGCACAAACCCTGGCCCGCGGGCCAAATGTGGCCCCCACGGGTCTTTTCAATTCACATTTTTCACATGAAAAGGGTAGCTACCCAAAGAAAAATCTGAAATATTACCCCTGGTTATAAAAATGCATATTTATAAAAAATAGAATATCTATATATCTGGCCCCTACATATAAAACAAGGTTGGTTTGGCCCTCACATCAAAAAAGTTTGTGCACCACTGGTCTAAAGTATCTCGGCATAAATAAAAAGTCAGTAAATAAAAGTGTGTAATTTATTCCCAGGTCTCTTTTCTTTGTTCGAAATCATAACGTCATGGCTACCTGTCTGCCCGCGTGTTTATAAAGCACAGTGAAGCGAGTAAAGAGAAGAAAGAGCAATGATAAGCGAAATTTAATAAAGTAAAGTAAATAATGAATTGTAAATGAGGGAAACCACTATAATATATATATATATATATATTAGGGTGTTTCATACCTCTAGGGTAAAATAAAAATGAGCTTGGAGTTTTAATCCACACGTTTCTCCGTATTCTAAAGAACAAGAAAACACGTTTGTGCAAGTTTGAACCAGATCGCGCTGCATTTAGAGGTCCCCAACTTTGACGACTTTTTGTCAGTTCATTTCTCGCCTGCCTGCAGTGAAGACGGTTTTCTTCGTCACTTGAGCGGTTCGTGTTGTATAGCCTATTGGACAACTATGGAGGTAATTATATATGCTACTAATTATCTCATTTTACTGTGGTATTGAAATTTATTATTATTTAATTTCTGTCATTTTACTGTGGTAGTGATATTTATTATTAATATTACATGAAATTAATTAGTCTGTTGCATATTGGACAACTAAACTGGTAATTATTTATGATACTAATTAATGTAATTTTACTGCGGTATTGAAATTTATTTAATTAATGAATTGTCAAAGAGAACGTAGTGTACACGTATCAGTTTTATAAATAAAGAAAAGCAGTAACTGGGACTCGAACCAGTGTCATAGCCGTTTGGCGGCATCGCTCAAGTCGGCGTACACAGCACGCTATCCACTCCCTAGATGGTGTAGTGGATAGCGTGCTGTGTACGCCGACTTGAGCGATGCCGCCAAACGGCTATGACACTGGTTCGAGTCCCAGTTACTGCTTTTCTTTATTTAATTAATGAAATTAATTACGATGTGAAATTATTTAGTTTGTTTTCTTTTCCAGGTGTCTACCAGAGCGAAAACAGAAGTGTTTCTTATTGGCCAGACGGATGCGAACATCACATCAAGTGGCCTTCCAACTCAGTTGCAAGTACTCAAAAAGTACTTTTACCACCAAAAGGAGCAAAAATTTGGACGTACTAAATGCCTGAACCTGTGCCTGGATGCCTGTCTCATATTTTGGGAGAGAGCGAGAATCCCCATGATGCGTCGAGATTCGGCCTTGAGGAAGATGGAATCCCTTCTCAAGGAATACGACCGGCTTGTGAAGCACAAGTCACATAAAGCAGAGTCCTTCCGAGTGAAGGAGGCGATGTTCAAGGAGGCAATAGCGAAGGAGATCATGGACATTGCTCATTCACAGGCTAAGGAAATGATGAAGAATCAGGAGGACATCCACTTTCTCGACATGCAGCGTGAAGATCCAAATTCCTGCAGCATGGGCCCTGTTGACATGAAGCTTCACTATAAGGAGATTAGGAAAAGGAAGAGGCTGGACAAGATTAAGGAACAACAGGAGAAGGCCAGGAAGGAACAAGGAGCTGCAGAAGATACGGGGGCTTTAGTGATTTCAACTTCGTCAGAGACTGACTCAGATGTCGTTGACCCAACCGTGGAAGTTTTTCCATCCTCCTCCAAGGGAAATACCAAGAAGCGACGCAGGAATCTGATCTCACAGGATGTGACGACTACCTACGATCGGCTGAATATTTCGTACCGCGATTCAGCTATGTCGTACGCTGCAGCGGCTAAATCACTAGGTTTTGATTTGGATGAACTGTCCATTTCTGCCAGTACCATGTACCGCACACGCAAGGCTCTCAGGAAGGTGGGTGCTGAAAGTTATCAATCCGACGAAGTTTGTCCTGGTCAGCCTCTTGTCTTGCATTGGGACGGTAAGCCCGCATCGAAAAAGGAACTCAAGCGACCCCAAGGGAAGAACGTCAGGAATCTTGCCTCGAAACACCTGGCGGAGTTCGTGACAGGAAAGACGATGGCTTTCTTCCATGCATTCGACTTGGACACAGAATTCTTGAAAAAGCCAGTTGCCGAGTGGACTGAAGTAGAGGGCTTCAAGCAAGCAGCGGCAACTGTTAACAAAATCTATGTCGTCAACGATCGGGCCGAAAGAGCCATCGCGCTCACCAAAGAGTTCAACTGTTCTCTGACGAGAACGAAGAGCAGAAGCAGTATTTGCTCAAAACTGTGATGCAGCATAGGGCGAAATACCCGAATAAAACCAAGAAGGATTTCATGGACAAATGATTCGCAAGAAGTGGTTATGTTTTTTGTATCTTTGTGAAAATGTGTAGTGAAATGGTATTCGTTTGTTGAATAAAAATTCATTGACAGATTTTTGTTTAATTTTTTCCGTTATGATCTGCCAGAGCATCAAACTGGGGACCCGTAAACTTTAAACTATTGAATTAATACTTCGGTTTATCAGTCTCCTCAGCAAATGGAACAAGGGGATCCATGTGGATTAAAATTTTTCCAAACTTTTAATTTATGAAACACCCTAATATATATATATATATATATATAGAGAGAGAGAGAGAGAGAGAGAGAGAGAAGTTACAAGGAATTACAAGGACAAGAGGAAGCCTCAAAGACCTTTCGGTCCACTCTGGGAGGTTCCTGTTATTAAAAGTTTATTTTTCTTTCAACTATCCTAGCAGTAGTAGAAAACTGGATAGAAAAGTAGAAGGTCTCTCCCCACCCTCCGCTCCCTCCCTGCCAGAGGCAGGTACGGAAAAAGGTTGAAGAAAACACCTTGACCCTGGAAAAGTAGCCAAGGAAATTTTACAGGAAAGTGGAGAATATATAAATAGCTCTATATTTAGCTTGCTCACAGAGAACCGTGCAAGCGAACTCCTGCAGAGTTTTGTTATGTATTAATCTTAAACTATGAGAGTATTCAGTACTTTGTCTAGCCTATTTTTAAACACATTTACACTTTGACTGGAAACAACCTCTGAGGGAAGTTGGTTCCAGATATTAACTATTTTATAGGAAAAAAATTTCCCCAGACAGAGGTCCTAAATGTCTTTAGTTCCAGTTTAAACCCATTATTTCTTGTCGGATTGGCATTAAGTGAGAATAAGTTTCTGTAATCTACCCTGTCTATTCCTTTGAGCATCTTGAAGACTTGAATAAGCTGACCCCGCAACCTCCTCGTCTCTAAGCTAAATAGATTTAGGCGTCCAATCTCCGTTGGTAGCTTTGCATTCTCATCGAAAGGATCAATTTTGTAGCCCTTGCTTGTACTCTTTCTAACCTTTCTAGGGAGAGAGGGGATAGAGAGATACGAGATAGAGAGATACGAGAGAGAGAGAGAGATACGAGAGAGAGATACGAGAGAGAGAGATACAAGAGAGAGAGAGAGAGAGAGATACGAGAGAGTTACAAGGAGTTACAAGGACAAGAGGAAGCCTCAAAGACCTTTCGGTCCACTCTGGGAGGTTCCTGTTATTAAAAGTTTATTTTTCTTTCAACTATCCTAGCAGTAGTAGAAAACTGGACAGAAAAGTAGAAGGCTCTCTCCCCACCCTCCGCTCCCTCCTTGCCAGAGGCAGGTACGGAAAAAGGTTGAAGAAAATACCTTGACCCTGGAAAAGTAGCCAAGGAAATTTTACAGGAAAGTGGAGAATATATAAATAGCTCTATATTTAGCTTGCTCACAGAGACACCGTGCAAGCGAACTCCTGCAGAGTTTTCTTATGTTTTAATCTTAAACTATGAGAGTATTCAGTACTTTGTCTAGCCTATTTTTAAACACATTTACACTTTGACTGGAAAAAACCTCTGAGGGAAGTTGGTTCCAGATATTAACTATTTTATAGGAAAAGAAATTTCCCCAGACAGAGGTCCTAAATGTCTTTAGTTCCAGTTTAAACCCATTATTTCTTGTCGGATTGGCATTAAGTGAGAATAAGTTTCTGTAATCTACCCTGTCTATTCCTTTGAGCATCTTGAAGACTCGAATAAGCCGACCCCGCAACCTCCTCGTCTCTAAGCTAAACAGATTTAGGCGCTCCAATCTCCGTTGGTAGCTTTGCATTCTCATTGAAGCGATGAATTTTGTAGCCCTTGCTTGTACTCTTTCTAACCTTTCTATATCCTTCCTGAGGGATGGAGACCAAAACTGCGCACAGTATTCCAGTTGAGGTCTGACTAGAGAATTATAAAGAGACATTACAGTCTCCTTGTTCCGAAACTGGAACTGTCTTTTAATATAACCTAATAATTTTAAGGCCCTCTTTTCGACTTCTGCACAGTGCTTCGACGGTTTCAGATCGTTGCTGATATAGACTCCCAAGTCTTTCTCTAGATCGGTCTCAGTCAAGTTCCTTCCCAAGAGAGAGTAATCGGTCTTTGGGTTTTTATAACCTATGTGCATTACCTTACATTTGTCTAAGTTGAATGGCATCTGCCAAGTAGCAGACCATTCGCCCAACCTGTCAAGATCATTCTGAAGCGGTCTTACGCCCTCCTCAGATACGAGAGAGAGAGAGATACGAGAGAGAGAGAGAGAGAGAGAGAGAGAGAGAGAGAGAGTTACAATGAGTTACAAGGAAAAGAAGTACCTCAAAAGGCCTTGCGGCCCATACCGAGGTGGTACCAATGGCAACGGGTGCCAGGGAAAATTTTCTATACACTCAAATAGTGTGCAAGATTTGGTCTAACCTTTTCTTGAACTGATCCACAGAACAACTGTTCACAACTTCTGAACATCCGCGTAAGAGCTTGAAAACTTCGATCAGTTGACCGCGCAGCCTCCGAGTTTCCAGCGAAAACAAGTTCAGGGCGCGTAACCGTCGATTGTAGCTCATATGCCTAACGGAAGGGATTAACTTTGTGGCCCTCGCCTGCACTCGCTCCAGCCTCTCAATATCTTTCCTGAGGGTGGGCGACCAGAACTGCACTGCATACTCCAGGTGCGGCCGAACCAAGGAATTGTACAGAGAGAGCACAATCTCCTTGTTCCGAAACAGAGAGAGAGAGAGAGAGAGAGAGAGAGAGAGAAGAGAGAGAGAGAGAGAGAGCTTCTAATCATGCTTCTAATGGGCTTTCTACTATTAACATAACTGAATAACTCCTTAGGGTTCCCCTTGCAGAGGTTTGCCACCCGTAGTTCTTCGTTACGTTTCGCTAGTCTAACCTTCGCCTTCACTTCGCTACACAGGTGGACATACGCTTCAGTGTTCTCATGGGAAGGATTGGCCTTCGCCCTCCTATACGCTACTTTCCTATTTGGGGTAGCCGAAGCGATGTCACGATTGAACCACTTAGGCTGCGTTGAAGCAGGGGTGACCGGTTTTGAGTGTATGGCAGCAGACTGCAGCACCATAAACTCGTCCCAGAATGCACTCCACACTCCCTCAACATCGCCGCAGACCTCTAACCCCATCTCTCCTACGCTATCCCTGAGGCTAACAAAGTCCGCCCGCCGGAGATCGAGCTTACTGCCACTCGAGTTACTACGCTTCACCCGAGGGACGCACACACGGAACCTAATCAGACCGTGATCACTCCCGCACAACGATTCGTCAACGGTGAGGCCAGTAACGAGGTTGTCTTCGGTCGTGAATACTAAGTCTAGAACGCTTTCGCCTCGTGTAGGCTCATTGACCCACTGAGTGAGGAAGTTCTCATCAGCAAAGTCTAGCCTCCTCCCTTCAGCATCAGCAGTCCTGTCTTCCCACTTTATGCCGCGACAGTTGAAGTCTCCTAAAACTACACACACCCTATCCCCTAGCAGGCTACGGAGTTCGGTGTACAGGGCTGTATCCTCCTCGAGGAGGAGATGCGGAGGTCTGTACACCAAGATTAACCTATAGTCCGTCCCTCCCACGTTCAGATCGACGCCAAGCAGCTCCCGTTCCGACCGGAACTGGCAGTTAACCGGACTCAACGTGTCCCTGACGTATATTAGTACCCCACCCCCCTCCCCACGGGTGAGTTACAAGGAGTTGAGAGAGAGAGAGAGACCTACGGATCACCAGTTTGATGTGGCCAAGAAAGTAGCTTACTATAATTTATGAATTAAATTGAAATGAATAATTAGGGGTCACCAGTTTGGGGATTACAGCCCAAACAAACAATATTTAATATGGAGAGAGAAATTACTTTGTTTTTTGTGTTTAATTAGGAAAATAAATGAATTACTTGTTCACAGTGATTAACAATTCTATAACGGTATTTATAGTAATTAACAATTCTGTAACGGTATTTATCGTGATTAACAATTCTATAAGGGTATTTACTGTGATTAACAATTCTATAACGGTATTTATACTATGTTAAAGATGACTGATTATTAGAAATAAGAAATGGTTATACAGTCTAACTGTTAAGTAAGTACACTAATGCAGGTAGGCTAATGAGATATGTAGAGGTGAAACACAGAATAAGTAATTAACCCAATAATAACTGAAACGATGAAAGTACGGTATGGTATAGTAAGTGGATTAGGTCGGTAAAATGAAATGCATAAAAGAGCACATAAACAATCGGATGCAAAATAAGTAAGTTACTGTATGTGAATGAATACAATAACAAGACGACACAAAACTACGGTATTAGTACAACCAGGGGCGTCGATTGCCCTAAAATAGTGGGAGGGACACTCACCTTCAAACAACGAATCAAACAATACTCTGAGTAGCTGTTGCGTGTAATATGTATATCAATGTCATAATTTACATTTACCCGTTTTCTGTATTTCTCTCAGCATGTTGAAAAAAACTCAATTGTATTTAATCATTTGTCTTTCTTTGTTTAAACATTTTTTTTTGCAGAAATAAGAAACGCAATACAAACTATTTATAATATTTAACCTTTCATGTAACATAATATCACACATATGTTTAACCGAAATAAATCTTTTATTAACTGTAGACAACAGAGGTCATGTACATAAACTGACAACAAAATATGTTCGTGAAATATAAAACAAATAAACTGCACTTTGATCACACTTTGATTGAAAATGATACGTAACAAAACCGTTTATTTAACGTATTTACATTTCGCGTACTTAATGGCGAAGAACACACAAATGTTACGTGCAATTATTAAAATACAAATTGACTGCTAAATTCCATGATAAATATGCACTGGTGTTCATGACAATAATTTATAATATTGCTATTACATATTACATTTTGCATATGCATATAATACGACATATAACGTCTTATTAGGTGCCATTAATAGTTAGCATTTATAGTAATTCATAACGGCACTCAAAATAACAGAATACTCGAGATAACGGCACTTTTAAAAATTGTCGTACAGTAAAGAAAACGGCAGCGCGCATGACTTTGTTTACATCCGGCGCCATTTTGAAAGTGAACTCTGTTCCGACAACACGTTGAACGTTCAGTGCTAAATTTATAACGTTAAATTATAAGTGAATACACCCCCTCTCGCAATGTCGCCGAAAGTTACTGAGAAGAAAACACAAAAAAGAACAACTTCGGCCGCCGCACAATCGTGCATGGACACGGTTCTCAGTTTTTTGAACAAAATCCAAGCTTCAATATGCAAGAAGTAATGCAAGCACATATGCTTAAAAACACGATGTTAACAAAAAAACAAGCATCCGCGCAACAAGGTGACATAAGAAAATTCTTGACGAAATCAATTGAAGAAAATGCACCCTCTACAGATGAAGCACTCGTGGTGGAGAATTTAGAATAGTATTTTTTCAATTTTAAAATGTTCTTTTTGCTTTATTTACGTACTGTGCATTTACCAGTTAATAAAGTAGTATTCATTACACTGGGCAACACGTATTTTACTGAATGATATCTGACACTTGATTCTAGGTAATTTGGGTGCGCTGAATACGAATTTCAACTCGGTTTGGCTCTATCAGGTCCTGATTCTTGTCGACAGCCTATGTGCCATTTTCCAGATTTTTCAAATTAGGACTAAAAAATTAAGTCATGTGTTAAATTTTTTTTTCAAGTTTCAGGAATACAAGCAGTTCAAACTACAGTAAAATTACATTATAACGATAGAAATGACTTAAAATAAAAAAAAAACAGATATGAAGCTTTCACTGTGGCAAAAATTTTCTTTTGTAAGACTTTCTAGCGTATTTGCTTGTTGATGGCAGGTCTCTTTTCAAGCACCAGCAGTAATCAGCCATCATGTGGGAATCCCAGCGGCCTTGGTACCGTTCCTCCATAATTTTTATATCTTGGTGGAATCTCTCCCCTTGTTCGTCACTTACATCACCTAAATTACTTGGAAATTGGTCAAGATGGCTATTAAAAAAATGCATTTTTATGCTCATATTGCAACCTAACTCTTTGTAGTCCCTTAAAAGTTTTTTTTACGATTTCTTCGTAGTTATCTGCCCTATAATTGCCTAAAAGTTTTCTATCAAGTCCACGAATGAGAACCAGCCATTTTTTTCGCGTTCATTCATGACATTAGGAAAATTGCTGTCTTTAATCATTGTTCTTATTTGTGGACCGTCGAAAATTCCCGCCTTGATTTTTTCATAACTTAAACTTGGAAATTTTGAAGTTATGTATTTGAAACACTCGCCGTTCGTATCTAAAGCTTTTACATATTGTTTAATGAGGCCTAGTTTTATATGCAGAGGAGGAAATATGATTTTATCTCTGCTCACTAAAGGTGGATTAATTACGTTTTTTTCCTCCGACAGTAAGTGATGTTCGTGCTGGCCAGATTTGTTTGAAATAATGTTCTTCCTTGGCTCTGCTGTCCCATAAGCAAAGGAAGCAGGGATATTTAGTATACCCTCCTTGTTGTCCTAGCAAAATTAACCATTTTTAAGTCAACACATATGATCCACTCGTGCTCCCTATATTTGATAAGATTTAAAACCTTTTCTATATGTTCATACTTTTCTTTTAATTTTGTTGAGTGCCCAATCGGTATCGAGCCGTATAGATTGCCATTATGCAACAACACACACTTAAGACTTCTTTTCGAACTGTCTAAAAACAAGCGCCAATCATTTGCATCGTAAGACTCAACCCCCATCTTCTTTAACAAACCAACTATGTCGCAGCAATATACTAAACTATCCTCTGTTCTAAAATATTTAACAAGTTCTTCTCTTTTTCTGTAAAATGAAATGTATGTGTTTGAAGTAAGCAAGTTTTTCTCTTTAAGTCTTGAAGCTAAAATTTCCGCAGCCTTTTTTGGCAAATTTAGATCCCTTACAAGATCATTCAACTCGGCCTGGTTAAACTTTTGCGGATCGTTTTGACTTTCAAATACGCTGCGGTCAAAATCGGTGTCTGACTCCTCAAAGTGCATAACAATATTTTCAGGAACATCTTCAACTAATTCTTGAGTTGGCAGACCCTTAAATTTTGGAATGGGGATCTCATTTGAATGTAGCACAGGTCGTATCGCGGTGTCGAAATTTGGGTACTCGATACAATGTTTATTTTTCTTAGTGAAGCCCGAAGTCTTGACAAAGCAAAGGTAGCAATCGGTCTCGTGGTTAGTAGGCTCTCGCCACACCTGATATGGAAAAAAAATTGTAAAGCGTTAACAAAAGCGACGAGAGACTTGTTTTTATGAATTTTATCAAAAGTTATCACCCAAACATTTAACATTTCTGTGTGTTTCAACCTTATGCAATATTTGAGATTCTTATAAACATTTTCTGTAAATTTTTGTTTATGTACCTAAGTTACAATTACATTTAGGTAAGTTACAGTATACTAGTGATTAAATTACGTAGTTTTATGGAATCATAAACTTACCATCGGAACTCCAAAAGGTATTTTTGAATCCGAACCCTTCGTCCAATGTCGCAGTCTTTCAATGCATATAGTGCAGGCTTTATGTGGAGCCCACGATTTATCTTGGTCCCCCAGTTTTATGCCAAAATAAGCTAAGTAAGCTCTTTTTACGAAGTCAGTTATATTTGCTCGTTGATGTGGAAGTGTAAAATTTCCACATATATAACAGAAGGAATCAGGGTTGTTTTTGCATTTGAACTTTCTAGTGCTTGATGACATATTGCTTGATTGTTCTGCCAATTTGTAAAGGTATTTAAAGCCCTTAATTCATATAAATTTAAGAAAATCTGAAATATAAACACAAAAATTAGTTTAAATAGGTACTTATTATGAAATAGGTACTTACAATCTATGAAATTAAACTAGAAACACGGATGAGTAGGTACAATATAAATTACGTCTAATTATCAACTATATTAAATCACGATGACAAAATTACTCACTAAATCATATGCCAATTCAAAATTATGTTAATGCCCAAACTTAATTAACTAACTCAACTGACTGACTGACGACTGACTGACTGACTGACTGACTGACTGACTGATTGAATTGACTGATTAACTCTGGAAACGAGTCGCTTTTATATATTTTAGTTGTCCCTCTAGAATACTCTACAGAGAACAGGAACGCTCGAGAAAATTTTAGAATTCTATGATATTTTTAGCTTAATTTACTAATATTAAAATGGGTTAAAAATGACAAAATTAAAAATATTTTTAGGGTGTTACATATAAAAATATACATAATACAACAATACCATAACAATAGGTACAAATACCTAGATAAAAACCTAGTTGCATAATGTGTAACTGCAAAAAGACACCGAGTATTGAGAAAAAAACCTTTTTATGAATACGACGAAAGAGGAGGGGTGTTGAGCAAAATCAGGACCTGATAGAGCAAAACCGAGTAAAAATTCGTGCTCAGCGCACCCAAATTACCTAGAACTAACTGTCAAATCTAATTCAATAGACAAAAAGTTGAAAATTGTTCCCCAGTTTATCTCTCTATTTCTTATTTATCCCCCTTTATTTACGCATTAAATACATTTAAAAAAAACTTCCGAGACAACGGAAAATTCGCAATAACGGCACCCTCAAATCCCCGAGGGTGCCGTTATTTGGGGAGTTTACTGTACAGGGTGTCCCAAAAGTCCCTATCTATTTTGTTGAAATAGGCTTAATTTCAAATAAATGTTACACTAACCTGAATACAGATGTATTTATATACAAATTACAAGTATTACACCATTAAAATCTTTAATTAGTAGTTTCCACATGTGCTCCATCTGTATCTCTGCAAATCTCAAAGCGGTCACCTGCATTGCGGAACACATTTCCGAGCATTTCAGGGGTTATTTTCTCAACTGCTTGCCTAATGCGATCTCGCAGATCTGGTAAATCTCGAATATTTCTGCGATAGACCTCTGATTTAATGAAACCCCAAGCAAAGAAATCCAATGGGGTCAAATCCGGAGAACGCGCTGCCCAGGGCCTATTTCCCTCACGTCCAATCCAACGATTTGGAAAACGCTCGTTTAGGTATGTCTGAACAATTCTGGCATAATGACATGGTGCCCCATCCTGCTGAAAGACTACATTGTCGAAAATGCCATCTTCAAGACGTTGAGGTTCTAGAAAATTTTGAAGCATATCAAAGTAAACAGGCCCTGTCACTGTAGCCTCTGCAAAGAAAAAGGGCCCGTAAGTCTTAGACTTCGTCATTCCAAGCCACACGTTGACTTTAGGTGAGTTTCTTTCCCATTCAGTGAACTCAGTTGGCTTTTCATTAGCCCAGATGCGACAATTATGTCGATTGATTTTACCACAGGTGTGAAAAGTCGCCCCATCGCTAAACAAAATGTGGTCCATTAAATTGTTATTTTGGATTTGTTCGACCAGTTCCGCACACATTGCTGCTCTTTTTGGAAAATCTTCCTCGTGTAAGCCGTGTAACAGCTGAATGTGATAACACTTCTTCTTCAGCGTCGAACGCAAGATTCTATGAACAGTTGTTTTGGGTATGGTCAATCTGTGGGATGCTCGGCGAACTGACATTCTTTGATCGTCTTCGAACATTATGCGAAGAGATTCAATGTTTTGTTGTACTGTTCTTGGGCGTCCACTTCTTCCTTCATCATGCACAGATCCAGTCCTTTTGAATTTGTTCACCAATTCACGAATTGCTTTATCTGTCGGTCCAGGCTTATGAAACCTTCTTGAGAATCGGTCTCTAATTTCACAACATTTCATTCCTCTGATGCGACATGTTACTATCATAACGCGTTCATGCACATCCATCACCAATGATATGGATCTGAAAAAATTAATTAAAAATTTAAAAATAATTAAAATAGAAATCTAATGCATGTATTTGCCTAGAAAGGTGCATGCAATCATGTCATTAAAACATTCATTTGAAATTCTGCCTATTTCAACAAAATAGATAGGGACTTTTGGGACACCCTGTATATATAAAATTTAAGGTGGTCCAAAAAAAAATGAAATTGAAAAATATATTTCTCATGACATTTGCTCACATTCCACAACCACGGTCGATGTTGAAAATAAAAGATTGGATCGATTCGTGCATATTTAGAGGTGGCGCAACTCGAAGCCTTAGTATCATTATAGAGTTTGGGGTGGCAAAATTCTTCAAATTTGCGCCATCCTTAAATATTAATGGATTTGGCTCAACATCTGTTTTCCCATCTTTTTCTGTATGAAGAACGAGAAAATGTATCAGATGCTCTTATTTGTGCATTTTAACTTTTTACCATATATGTGTGTGTTAGGGTGGAGCGAAAAATACTTTTTTTCTAGTATGAAGTTCTAATAGTGATTAAAAGTTGCATTTAGTGGACGATATATTCCTGCCAAAATATGAGTTCTTTGTTTAATATTTTCAGCTGCCACCAGGGGGCTAAAGTTAACACAATTTTGGTAAAAAGGAAAAAATGCTTCTATTTTAGGTTTATCAAACTATTATAAAATTTTATCTTAGAATTATCTAATAGTTTGATTAAGATTCTTAAATGATAAGAATTCGTTTTGTAAAAATGCCTTTTCATATGCTTAATATCTTCAGCTGCCACAAGAGGGCTGAAGTTAACTTAAAAATGACAATTAAGTATGATTCTGTATTTACTTGAAAAAGGGAACAGTAATAAATTAGGATGTCTCTCCTCCTTTATACTGGCTTGAGACAGTTAAGAAACGTTATTTCGTGCCTTAGCGGAGTTACCACCCTTTCCCCAACCAACCTCCCTCTAGAAAGGGTTCTTGCTGAAGACTATTTAGTAATTTGCTTTTGTGTCAAATTTTGGCTGTTTTTTCTTGATTCTAATGTAGCACGAATCCAACCGTCTCTGTTTGTAGGTCCGCAGACTGATCCAGCAGCGTCTGTAACGAGCTTGACGCATCTCTCTACGGCTTGTGTATGACATGGAAACTGAAATAATTCTGAATGAAGAGTAGTACCATGTTTGATGCATGATTCAATATCATCAAGAGAAACTCCTTTGGTTATCGGTGGTTCTGCTATCTGAAAATCTTGCCACATAATGAGATCTGTATAGTCTTTGGCATAAAAATTTATTTCTGGCACCTTAAAATACCTGATAACATCTGTTTCTTGAATGCATGCCCTTGCTTTTATGATACGCCTAAATCCCAACTGACGCACATGCTCCCTTTCATCAGCTATCATTGCAATGAGAATGTTTTCTTGATTTGCGTAATATGCATTTCGCTGAATGACTGAGTCATGTACTCTCCTAAGCTCTTCACGGAGATACCGGCTTCTTGCAATCATATGCCACATATGTTTAGCACCATATTGGCATAATGGTTTACGCTTTATCTGAAACCACATTGGTGCGTATACCCTAACAATGAAAGTAGCTAATTCTTGTAAATTGCCTGAAGGATTCTCTGTGCTTGCATATAACCGCAGAGTCCTGTTTGCTGTGGTGAGCCACCTTGAATGTGATATATTGCCTGGACTCTTATGACTAAGACTCTTTGAGAATGTTCCACTTGATATAGCCTTGTGAATTTCAAGAAGGTATTTCTGGTCAGTACTTATGTCATCTACATCAACTTCACACATGTCCTCTTGAATTTCAATGGGTTTGAAGTTAACTATGGGAAGCTTTTCACAGTCTGAAAGTGCTCGGCCAATTTCTCCTGAAAATGCTCTTGGTCCAGTAGTGGTACCATCCAAGTGATGAAACAGATGGCGCAATGGAAGTTCATTAAGGTGTAAAAGGCATATCAGCCACTGCAATGGCTTATTAAAGGCTTCTTCCAGTAATCTTATTGTGCCTCCAATACTACCAGTGTTAACCACTGTCGAATCACAGCCAACTGCAACGATGTTCCCTATATCAACATTCCTTTCTTTCAAGCAATTCACTAGCGCTGTGCAAATGTATTTAGCTTTGCCACTGGAAGGTGTCACATGTGCAAAGTACAGAGAGTGTGGTTCAGATATTATGCTGATATGCTCTTCGCGTTTGGTTCTTTGGTGGTTAGAGCCATCACTCTCCTGGACTTGAATCATTGTTTTATCCTTTCTGCCATCAAAGTATAATCCCCGCATGGTTTTTGGCTCTCCTATCTGTTGTAGTTCCTTTCTCTGTTTTTGTCTTTCACGTCTTAGCTTACTTCTGTCTATAATATTCCCTTTGTCTTCGGAGTAACAATTTTAAGATCTGCCAATACTGCAGAAGCAATAGCAGCCCCAGCTCTGTCCGACATTTTAAATCTATCACAAGTAATTGCTAATGAAGGCAGTGGCTCACGCATCTGTTGTTCTGATATTACATATTGAGTCGAGGTTGTATCTTCTCATTATCTTCAGATATCTCTTCTAGTTGTTGAAGTTCACTTGTCTCTGTTTCGATTTGTAAGTTGGACGTATTGGTTATAGCAGCACTAGTTGTTTGTGAGGATTCCCAGACGTGCTTTTTCCATTTCCTTTCGATGTTCTCTTGCTTGTAATCGTCTTCTGTGGCTATGTCAATGCTTCCTATCACCATATTCTGCGTGTTCGTTGGTCATTTAAAAAATCCTGCTCTTTTGGAGGGACTTCTTACTCTCTTTTCACATGAGCATCTCCTAAACTCCTTACATTTGCAGGTGCAGATGTCAAACAAAGTGCATTTTGAAGAGTTTTCAAATTCTTCAAGCTGATTTTTGTACTTAGGCTGATCCTTTGCGTGACTTGTATGGCTTTAATAAGGACCTGTATTTATCATGGTACACTCGCATCATCTGTAAAACGCGTGTATGTGAAACTATTGGCAAAGAGGCCTTCTTCCAAATATTTTCTACCTTTTTGGAAAACTGCCTCTGCTATTTCAGAAAATGAAGCTCCTTGTTATTCATCTGCTCCTTCACTAAATGTTTTGTGAACAGGTAATTTCATAATGCAGTTATAAGTGGTAGTTGCATATCACTCATCTCACAAGGTACTTCAAATATGGCACACTTCATATGTTCTCTAGTGAAATGTTTATATTTAGTATTTGATGCCATAATTTTTTAAGAAAAATTCACGATCACAAAATATCCTGTAACATCAAAACATATATAATTAATATATATAATATATTTTATAAGTATATATAATGTATTATATAAATATATAATATATTATATAAATAAACTAAAATTATATAATACATTATAACAAGCATTTTATAATAAAATCAATATTATCTCTATATAAATCACTTTAAAATAAAGTTCTATAATATTCCGATCATATTAAAAACTCTCCGATCAACTGAGCGACTAGGCCTACTACCTAAGAAGACAAGTGTTAACACACTGTTCTAATGACTCACAGAGAAAGAAATTCCCTCACCCCCACCCACAACCCTCCCCAAACCCTCCCCCACAACATTCAGTGTAGTCTCAACATGACTCAGTTACTCTAAATTGTGTTAACTTCAGCTCTCTTGTGGCAGCTGAAGATATTAAGCATATGAAAAGGCATTTTTACAAAACGAATTCCTATCATTTATGAATCTTAATCAAACTATTAGATAATTCTAAGATAAAATTTTATAATAGTTTGACAAACCTAAAATAGAAGCATTTTTCCTTTTTACACAAAATTGTGTTAACTTTAGCCCCTGGTGGCAGCTGAACATTTTAAACAATGAACTCATATTTGGCAGGCATATTTCGTCCACTAAATGCAACTTTAATCACTATTAGAACTTCATACTAGAAAAAAAGTATTTTCGCTCCACCCTAGTGTGTGTGGCTCCCCCAAATATATAGATATATACAGGGCGTCCCAAAAAAATGTATACACACTTTAAATACTTATAAAGGCAGTGTTTATTAAAATACATTTCATTTTCAAAATGTAATAGAATCTACAGACATTATTTAATTGTTTGGTTCAACGCCTGTTTTCAAACTGACGTCCGTTCTGGTCCAGGCACTGCTGATAACGCGAAGCAATGGAATCGCAAACATCACGAAACATTCGTTTGGTATTTGTGTGTATTTCTTTCAATGGCTGGCTGCTCTCAATTCAGCGACTGTTGCAGGTTTTATAGCGTAGACTTGTCTTTTAAGTATCCCCATAAAAAAAGTCTAGTGGTGTGAGGTCTGGTGAACGCGGAGGGTATTCTACGAAACCCCTTCGTCCAATCCACATCCACATCGTGCCAAGTACCACTCGCAATACTCCACTCTTCGGTCCGGATCATCTTCATTAATAGCATGGACTAATCTTGGAATGTAACTTTTCCATTGACAGCGCTTCAAAATGCGTTGGACAGACGATTCTGAAATTCCTACCTCACGACTCGCTTGCCGCACAGATTTCTTGGACTTTGGTGATACGTTTCCAGTACTCTTTCTTGCTTTTGGGGCTTGTCGATGTCCGTGGTCTTCCGGAACGCTTCTTGTGGACATTCTGAACAGTTCCATCGGCTTCAAACTTATCTCTAATTCGAGTGATGGTAAGTCGCGTTGGTGGATCTGTTTGAAACTCCCTCCTAAACTGTCTTTGCACTTCAACTGCGTTTTCACACTTCCAGTAGCATTTTAGAATGAATTTCCTTTGTTCAAAGCTTAGTCTGACTGCCATTATTAATTCTAATGGGTTTAACTTGGAAAGAAAGAAACATCAATTGAGCTATCAGCTGTTAAAGTGTGTATACATTTTTTTTGGGACGCCCTCTATATACTGTAGTGGCCTACGGATCACCGATTTGATGTGGCTAAGAATTTAGGCTAACTATAATTACTGAATAAAATTGAAATGAAATTAGGGGTCACCAGTTTGGGGGTCACAGCCCAAACAAACAATATTTAATTAGGAGAGAGAAATTACTTTGTTGCTTGTGTTTAATTAGGAAAATAAATCAATTATTTGTTCACTGCGATTAACAGTTCAATAAGGGTATTTATAATGATTAACAATTATATAACAGCATTTATACTATGCTAAAGATGGCTGGTTCTCACCAATAAGGAATGGTTATACAGTCTAATTGTTAAGTAAATATGTTAATTCAGATAGGCTAATGAGATATGCAGAGTGAACACAAAATAAATAATGAAGCCTATTGATAATTGGAATACTGAAAATACGGTACGGCACAGTAAATGGATTAGGTCGAAAAATGTAATACATTAAAGGAACACATAATCAAACGGATGCCAAATAAATGAGTTATATGAAAGAACACCATAACAAGGTTATACAACACTATAGTATTGGTACAACACTTGAATAGGCCTATTGCGGTCTTAATGAGAGAGTTAGTTTGAACGGTAATTGGAACACTTTAATGGCTTACGTGATTAGACAGAGCTTGAAGAAGCACGACGTAACAAAAACAGTAGGCCAAGTAAGGGTCGAAGAGGCTTACTGAGATGATTAGTAACTCTGGAGATTGAAGACCTACGTGAAGGGTTGACCGTATTGCGTTTCGCCGTAAATGGCCTTGAAGACTGTAGGGGGCCTGTTGAGGTACTTGTTGAACAGGCGCCGATCGAATTGTAGTGAGAGGATGAATGACGAGCAAAATGAGGTTTGTGGCTCGTAGCCTAATAGAAGGTTTACGGACCTGGGCTTCTGGCGATTGCTTCTGCAGGCGGACTGGCCTTATCGGCGAGAGGATGAGTGTTGAGGGCCGGTAGAGACTTGTTGAAAAGGGGCCAACGATAGCTCCTGCAGTAGTGATGTTGCTTCTTGCGGAATGAAATTGTAGAGAGCCTTACTTGATGATAGACTTCGTGTAGGTTCGACCGGAGCCTTGAAGGAACAGCGGGCCGCTTTCCGGCGAAGGCTGGAGAGCGGGTGGCATGACGAGTGGTGCTACTAACGAAGGTGCTGAGAGTAAGACGTGACGACCAAGACGAGAAAATGGCAAGTGAGAATGATTTGAGGAAGAAACTGCATTTTATAGGCCTTGGTGACGTCCTCTGGTGGTCGTTTCTGGAAATACCACAAAAATCTGTGTTTTCTGTGTGGGCCTGTTTCATGCCCACGTGTATACTGTATAGCCTTTGTTTTGATTCCATGACTGAGAATGGCGGGGAAGGAATTTCTTTGTCTGACCTCTACATAGACGATACAACTCAGAATGGTCACCTGAGAAACTTTTATGTTAACACAGACTGCGCATGGAACAAGGAACTCTTCTGGGAAAATTAAATCATGACCCTCTCATGACCTGTTGCTCACGTTGGGCTTCCATCACAAAAAAGAAAAACTTTAGTATTTGTCATTTACCATTATTTATTCAGACTATAGTGGATTTAATTTTCCCAGAAGAATTCTTTGTTCCATGCATGGTCTGTGTGTAACATTATATATACTAGTATTAGGGGTGTACCGAATACTAAAATTCACCGAATATCAAATACCGAATTCCGAATATTAGTTTTATTTGGGTTATTAGGCGTCACAATAAAAAACTGAAGCCTTTATCAGTTTGACAGCAGATAGAATTAATAGTAAATGTGAGCAAAAGCAGCATGTTTTAGCCACCAAAAATCTGCCAGATTCCCATACTCATGAAACATTTGCCACTGCATTGACTTTATATTGCAAGAATGGTTCTTAAAGAACGATCTGTGCATGCAGTTGTGCACGACAATGGCTGTAATATTACTAAAGTTCTTAGTGTTCTCAAAATTACTCCTGTTGCTTGTACGAATCATACTTTAGCACTTGCAGTTGATGAAGCCCTTCTTAGCCAGATTGCGCGCCCAATCTGTTGCAGTTTAATCTCAGGCCTTTAACAGACTTAAGGAATTCCAGAAACAACATAATTTACCCTAAAACAAAATTATAAGAGACGTCATCACCGAATGGAATTCTACATTTTATGTGCTACAACGACTTCTTCAACGAAAAACTGCGGTTGTTGCATACGCCTCGGACTATGACATACTGCAGTAACCTTCAATAATCATCAGTGTACTCTAATTCAGTGTCTTGTAAAGCTTCTTAGTCGATGTGAAAAGTTAGCGAATGACTTTTCCTCTGATTCTTCTTGTCTTCACATGGTGCCTCCCGATGTAACAGGTCTCGTGGCATTTTTGCCTAACATAACTGATGATGCAGGTGTTCATACTATGAAAAACGATTTAATAGAAAATTTACAGAATCGTTTCAGGCAGTGGAAGGCAGACATTACTCGCATGATTTCTACGTTTTAGATTCTGTTTCAAATTTGCTTGCATAACAGTGCCTGACTTTGTGAAAAATGATATAATCATTATGGCTGCATCACCTAACGATAGTCCTAGTAAAATATTAAAATGCACAAATAAGAGCTCCTTATGCATTTACTCATTCATTATATAGAAAAAGGCCTCAGACCTGTTTTTGGAGTAAATCCGTTAATATTTAAGGGTGGCTTAAATTTGAAGAAATTTGCCACCACAAACTGTATAATGATGTTATAATGTCATAATGTTTCAGACCAACAAAGACCCTAGGATCCACTCATGGCTGGTCTACCTAATTGTGTTCGTAATTGTGTATGTCCTCCGTGGTGGCGGAGGGGACCTACAATTTTACGTGGGTTCTGAACCAAAAGAACATAAGAAATTTATGTAAAAATTGCCTGTACATTGGCAACGACCAATTTTTACGAAAGTAAATAATTATAAACTTAAAACTAATAATTAATTATCGATTTAAAACTAAAGATAGAATCTCTGGATCCAGAGGATCAAGTCATAATAGACTACTATCCACAAATATGTTACACTCTATACCTATTTATAACCGACATCCAAATATATCAGATCCAAAGGATCCAGTCAATTTCGTTACGGTATCCATCCAACCAAAAATAAGTCACGATCAATATCGATTGCGGACCAAGTCAAAATTTACCACCATATACATTACAATATATATACTTAGGAGGAAAAGTGTAGGTGTGGCTGTAAAGACTGTACAGTAATGTAGAAATGTGTGTGCACCCATTTTGGGTCTCCCATTTAAAGGTGTTTGTGGGGCAAGTGAAGATCATGAGTTTTTCAATACCTCACAGTACTATGGGGGGCACCGCTCGGCAGAGGAATCTCTTTAAATGGGGTGTGTTAGGACAGAGAGTATCCCCTAACCCAAGATGCTGCCTCCCTATATCCCACAACACTTGTGTTGAGCTGTGGGATGTATCCCCACAAAGCCTTAATTTTACTACCTTAAACTATACCCAATCTATCAACATATGCGTCTAATCGATTTTTAAACATGTTTATAGACGTGCTACTAATTACTTCTACCGGCAAACTATTCTAGCTATTTACTATTCTGTGCGTAAAAAAGTTTTTGGCAACTGTTGTCTCGAACCTTTTACTTGTCAACTTACACCCGTTATTTCTAGTCCTATTATATTGAGATATTTTGAAAGAGCTATCTCTATCTACGTTATCGAACCCATTCATAATTTTGAAAACCTGGATTAGATCACCACTTAGCCTCCTGGTCTCGAGTGTATTCAATTTTAACTCCTTAAGCCTATCCTCGTACGACTTTGACCTAAGCGACGGAATCATCTTAGTTGCTCGTCTTTGAACTCTTTCGATTTTGTTTATATCTTTGCGCATATGCGGATTCCAAAATTGGATCGCGTACTCCAAATGGGGTCTAACTAATGATTTATAAAGAGGAACTATAATATCGTGCGATTTGTACTCAAAATTCCGAGCTAAAAAACCTAACACATTGTTCGCCTTATTGACCGCTGCTGTACTTTGTTTCGCTACTTTTAAATCACCAGTGACTATAACTCCTAAATCTTTTTCCTGCTCTACGCTTGTTAACTCTTTCCCTGACATACTATACGCAAAATTACCGTTACGCGAACCTATATGCAAAATTTTGCACTTATCCACGTTAAATCTCATTTGCCATGTGACTGACCAATCAACGATTTTATTCAGATCTTCCTGGATTTTACCTCTATCTTCGTCATTAATCGCCCTACCACCCAGCTTCGTGTCATCCGCAAACTTTGAAACTGTACTGACTAGGCCAACATCTAAATCGTTAATATATATAAGAAAAAGCAAGGGGCCCAATACAGAACCCTAAGGAACGCCACTTGCTACATTAACCCAACACGACTCCGCTCCATCAACGACCACCCTCTGTTTCCTACCTCGCAACCACTCTTCTAGCCAATTTATTACTACACCCCTGTTTCCATGAGCCTTAGTTTTTTCAATGAGTCTTTTGTGCGGTGCGGTGTCAAACGCTTTTTGAAAATCTAAATACACTACATCAACCGCCCGATGTCTATCATAAACGTCAACCACGCTTTGGAAAAATTCTGAAAGATTAGTTAAACAAGATTTGTTTCGCCTAAACCGTGCTGCGTATTTCTAACTAGTTTATGCAATTCTAAGTGTTCGACTGTACGATCCCTAATTACTGATTCTAGTAGCTTACCTACAACAGACGTTAAACTGATTGGCCTATAATTTTAATTTCCCCCGCACCTTTATCGCCTTTCTTAAAGATAGGTGTTATGTTTGCTAACTTGAAATTATCTGGTACGCACCCCTCAGAAATAGACGCATTAAAAATCTTTGTTAGCCACAAAATAATGCTATATTTTAATTCTTTTAGTTGTATGGGATATATGGAATCCGGCCTCGGTGATTTACGCGTTTTCATTTTATCAATATAGCGCATTACCTTCCCTTCACTAACCACTATATTATCTAAAATATTACCATTATCAAAAGGTATTATGTCTATGACCGTAGGGATGTTCGTTACATCTTCTATAGTAAAAACTGACGTAAAAAATTCGTTTAGCAAGGTAGCCATTTCCTTGTTTTCAGAAACTAGATCTCCGTTTACATTTTTGAAAGGCCCGAAGACGCTTTTTACTGGATTTCTATTATTGACGTATTGAAAGAATCGCTTGGGGTTTTCTTTACCGTCACGAGCTATGGAGATTTCAAATTCGCGCTTGGACTTTTTTATTACAGTTTTCGCTTCACGCCTTAGAGATATGTAGTTGTTTCGTAATCACAAATTGTCTTTATCGCACTTATGTAGCATATAAGCCCTATCTCTACTCTTTATAATATCTCCTACTGTAGAAGTTAACCACAAGGGCTTGTTGTTTACTTTCGCACGCTTAATTTTGTACGGTACACATTCCTCATTTATTGTCCTAAATACTGTTTCGAACGATTCCCACATTAGTTTTGCGTTGGAGTTCCCCATTACGTTTTCCCAATTGACGTGTGACAATTTATTTCGAAATTTACTAAAGTCTGCGTGTTGGAAGTTAGGAATTTTAGTCGAGTTAGCTGGTTTCGAGTGACTTACTGAGAGGACAAACTCTACCATATTGTGATCGCTATTCCTCAACGGTTCTATTACTTGAAGATCAGTAATTAGCCTATCATTGTAGTTATTACTAAATCTAAAATACTGTCCAACCTCGTAGGTTCCCCAACCTTTTGAATAAGAAAGCTATCCTCGAGAAAATTAACTAAACGATTACCTTCCGCGTCTCCTGCATTGTATCGTAATTTACGTTAGCGCAATTAAAGTCACCCATAACTAAAGCCTGCTCACTACCGATTATTCTCTTTAGTTCACGATATAACGCTTCGTCCGTATCAGCTGTTTGATTAGGGGGCCTATGTATAACCGCAACCAGAAGTTTAAAATCGTTCAATTTAAGTTCTGCTATAGTCGAATCTATCGGTTCTGGAACTGTGTGCTTTACTTCTATAACGTTCGCTATATTATCTTTGATGTACAACATAACACCGCCTTCTCGCCTACCTATTCTGTTTTTAACAAAAAGTCTATAACCTTTAATTTGATACTCCCCTACAAAATCACGAGTTTCAGTGTTAAGCCACGATTCATTTATCACAATTATATCATAGTCTTTACAAGCAATTAAAGAAAAAAATTCGTTTCTTTTATTTCGTAGGCTACGAGCATTTAAGGATAGAACCTTCAAATTGTTTGTAATTGCGACACCTTCGCGAGCGCAGTGGAAATTTATGGAATTTACGCTGGGACCGTTCGAGTTACGGCAGCCTGAAAAGAAGAGACAGTATTATGAAATATTCTTCCTAAACGCGCAGCTCCAACGTCATTAAGATGAAGTCCATCTCCGAGGAACAAGTCCCTCCTGCCGTAGAAACTGTTCCAAAAATTCGCAAAATGCACTCCTTCCTGTTGGCAAAGAGACTAAGGCTTCGAGTTGCGCCACTTGTAAATATGCACGAATCGATACAGTTTTTCTTTTTCAACATTAATCGTAGTTGTGAAATATAGGCAAGTATCATGAGAAATATATTTTTAATTTTCATTTGTGTTGGACCACCCCAATGTGGGTATATATATATATATATATTATATATATATATATATATATACAGAGTGTCCCAGAAAAATGTTTAAACATCATATTAACATATACATCAATAAGCAAAATAGGCGGATGGTAAATAGATAGCAAATAGGCTTCTTTAATGTTTAAATGTTCGAAATATCAGCCAGCAGCGTCAATACCTTCATGGTTGTGCTGCTTACTTTAATGTTTTAAATGTTCAAAATGTCCGCCACTAGCATTAATACATTCTTGACAACGGCGCCCAACAGATCGGCATACTGTTCGGATTGTTCGGAGTGGAATGTTGGCACAGGCTATTTCAATTTCCTGTCTCAAGGCCTGTAGTGTCCTTGGTTTTTCAGCAGACACAGTGTTCTTCAGAGTGCTCCACAAGTAAAAGTCTAAGGGTGTTAAGTGAGGAGATCGTGGTGGATACCTCGTACATCCCGTACGTCCTATCCATCTTCTAGGAAAACAAACATTGAGAAAATTTCTAACGTCATTGTGGTAATGTGGTGGCGCGCCATCCTGTTGAAAGTAACACTCTTCTTCCAAAAAAAGAGCTCTGATTGAAGGTACAATGTTGTCTTGCAGCATTGATAAGTAAGCAGCACCTGTGACAGTGTCCTCAAAGAAAAATGGACCTATCAGTCCTCTGGAAGACAGACCACACCACACTGACACTCCTGGTTGATTAAGTGCTCGTTCTTCTGTTACGTTTGGATTTTCGGTGGCCCAGTACACACAGTTGTGTCGATTGATAGTATCATTAAGTTTAAAAGTGGCTTCATCGGACCAAACAATGAAATCAGGAAAAGATTGTTTTTCATCACACATGTGCAAAAACCACTCACAAAATTCTTTTCGTCGATCTGGATCGTCCTCATTCATTGCATGGAGCAGTCTAGGTATGTACGGTTTCCACTTTCAACGTCGCAAAATGCGATGAACACTGGATTTAGAAACACCAGTCTCACAAGAACATTGCCTTGTAGACTTATTTGGAGAGTTTGTGAAGGCCTGTAACACGGTCTCAACACTTTCATTGTCAGTTGAAGTGCGACGTCTTCCAGATCGGCCTTTGTTGACGTTTTGCACTGTTCCATCAGTCTCAAACTTATCACGTAATCTTGTAATTGTTTAATTGTTACCCGTGATGGTGGTAATGTTCCAAACTCATTTCTCCAATGTCTCTGTACCTCAGCCACATTCTCCGTCTTCCAGTGGTGCTTCAGAATCCACTTACGTTGCTCAAACGATAACTGCAATGCCGCCATTTCCTGTAACAAGGGATACTACTGTTATTTAAGTACAATACACCATTACTATACTACTATACTACTATTACTAAGTACTATAAATATACTAATACATCAGCGCATATTACTATCATCTAAAGTGTGCATGTTGATATATATATATAGTACAGTTCCCGCCGCTTCGCTGACGGTTAGACAGGCGAAACTACAAAAAAAGAACCCAGCCGTGAAAATGTTGAGCTTCACATTGTGTCAACATTTCTGAATGTGGTATCTCCCAAAACCTCCTCACCCCCATTCATGCAACTTGGGGGCTAACCCCCTCCCCCATTACCCCACCCCTCCCCATTACCCCACCCATCCCCCATTACCCCCACCCTTCCCCCATTGCTAAACTACAGAAAAGAACACAGTCATGAAAATCTTGAGCTTCACATTGCCGCCCGTAATACAATTTCTGAATTTTTTTCTCACAATTTTTTCTCAATTTCTGAAAGTGTGACGGACAGACGGACAGACAGACGGACAGCTCTCTTAGTATAATTATAATATATATATATATATATATATATATCTATATTATAATAAGAGAGCTGTCCGTCTGTCCGTCTGTCCGTCACACTTTCAGAAATTGTGAGAAAAATTGTGAGAAAAAAATTCAGAAATTGTATTACGGGCGGCAATGTGAAGCTCAAGATTTTCATGACTGTGTTCTTTTCTGTAGTTTAGCAATGGGGGAAGGGTGGGGGTGGGGGTAATGGGGGATGGGTGGGGTAATGGGGAGGGGTGGGGGTAATGGGGGAGGGGGTTAGCCCCCAAGTTGTATGAATGGGGATGAGGAGGTTTTGGGAGATACCACATTCAGAAATGTTGACACAATGTGAAGCTCAAAATTTTCACGGCTGGGTTCTTTTTTTGTAGTTTAGCCTGTCTAACCGTCAGCAAAGCGGCAGGAACTGTATAGTATATATATATATATATGTTAATATGATGTGTAAACATTTTATTGGGACACCCGGTATAATATATAGTATATATATATATGACACCCGTGGCAAGTGAATAAGACTTTTATTTTTGGCTGAGCCAGTGAACAGTGTTAAAAACGTTTAAATTTATGAAACAACACTTGACTATAATACAAACATAACATAAATCTGTATATACTTGTTAAAAATAAATAAATAAATAAAAAATAATTTTTTCACATGCCAGTAAGTAAATATAACTTTACGAATAATGGAATATAATGCATTGTAAATGTTGTACAATGACAGCCTCTTTTATTTATGATAAGAACCAATAATAATGAAGGATATTATTATTATATTATTATTTTTATTATTCTGAAGAGTGGTCGCGAATTTTGTTGATGATAAAAGAAATAATTTTTTTTGGCGCGTACTTATTCTGGCTGGCGTTTCCCTATAAGTGAAGTGAAGACGCTGAGGTAGGGGGTTCGAACCCCCGATAATGCTGGTTAATAATTCACTGGGCAACACGTATTTTATTGAATGATATCTGACACTTGATTCTAGGTAATTTGGGTGCGCTGAATACGAATTTCAACTCGGTTTGGCTCTATCAGGTCCTGATTCTTGTCGACAGCCTATGTGCCATTTTCCAGATTTTTCAAATTAGGACTAAAAAATTAAGTCATGTGTTAAATTTTTTTTTCAAGTTTCATGAATACAAGCAGTTCAAACTACAGTAAAATTACATTATAACGATAGAAATGACTTAAAATAAAAAAACAAACAGATATGAAGCTTTCACTGTGGCAAAAATTTTCTTTTGTAAGACTTTCTAGCGTATTTGCTTGTTGATGGCAGGTCTCTTTTCAAGCACCAGCAGTAATCAGCCATCATGTGGGAATCCCAGCGGCCTTGGTACCGTTCCTCCATAATTTTTATATCTTGGTGGAATCTCTCCCCTTGTTCGTCACTTACATCACCTAAATTACTTGGAAATTGGTCAAGATGGCTATTAAAAAATGCATTTTTATGCTCATATTGCAACCTAACTCTTTGTAGTCCCCTTAAAAGTTTTTTTACGATTTCTTCGTAGTTATCTGCCCTATAATTGCCTAAAAAGTTTTCTATCAAGTCCACGAATGAGAACCAGCCATTTTTTTCGCGTTCATTCATGACATTGGAAAATTGCTGTCTTTAATCATTGTTCTTATTTGTGGACCGTCGAAAATTCCCGCCTTGATTTTTTCATAACGTAAACTTGGAAATTTTGAAGTTATGTATTTGAAACACTCGCCGTTCGTATCTAAAGCTTTTACATATTGTTTAATGAGGCTAGTTTTATATGCAGAGGAGGAAATATGATTTTATCTCTGCTCACTAAAGGTGGATTAATTACGTTTTTTTCTCCGACAGTAAGTGATGTTCGTGCTGGCCAGATTTGTTTGAAATAATGTTCTTCCTTGGCTCTGCTGTCCCATAAGCAAAGGAAGCAGGGATATTTAGTATACCCTCCTTGTTGTCCTAGCAAAAAATTAACCATTTTTAAGTCAACACATATGATCCACTCGTGCTCCCTATATTTGATAAGATTTAAAACCTTTTCTATATGTTCATACTTTTCTTTTAATTTTGTTGAGTGCCCAATCGGTATCGAGCCGTATAGATTGCCATTATGCAACAACACACACTTAAGACTTCTTTTCGAACTGTCTAAAAACAAGCGCCAATCATTTGCATCGTAAGACTCAACCCCCATCTTCTTTAACAAACCAACTATGTCGCAGCAATATACTAAACTATCCTCTGTTCTAAAATATTTAACAAGTTCTTCTTCTCTTTTTCTGTAAAATGAAATGTATGTGTTTGAAGTAAGCAAGTTTTTCTCTTTAAGTCTTGAAGCTAAAATTTCCGCAGCCTTTTTTGGCAAATTTAGATCCCTTACAAGATCATTCAACTCGGCTTGGTTAAACTTTTGCGGATCGTTTTGACTTTCAAATACGCTGGGGTCAAAATCGGTGTCTGACTCCTCAAAGTGCATAACAATATTTTCAGGAACATCTTCAACTAATTCTTGAGTTGGCAGACCCTTAAATTTTGGAATGGGGATCTCATTTGAATGTAGCACAGGTCGTATCGCGGTGTCGAAATTTGGGTACTCGATACAATGTTTATTTTTCTTAGTGAAGCCCGAAGTCTTGACAAAGCAAAGGTAGCAATCGGTCTCGTGGTTAGTAGGCTCTCGCCACACCTGATATGGAAAAAAAATTGTAAAGCGTTAACAAAAGCGACGAGAGACTTGTTTTTATGAATTTTATCAAAAGTTATCACCCAAACATTTAACATTTCTATGTGTTTCAACCTTATGCAATATTTGAGATTCTTATAAACATTTTCTGTAAATTTTTGTTTATGTACCTAAGTTACAATTACATTTAGGTAAGTTACAGTATACTAGTGATTAAATTACGTAGTTTTATGAAATCATAAATTTACCATCGGAACTCCAAAAGGTATTTTTGAATCCGAACCCTTCGTCCAATGTCGCAGTCTTTCAATGCATATAGTGCAGGCTTTATGTGGAGCCCACGATTTATCTTGGTCCCCCAGTTTTATGCCAAAATAAGCTAAGTAAGCTCTTTTTACGAAGTCAGTTATATTTGCTCGTTGATGTGGAAGTGTAAAATTTCCACATATATAACAGAAGGAATCAGGGTTGTTTTTGCATTTGAACTTTCTAGTGCTTGATGACATATTGCTTGATTGTTCTGCCAATTTGTAAAGGTATTTAAAGCCCTTAATTCATATAAATTTAAGAAAATCTGAAATATAAACACAAAAATTAGTTTAAATAGGTACTTATTATGAAATAGGTACTTACAATCTATGAAATTAAACTAGAAACACGGATGAGTAGGTACAATATAAATTACGTCTAATTAAATCAACTATATTAAATCACGATGACAAAATTACTCACTAAATCATATGCCAATTCAAAATTATGTTAATGCCCAAACTTAATTAACTAACTCAACTGACTGACTGACTGACTGACTGACTGATTGAATTGACTGATTAACTCTGGAAACGAGTCGCTTTTATATTTTTAGTTGTCCCTCTAGAATACTCTACAGAG
Organism: Bathynomus jamesi; assembly: GCA_023014485.1. Classification (NCBI taxonomy): domain Eukaryota; kingdom Metazoa; phylum Arthropoda; class Malacostraca; order Isopoda; family Cirolanidae; genus Bathynomus; species Bathynomus jamesi. Next base: position 10,777 of record JAJOZX010000568.1, on the reverse strand, counting down.
AACAGGAACGCTCGAGAAAATTTTAGAATTCTATGATATTTTTAGCTTAATTTACTAATATTAAAATGGGTTAAAAATGACAAAATTAAAAATATTTTTAGGGTGTTACATATAAAAATATACATAATACAACAATACCATAACAATAGGTACAAATACCTAGATAAAAACCTAGTTGCATAATGTGTAACTGCAAAAAGACACCGAGTATTGAGAAAAAAACCTTTTTATGAATACGACGAAAGAGGAGGGGTGTTGAGCAAAATCAGGACCTGATAGAGCAAAACCGAGTAAAAATTCGTGCTCAGCGCACCCAAATTACCTAGAACTAACTGTCAAATCTAATTCAATAGACAAAAAGTTGAAATTTGTTCCCCAGTGTAATAATCCAGGAGTTGGCACAATAGACCGCATTAGTCTGTCCTGAGAGCTGTGCCAGTGTCTGACCTTCCTGATTGATTATCATTCTGGTTGGCGAGTAAAACATCAATGTATATTTTTCCAGCCCTGCGTATATATATATATATATAATATTTAGGAGAAATCCAATGACAAGGAGGAATGTAAATGCCATGAAAAGTCTTCTTTAATGCGCAACGTTTCGAGCAATACGCTCATCATCAGGCTAGATAATAACAATATGAAATTAGAATCAATAAATAAATGTGAACAAGACAAAATAATTTCCATAAAACCTATTCAGTAAAAGCAAATTTTAAAAAGACTAAAAGAAGAGGGTTAAATTCAAAGTTATAAAAATTTACAATAAAATTAACCAGAAATTTAAAAAGCTATTTTTAAATTACATATAGTAAATTTGAAATTAGTACACTGGAATAATTAACACTAATACAATGGAATAATTAACACTACGAACCTTTCAATGCTGGTTCCGAGGCACGAGTAATTTAAAACAAAACAAAACAGGAAACAAGCTATGGGTTGGGCGGTTGGAGTTATAAGTTAGGGGAGGGGGGATTATAAAAAATTGGGGAGGGGGGAGGGGAGTTGGGGAGGGGGGTTTATAAAAAATTTAGAGGGACAGCTGAGGAATCCACGTTTAGAGAAGGGGTCAATGTTTTAATATAAAGAGATTCCAAAATTCTAAGTGAGTTAGGACAAGAATTACAACCGAAAATTTTAAAATGATCTAAAGTGACATCAGTTTTACATTTTATACTGTGTTCCCGAATACTGGAGGCTTCTTTTTTATTTAAAATTTTTGTTCGGCAACTTATTCCCATATGCGAATAAAATCTAGTCCTGAGGGAGCGCACGGTGCTGCCAATGTAAGTACCAAGGAGACACCTTGGGCAGGTAAATAAATATACAACACCGCTACGCAACGAATCAGGAGTTCGATCCTTCGCTGAGAAAAAGCTACCTAAAGACATTTTGTTAATAAATATAATGCGAAAATCAGTATGATAAAAAATTTTCTTAACAACTTTGTAAATTTAAGTTTAAATTCTTTATTCATGGGACCCATTTCAGGTACCAGGAAATATTTTATATCTTTAGGCACTGAAATACAGGAAAGTTGAGGGCTATAAACATTATTTAAGAAAGATCTTATTAGTTTATCTACATATTGAACAGGAAAACTATTATTGGTAAAATAATGAGGAGGGAGAACGCTCTTCTACACAAGCATCGTTCTTTACATTAATTATACTGTGTGTTGTTTGCAGTTAAAATGTATATATGTATGGCATGCGAGGTGCCCCCTCAGGGCATTGGTTTCTGCTCGTATGTAGGAGAATTACGACTTCTGATTGATCGAGGTCCATGGTGTAGTCACTGTAGTGGATAGCATATCTGACCGGCAATCGGATGATCCCAGGTTCGATTCCAGGGTGGTACCTCATTTTTCATTTGTTCGTTCTCCCTCTTCATCTTGTGCGGAACGCTCTTCTACACAAGCGTCGTTCTTTACATATATATATATATATATATATATATATATATATATATATATATATATAGGCACATCAGTGTTACACCAGATTTGAATGACATGTCATTCGTTTGAGTGCAGTGGGTTAATACGTAAAACACCTCTACGCGCGAAAATTGTTTTCTCTGGTTATGAAATAAGCGCTGGTTTGTATTAACTTCTTCTCAAGAGCTGCTGGGTTCGAATCGTCGTGTTTTTTGGCATATCTATTAGGGTGGAGCGAATTTTTTTTTTTTCAAAATGCCTGGGTGTGCGAAAGATGATTATTGGGAAGCTTCAATGTGCTTAAAAATTATCCTCCTATTATTAAATTTAAGATGTGCACACTGAGTTTAAAGTTTCAGAAATATAACAGATATTGTTGAATTTCACCATTCGCTTAATGTGACATTTCAATCATATTCCAGTGATCCTGAGGGCAAGGATGATTTGTATGTCTAAGATAATGATTAGGTGATACAAATTTCCTTCTAGAAGGTTTGTTACGATGAGTACATTTGGCTCAAAATATTGAAAAAAGGTAGAAAATTTGTGAATTTTGTAAGTTAGTTATGTAATATAATTCTAGATTGAAATGCCATGCCTAAAAGCATTCTCTTTGAGTATGCCATTTATTGCATAGTTATTATAATACCTAGCTCCCCATAGTTTTTGCAGCTCTTCGCAGATTTGAATTTCAAAAGCTCAATAACTTATGATAATTTAAATCATCCAGAACTCACCACGAGGAGGTGGCTGCATATCGAGTTCCACCCATGACCACCCAACCACACTACCATAAGCACAGTTTTTCTTTGCTTCGTCTGGTACTCTTGTTTGGAGTTGAAGCATGGCACAGTAGCACGCGATTCGATTGGAGACCTTATGAAGCCATCTCGGTCCCCATTGCAGGACTAACAGTCATGGGGATTGTCATTAGAAGAAATGGGGTCCACTTCATAACCAGTACCTTGATCTTTTTTACATCGTTCCATATATTTTTCTGTTCGAATCCCATCGGCCAGCTTTCTCGTTATTGTTTTAGCCATTTAACATGTTGCCTTTTTGTGGACGCCCGCTATCATCATTTTTCTTTCAGTTTGTTGGTCTGTTAGAAAGTTCCTCTCAGCTAGAGGCTGCTTTTTGCGAAGAAATTCATTGAAGCACTTACATTTGCAAGCTGCAACGTCAAATAGCTTAGCTCGGCTGTCATTTACGAAAGTCTTGACGCATGCTACTGCTATGAAGCACTGCTTTTTCGCTCTTTTGGCTGTTTCAACAACTTTCGGTACGTTCCGTTACATTCTTTGGTAAGCTCAACTATTCTTTGGTGTGAACTATGGGGAATTGAAGCTTTAACCCAAAGATCTTCAATTTTCAATGCAACTAAATTGGCAATAATATTATTCAGTAAAAGGCAGTACTTCAGCACATCATAAAAGGTCGGCAAAATTGTTTCACTAAGTTTGGCAGGAGCACCTAATACTGGACAGTTACAGTCACTTCTTGTTTTTGTTGCCATTTGTTGGTCAACCAGCTATTCTCTGTTACACTGTCAAATCTAAAAGAATAGAGAAGAATGGGAAACTCTTTAGTATGTCCCTTATTGAATATGAATGAGAAATCAACTAAAAATAATCACCATATAGAGATCACAAAGAAAGAAGGAAATAGGGAACAACAATAGCGTGTGCGCATTTTGTGACAGACTAGCAGAAACTGACAACTGGTACTACACTAGCAGCTGTTAAACGAGCGCTTCCACTAACATGTTCAAATATGTTACACATGTCAGGCAACAGTTTTTTGGTTGCGATGATAGTCTGGGATTAGTAAATACTGTAAAAAATCTACTTTATTAGTCAAAATAGAAATTTCGTATTCTTTAAGGTTGCGAAGTCCAAATATAATAATGATGTTAGCAAAAGAATTTATATAATTTTGGTTCTACACTTAACTCCTTTATGTGATTTATATTAGCCGAAAAGAACATTTAGAATTTAGGACTCTCTATTTAAGATTATAGATTTGGCACCGCTGGGGCCGTTAGGGTTAAGAAGGGCTGCCAGTCATTTACTGTGTGCACGAGATAAATTATACAATATTACAAATTTAAAGAATTAATACTTTCATTTATACGAACAGAAAAATATCTCTAAATTTTAGGAAAAATTTATTTTCTGTGAAAAACCTTTTCCACATAGAGTATATAAATATATACCTTGGTTAACGTTGGTTACGCTTCCACCCGAATTGTTCATTCTGGCGAAGGTCAAGCTTGTCACTCCACCTTAGACGTACAGTTTAACGTGGAATCCGAACCACGCCCCACCAGCAGCCCAGCATCTAAACCACTTGGCTAACCAGGGTACACATTTATCTACCAACCAATGTTTCTTTTTTTTATTGTGTGGAAGGACGAACAGTTGGGTTTTGCTGGGTTATATATATATATATATATATATATGTGTGTGTGTGTGTGTGTGTGTGATGGAAATTAAAATTATTTTAAATTCCTTTTTTTATGGAACTTTTAAAACTCTTTACAGTATTTCAATTTGTGTTTCAGTTTCAAATGAGTGAAAATTTTCGATTTCGATACTTAGTTTGTGAACTAATTCGTGTTACAAAACATCATATTGAATTTTAAGACTTTTTTGCCTATTGATTTTCACGATGAGAAGTTTAATGACAAAAATTAAAATTTTATAGTGCTTGAATTCTTTTTTTAAACTTTTCATTTTACAAAATTATTAATAAATTTAAACGAAATTCAGAAATGAACATTTTTTCTTTTTAATTTATGAAATATAAAATAATCCTTTCAAATCGAAAGATTTCAAATTGAAAATAAACTTCAATTTTGCCATTTTATTTTTTCGATTTTAATTTTTAATTTGAAAATGAATATCACATTTTAGTTTTCTACATTTTGTGTGTGTCTGTGTGTCAAAGAACCACATATAGAATTGTTATATATGCGTTATGTGTTATATATGTGTTATATATGTGTTATAACGACCACTCCCTTGTGTCAAGTAAATAGCATGGGACGCTCGACCTTATAGACGGAGTCCAATTCGTATGCGCTAGTAGTGAGGCCTATAACTCTGAGACCGGACGCGCCCAGGATGATTTGATTGATAACCCTTACCCGTGCTGTAAGCATAACCCGTTGCCGAAAGGCCGGTTCATCTACTCCATTATTCATCCAATAAACTTATAGTAAGCCCCTCACTCATCTTTCATCCTAAGGCTTACCTCTTGAAGTATCAACGCCATCCTGATACGTAAGTGACATACAAGGGCACGGTGGCACAACCCCATAGACCGAAGGAAGGAAAAGAACCCACGAGGGGCCATTCATAACAGCCCCCCCCCCCACAGTCCAGTCGTCTTAGACGGACGTTTTTTATAAGACATTGGTGTCAGAAGCCTTTCTTTGGCCCCCCAGGGGAGTGTGCCTATTATCCCCCCAGAGTTCTCGTCACGTGCACTAAGGACTCCGGAGGAAGAACTAACAGACGGTATCAGCTCCAACTGCCTGTCTTCACGTCTTCATCGCCCTGGAGGAACCTCTCATTGACGCTTCCTCCGCCCCGGATAGGACGCAGGCATCCAACTAAGAACATCGGTGGATGCCACCCAAACAACCATCACCCAGGCAACCCGACTCTCATCCGAAAGGAGTGGCCGCTAGAACACGCAGCGCAGAGGCTTCAGGTCCGCTTACGACAAGACGCAAAAATCAGGTGAGCGACTCTTCTTCAGTTGAGACGGCGAAGGGTAAACGCAAAGTTCCCCCATTGCCGGCGAACCTAAGTCAGGTCCCTGAAAGTAATCGCGAACTAAGTCACAACCCTCCACCTTCACAGTGTTTTCATGACCTAAGAGTTCCCTTGTCCCCGCTTTGCACATCCTCTACTCATAATTTCTCATTGAAAGAGTCACAACCCGGTCCTACTTTTGGATCCGTTGACCCGTCCTTTTTCGCCTCTTTCTAAGAAATCCAAACGCCGATTTGGAATTCCCCTTGACGGATCCTTATCCCCTATAGAAATAAAGTCAGGTCAGATCCCCCTTATCCTCTATAGAAATAAGGTTAGGTCACCCACATGAGTGGTGAGAAAGATCACCGAAGGTCAAATAGCTGCGAGGAGAAATATATTAGTAACATCTTTGGTAGGTAGTAGAGATACGATTCAGTTATCATAGTAGCTAAGATGGGGAGATATTAAAGATAATTATGTTAAAAGGCTCGAAGGCCATAAATACTACATGCCCTTTATGGTATATAGGCAAGGAAAATCCGCGCCAATTTGTATATGGTGTAGCGAGGTCGGGCACTTGTTCCGCAGCTGCCCTTTATTAGGCAGGAAAAAACTAAATACGAGGGGTGCAGTGAAGAGAGAGGAGTTTTGCGATGATTAATATTACGATTATTACGATTTTCAATATGTTCGTTATTATGTGAATGAAACGACAAAAAACGAGTAAACCGACAGATTTCGGAAACCTGGCAAACATTAACAACAGAATCATTGGGAATGTATACAAGGAATTGTGAAAATGAATTAAGTATGATTAGAAGCTCCATGATTTCGAGCGAGACTAACTGTATAAATTGTATCTGCGACAAGAATGTGTTTGTGAATTGCGTGCGGAGAGTTGCGGATTGCGAGGCCACAGATGAATATGAAATTGCGAGTAAGGAACCAATGTTCATAAAATTGAATGTAGAAATGAGTGAATCGAGTAATGAATGTGATATGGATTGGAAAGAATCGGAGATTAGTCCCAGCGAAAACTGGAATGGGACTGCTAATGAAATGAATGAAATAAATGGGGTAAATGAAATAAATGACATAAATGAAGCGAGAGAAGTGAGACGAGAAGAGAATGAAATAAGTTTGTGTGTTCCCAGCGAAAGTGATGACATCAGAGGATATGACGTACCGTGCGAGCCAGTGATGACAGTAATGAGTATCGATAAACAGTTACACTGGCAAAAGTGTAAAGGGAAGTGTAAGCTGGCGTATAAGTTTGCTGAATTAATGCACTTATTGTACTGAGTGAAAAGTTGAATATGGAATTGGAAATGGAAGAGAAGGAAAATGGTACGAGTGCAAAAGAAGATAAGCTAGGAAACATTGTGAGTGTAAATGAGGTTGCTAGGAAACCTGACACCCGTCGACACTTGGTCATACCCATCATTAGGGGGCCAGGTAGGGCATATGGACCCACTGATTTTGTTCGATTCCAGTTCTGAGGTCTGTCTCATAAATTCTAAATTTATCGAGCAATTAGGATTACATAGTGAAGTGAGGAGCTGGTATGTTGGTTATGCACCATTCAATAACCAGTATCTACCCATAGAGGGAGAGCTCAATTTAAACGTGAATTGTCACGGTAAAATCTATGACTTAGCGGCATATGTCACTTCCGCATTACCCGCAAGCGTGAGTGCCATTCTGGGAATTGATTTTATGTTCAGGCATGATGTTACTGGGACTGGTGAACGAGGAAGATTTATTACTATCAAAGACGTCCTTAGGACTTTAATAGAGGACCATTCAACCCGTCAGTGGGACTAATACTTGCCCTTGGTCCAATATTTGCATAACATAGTGAACCATTCCTCCACAGACGTTAAACCCTTCTTCCTTTTCTTTGGGAGGGAGCCCAATCAGGAGGATTTTAATAACATCAAGTCAATGCTATCGATTGCTACCATCAAAATGACGACCATTATAATTGGCGCCTTTCGATTATGATGCAGAACGCCTACGAGGCAGTGAGGAAGGAACTGGAGATGAGCGAGAGGTATGATCGCAGGAAATTGAGAACGCCTCAGATAAGGGAGAGAGTGTACGTAAGGAGGGCACCCACCCCATGGGTGCCGAAGGCTTTACAGCAAGTCTATGATGGGCCTTACGTAATCATTAGGAAGTTTAACCCCTATGTCTTCCTCACAAAACACCTGGAAATAGGAAAGGAAAGGCAAGTCCACATCAATAATATGAAGACCAAGAAAAATGGTGGCTCAGTGCCCAAAGAGGGTAGTATCGCGCAAAAGGAGGATCACGAATATGATCACAAACCCGACGAAGACACCAACGAATCGGTGGAAAAGGACGCCGAATCCGCGGTCAAAGAATGTCCTTCGAATGCGGGACAGGAGCATCCTCGACGGACGAAGGATTATTCAGCTCTTGTTGATCGACCACCGCCCACGATCGACAGAACGGCGGAAAATGTGGTAACGAAAAGGGCCCACGGTCGGCCCTCAACAATGGAAATGGTGGAAGGTAAGCTAGATCACATTATTAGGGAACTGTCTAGACAAAGATTACATCCCCAGTTCGAAGGTCATCACAACTTATTGTATATTCTCCCCTGAGACAAGGGCAACCAGAGGAGAAACGTCAGATGATAAGGAGATTCGATTCAATTCTGCTCACATTTCACAAAACGCCGGACAATACAGACAAGGTTGAGACTAAAATATCCCTTCAACCAAGTCTGCCTCCCACAAATCCGGTGCGCAAAAACCCAAAGATGACAAAGGACCCGAAACCATGTAACAGTCCCAGGCGCTCAATCGTAACGCCATCACGCTACGCGTTGCGATCGAAGGGTCCGGTGGACACGGATTTTAGTTCTTACCCTACACCTTAGGATACGGATTTGACTATGGCAGTGTCGAGGCATGCACGAACGCCAGATCTTTCTACAATTGTTTTAAAGAATGCAACCGATCTTGTCGGAACGTTAGAATTGATGGGTTTAAATCAGAGAGAACTCTCGTCGAAACCCTCCTCTTGCGAACTGACGTGGGAGCTCATGCGATTTATAAATAATTGGGAACGTGCTCGTTTAGCTAGTGTCTCGATATAGGAACCCTGAAAAAACTTTAACGTCATATGTGTATATATATCATTTCGCATTTTTAATTAGGTACTTAAGTTTGATTTCAGAATATAGAAGTACTTTCGACAATGAGGTGAAACGCCACAAAGGACACGCCAAAGATACCAGAGAGTAAACGCAAAGCGGAACATGACTCTTTATTATAACTCTTTTAATCATGGTTGGTTAATGTTAGTATGAAAATTATTATTCTCTTCATTTTCATTATTCATTATCAAAGCATTATTCATATCATCCTATTTAATATTATATTTTGTCATACAATTAGGAGCATTCTGCATATTTGAGGATTGTTATTGTTATTATGGATATTATCTTTACTTACATTATTATTAATAATAGTAATGTCAACACTATAAATATTATCATCGTTGTTATTATTATTATTTATTTATTATTATTCCTATTATTAATATTAATCAATTTTTAACGTTACTCAGTAACTTACAGGATGTATTATTTATATCATGCGGTTCTAACAAGACGCGATATACATAATATACCATAATATACTAAAATATAAGGTATACTCATATATTGCCTATATTTTATATACGATATATTATATTATTTACATTGCTTAAGTTGGAGTCTTTTGCGAAAGCTTAGCGGCTTATCAACGAAAGTTATCAATGAACAAGCTTGTTTTTGTATTGCACATCCGGTTAGAGAGAAAGAAAAGGAGTGCGTTATGTTTTCTACAGCTACGTGGGAATCCGGAATAATATTGGTTAAGTTACATTGTATTATGCACTAATAAATAGTTTCGTAACTACTACATTGGGGCTCATGGTATTTAGGGTAGGTATCTAGTCGACGGAATATAAAAGAGAAAGCCGAAGATCTGCTTCTAAAGTATAAGTCTGGTATAGGACAATTGTCGGTATGTGTGCGTGTGTGTACACGAATCCGTGTGTGTGTGTGTGTGTCTATGTGAGAATACATGAATATGGAAAGGCATGCTTGGATATATAAAATAATATAATTATAATATATAATGGATATATAATATAATTATGTACGCAAGTGTGTGTGTGCGTGTACGGTATGATGTGTATGCGTGTATATGGGCACATGTGAGTAAGCGAGTGTGCGTAGGAGTGTGCCATTATGCATAGGGAAATGTTGGAAGGTTTGCCAACGTCTCTATCTGTTAAGTGTAGGTGTAGATGTCAGTGCGATTCCTACGCACATACGACGAATGTTGGTGTGTATGGTGCGTAAAGTCTGTTGGAAGGAATAAGGTTATAGGAAAGGCCACGTGGAAACAAAAAGGGAATGCCACAGGTGAATTAAATTCAAGATAGAAATAAAATTAACATCAACTAAAAAATTAACATAAATTAATAAATATCATAGAGGATATGCAATGGTAGGTAGAGGGAATTAATTAAGCAAATTAATTGAATTAATTAACTTAATATAAATTAAAAGAAAATTTTGTAAGAAGGGGCACTTGTACCCCAAGGATTATCCCTTATATTCCGCGTTACTTTGGCCTGATTTTCTTTCGCAGGTGATGATGATAGTAACCCTTATGCTGTCGACACGAGGTGAGGTCGTCGGATTTCAAGGACTTGGACGACTGCATACTCATAGATGGAGTGCATCATTGCCGCACCCCCTCGGTGTTCCTAACATCGAGGTCATCCCAATGTGTGGTGAGACTATTCCTCAATGAATCTACAACGGCACTAGGCACCTGTGCCCGGAGTGTACATAAAGACTTCCCTCCAATTTTGTTACGCATAGAGGACCTCGTATTCTTTAGCGTTTCCCGGTCAACTCCGGTTACAATTCATTGTAGCGAGGGAGACGTCCAACACATATCGTTGAGGGCCACTGGTAGTTTCGAGCTTCCGAAAGGTTGCTCGGCAATATCCAGCGCATTCCGCATATCTCATGGTCTCG
>JAJOZX010000567.1:1302500-1322500 GCA_023014485.1 Bathynomus jamesi | reverse complement strand
GTTTTTCTACCACCGTTACACATCAGACTTGGCCTAATGAAGAATTTCGTTAAAGCTTTGGAGAGAGGAGACAGTTTCAGTTACTAGAAAGCGAAATTTCTGAAAATTAATGATGTTAAACTGAAAGAGTGAATTTTTGTTGGACCACAGATCAGAGAGGTCATAGCTGACTCCAGATTTGACACCAAGTTGACAAATGCTGAATTAATTGCTTGGCAGTCCTTCAAGGAAGTTGTGAAGGTATTCTTAGGAAACGGGAAAGAAGATACGTACGAGAAAATAGTATCAAACCTACTGGATAACTACAAACGTATGAGCTCCAGAATGTATCTGAAGATTCATTTTCTGCACTCATTTAGACTTCTTCCCTGAAAACTTGGGTGCTTCAGTGATGAATATGGTGAGCGATTCCATCAGGACATTTCTACGATGGGGCAGCGTCACCAAAGTAGATGGAACCCAGGAATGATTGATGACTATTGCTGGTTCCTACAGAGAGTGACTCAGAATACAAAAGAAAATCAAGCAGCACGCCAGTTTTTGCAAAGAAACGCTAGACATTTGTGTGTTACTGCATAATTTATATGGAAAAGGGTTACGACGCTCATAAAACCACAGTTGAAGTATAAAATTTGTGGTTGAAAATAAATTTAATAATGAAGGATATTTCTACTTATCTTTTGGAATTACCCTACGAAGACATTGAGTAATTTTTTATATCAGAGGTATACATAGAAACACAAATAATTAGTAAGAACGTAAGTATATAAATAATATAATACACTATAATATGTCTATAAGTGATGGCGTTATGAATAAGAAATATGACGCGATGGAATTTTTCCACTAGTTTTTTTCAAAAATTAGCCAAAATCACATATTCTTCTTCCAGACACAGAATCGTTTTAAAAAATTGGTGACCATTGAATTATCACCGTGAACATCATAAGTGGAAGTGACAGTTTTTAAGTAACCATTCTGTATCTCGTATCTTTTTATTAGCCCCTTATTAAGGCAATAAATATTTTTTAGGGTTAATTAGGGGCTCATGTATCAGTATGTGCTTGTCAGTTCTTAAAAGAAACTTCGGACGATCTATATATATGAAACACGGTTTTGACAAAGAGTTTATCATCTTTTTTTCAACCTATGATGATTTGAAATAATATATATATATATAATATATATATATATATATATATATATATATATAATAGGTGAGTGAATCCAAATCCAGATTCGGATATTTTCTGCTGGATTCGGATTCAAATTCGAAGTTTTTATTGTTGTATTCAGGTTTGGATTTGTATCGGATTCGAGTATTTTTTACAAAATTTCAAAACCTAAAATTAAACGTCAAATAAAAGACAACAAAGTGTATTCAGTTTTTATTAAAAAAATTTGACATAAACGTTACCTATATCAAGTTGTCATTGTTCTCCAATTTCTAAATTTATAAATGACACCAGTTTCAAACAAATTGAATTGATAGTGAGCAAATAGTTTTCTAATTACTTCCTATAGGTTAAAAACCATGTACGTCTTTCCTGCTATGTACTGATTTGTATTTTGAAAATGAAACGCAAGAAAGCTATTTATTTAAAAATATTGGGTTATAATTTAAAATATTTAAAATAATGAAGCTGGAATGGCGAAGGGACACAGTCGTCTTATACCCGATTCGCACTGCGCATTTGTTACCCGTGACAAGTGTTCATGAACAACATAACTGCATTTTTCAGTGTGCAGTGTGTGCTTTTTGAGCAATGTCACCCATGACATTTTGTTCAGAGTTTCGTCCTTGTTCATGTTCCGAGAAGAATGTTTCCAAACATTAATTTTTCAATTGTTCATTGAAGAAGAGTGAAGAGTTGGCTACTGAATGATATATGATAATTAAAACCCACTCTAATAGACAGAGTTTATTTCCACAACAGTTTCGATGCCCACTGGCATCCTCTTCGGGCCAGTGGGCATCGAAACTGTTGTGGAAATAAACTCTGTCTATTAGAGTGGGTTTTAATTATCATATTTTGACCTTCATGTAGAAAAAAGTGAAGTTTTTTGCATTTACTGAATGAGACTTTGATTCGAGTGCATCTTTATTTAAGTCACTATTTTTATTTTCGTAAAAAAATAATGTATTTGTACAAAGTATTTTGCATACTTGCCAACATTTTGAAAAGTAAAAGCGGTAGGCTTTGTAATCAATGCCAGGGGGTCCGGGAGCATGTCCCCCTCCCCCGGTAAATTTTTTAAAATCTAGCCTCAAATGATGCATTCTCGTGCATTCTCAGCATAAAGGTTTGATATTATTTGCATGTTGTTCGTGTTGATAATGTAAAAATTGGTAGCCTACTGCCTAAAGTGGTAGGGTTGGCAAGTATCTTTGTGTCATGAAAGATAATTTTGCCGAATTTGAAGTTATAATTTTGAGAAGACTCACAGTCTTGCATCAATTTATTACATAAGACTATAACTAGCCTTGTGTGCTTCGCACCAGATGAAGTTCTGAAGCTAATCAAATGTGGGTGTGAATCACAATCAGCATGCAGGAGGAGTCGCTGCGTCTGCATGGGACGCGGAATCCCTTGCACAATGTTCAGTGCATGTGGCAGCGGCTTGGATTGCAACAATCCACTGACCCAAAACGCAAACGAAGAGCAGACTGATGATCCTGACGATCCTGACACAACCATGTCTTTTGATATTTGCCCCCAATAAATGGTTAACTAATGTGAATAACTGCATCAAGTTGTCAATGCCAATCCCCCAGCTAGGTGTGAGCTTTGTTTTGCTTAGGAGGTCATATCTTGTAGCTTTGCAACCTTCCATAGAATGCATGTGCCCTGCACTTCAGCATAAATTGTGGTTTATATCCGAATATCCATATCCATATAATGTGGGTTATGTCATTAAGCATTATGATCTGGTTTTTATCTGCAGAAAAGATGTTAAGTGCTCAGCAGTTAGCTAGATTATAGAAATTGTCACTGAAATAAAGCAAATACAGTGATGTCAACTGTGGCATTATCATATTTCAAGGCCAAACTTTAACCTCAAATGACCTTAACTTGACCCATTGAGTTGCAAAATGATATCCTACTGTTATCATGTGCCTATAGAACTACTCAGTCTCGCCCAAAACCATAAAAACGACAGTAAGACCACCAAAATATCTCCACGACTGCCCGGGATATGGGATATTCCTTATTTCGGGGGACGTTTGACCTCCAATGACCTTGAGTATTGACGAATGTGGGTCAAAACGACTCCCAAAGTATCTGCAACCCCTCCAGATCGACTCATCATCCTAAAAAACCCTAGAAATGACACCAAGATCATCAAAATCCATCAAGTATTGACCAGGATTTGGGATTTTTCAATTTCGCCGGCCATCTTGGAAAATGGCGGCCATATTGAAAAAGTCAAGCGGGGATCAGGTGTACACCCGATGGATTCTTGAATGGGGTGGTATAAGCTTTCAAAATATGTCACGATTTGCTTTATAACAAACAATGCAGGGTTCCCACCCCGTACAACCGGACTATAAATCAGTTACATTTGAATGCGATATAAAACCCGCTCATCTCAAATTTTTTTTTTTCCGGAGAGGCAGCAGATCCTTTTTGGTTTCAAGTGAGGGAAGCAGAGAGCGACTTTTTATTCTTGACCTAATAAAGCCGTCTCTTGATTCCTGTGATATTACTGATGCATCTGTAACCAACTTCACGGCTCTTTCGACGTTGTGTGTGTGAATGGGGTATTGCTCAACTTTGAAACATTTTGTTTCGTACTCAAGCAATTCTTCATCACACAATTTAGAAGTGAGAGGTGGTTCACTGATATCAATCCTATCCCAGAAGATGATGTCTGTCCAATGTGATGCTTTGAAGTTCAATTCTGGTACTCTAAATTCTCTGATTTTCCTTGTATTGGCTTCCTTACACTTTCTTGTCTGTATTATTCGATCGATTGCAACTTTGCGCAGCTTTTGCTCACTATCTGACAGCATTGATAGAAGAATATTTTCTGAGTGAGCAAAATAGGCATTCCGTGATATATAAGGTTGGACAACTTTTTGTATATTTTGGGGTAACAGGTTGAACCTTTTTATCGCATCAAAGATATATTTGGGTCCATCAGGCAGATACGGTTTAAATTTTACATTGAACCAGTTAGGACCATAGTTTGTTACTATGAACAGACAAGGCTACGTAACTCTCTGGAGGGATTCTTTTGGGAGACATAATAACGACATAGTCTGTTAGCTAGAGTTAACCATCTAGAATTGTTAAGGGGATCAGACTTGAGTTTCTCTAGGCTTCCGTCAATATATCCTTCTCTTATGGCCCCAATTATTCTGAACATGTATTGTTGATCATTACTTAAATCTTCTATGAGCTCATCTGTGAGAACTGGGATGCTATCGACCCCATCCGTAATTGGGGAGAACTTTACCACAGGCATCTCATGGCAAGTCTTAAAAGCATTGCCAATAGATCCACTGAATGATCTTGGCCCAGTTGTTTTCCCGTCGTATCGCTCAAACAGATGCCTTAAGGGAAGTTCATTTGGATGTAACATACAAATGCTCCATTGCAATGGTCGGTTCAGCTTCTGCTCGATGAAATGGATTAGGCCACCTTTAGACCCAGTGTTGACATTCGTACTGTTGCACCTATCACCTGGAGATTCTGGTCTAGTGTCACTTCATTCAAGTAAGCGAACAACGATTCAGATACATCACTTGCTTTTCAAGATTTAGGGTTCAAATAGTTAAGGTACTCTCCACCAGGCTCACTCAATAGTACATAATGTTCTTGAACAATTATATCCTGGTACCATTTACCATCTTTATTTGTCTTTACCAACGTCTTGTCTTTTCTCCCATCAATATAAAGCTTTAACATCACCATAACTTTGTGCAGCTTCAACTTGTACTGTTTTTCTCAATTTCTGTCTCTCTTCTCACCTTACTTCGATCAATAAAAAAGTTTGTGTTTTTCGGTAATGAACCCAAATCCACCAAAGTAGCTGAAGCAATGGCCGATGCATCCCTATCTGAAACACCAAATCTGTCGGCTTCCATGGCGAGATTGGGTAAAGGGGCTCTCATATGAATGTTGGAGCACTCATATTCAGACTTAGTTGTTGAGCTTCCTTCGGTACTAGAGAGATCAGTATTAGTATCAGGTGAAAGCAACATCATCAATGACTACCTTTTCGAATTCTTCATGCATGATTATTTTTCTTCGCTTACTTCCTTGTTGCTCCTTCAACTTTTTGCATTTCTTTTTGCTATAGATCTTGAAAGGGTAACATCCACAGTCCACACCTCCAGTCGCCATATTTCGCATAGTCCTCTGATCCACAAGGAATTCCAGTTCTTCTTTGGGTATTCTTGATTCTTTTGGACAAACACAAATAATATGTTTTCCTTTGCATCCGCTTTTTCGGCAGCCAAAATCTTGGTGCGAAACGAAGTTGCATTTACAGGCACAAATGTCAAAGAGTTCTACCAATGATTTTTGAACAATTCAATAAGCTTCGCACTGCTTTTGGATCGATTGAGTTGCGTAACCTTGTCGGTAAAAGCGTTTCAGCTTGGTAATTATGGATTTTTTTACTCATTGAGGGTATTGATGAACGTTTCCACACTTCGACCAATGCTTCTGCTATCGTTTCGAGAATATCATTATTTGTCAATTTTGCAGATGAGCCTTCCTTCAGTAGAAGAAAATATCTCCCAACCTGCATATTAGAGGGTAAGACATTATGTGGCAATTCATTTGGAATTCCGAACAGAAAATGTTGCTTCACCGACGGTCTAGTTAGTAGGGATTTTGCCATATTTAGATCTGAGGTTAAATTTCTACAGAAATATCATATGAAAATCTGAAAAAATACAAAACACGGAATTAGTTAAAACAAATTATATATAAACTCTAAAACTAAAATGTAAACATATTTTACTCAATAGTATTTGTAGCCACCAATTCTACAATATGCAGCATGCGGCTGCTACCCCCATCCCTTATCAGCCATATGCAAGATGTCATTGACCTCGAGTGAGACTGATGTTTAGATAAGCGTCTGTGCGTTCTTAAGTAGTTGGTGATTAGTAGAGACCGGAAGTTCAGGCAAAATGCCATAAATGCCTTTTTTTGCCTATTTTACTCATTTTTGGGTGAAAATGCTTTTTTCGATATGAAGAGCCTAATTTGCCTATTCCACCTGTTTTGAATGAAGAGTTTCGTTTTTTTTTTTTTACCAAATTATCACATTTAGCAACTTCTATTGATTAATTGGCAACTCCACTTCTCCAGATGTCGTACATATGGCAGCACTGCATATTTGTTTTCAGTCACTGTTTGTTTGCATGAGTGAGCACGTGTGATGATGTCTAAAGTTAAAGCATCTTCTTCTAAGAAACTAAATGATTATGTTCAGCAATTGGGAGCAGTGTGTTCTCCACTGACGGCTCTATATTATTCTGTAAAGCTTGTGAAAAGGCAGTAAATTCAGAGAAGAAATACTTCGTGATCCAACATATAGAGACAGCTAAACACAAAAGTGCCGCTGACAAACGGAAGCTTGGAGGAGAGCAGTCATGCCTACTTACTAACTACGTTGCTGGCTCCAGCCGTAAG
Organism: Bathynomus jamesi; assembly: GCA_023014485.1. Classification (NCBI taxonomy): domain Eukaryota; kingdom Metazoa; phylum Arthropoda; class Malacostraca; order Isopoda; family Cirolanidae; genus Bathynomus; species Bathynomus jamesi. The sequence continues at coordinate 1,315,847 of JAJOZX010000567.1, read as the reverse complement.
TCACAATTTTCAATGGACTTGTGCAAAGCATTTGTTGATGCTGGCAGTCCCTTGTGGAAAACTAGAAAATCCGTCTCTGAGAAAATTCTTGGAGAAGTACACAAATGAACGCATTCCTAGCGAGTCGTCATTAAGAAAGACCTATGTAGAAGACATCTATCGGATTGTTATTCAAAATATTAGAGATGGAGTTAAGAACAATACATTTGAGTATCAATAGAGGAGACAACCGATTCTGTTGGAAGGTTTGTTGCCAATGTAATAGTTGGAACTATGAAGAGTGACCAACCCTCAAAAATCTATTTGTTAGCATCAGAGCTACTTGATAAAACAAACAGCTCACTACTGCTCAGACTTTTACCAAATCACTTGCATTACTTGGCCTGAAGGAATAAAGCACAATAATGTTCTTCTCTTCATAACTGATGCAGCTCCATACATGAAAAAAGCAGCTGGGCTTTAAAAATTCTTTTCCCCATCATGCTACATCTCACGTGCTTAGCTCATGCACTCCACCGAGTTTCTGAAAAGGTACGAAGATTATTCTCTGATGTTGACAAGATGATTTCAAATGGAAAGAAGGTATTTCTCAAAGCTCCTTCACGAGTCCAGGTTTTCAAGGAAAAGGCACCGGGATTAGCACTGCCACCTCAGCCAGTACTGACAAGATGGGAAACTTGGATAAATGCCGCACTTTACTATTGTAAAAATTACAACACAGTACAGAGCATTGTAGAAAGTTTTGATGAAGAGGATGCATCTCTATCAAGATTATGAAATCTCTCATGCAGAAGTCATTGCAAAATGATCTTGCATTCATTAATGCCAACTTTTCAAATTTACCACTTGCAATAACCACTGGAAGAAAGAAACCAAACCTTGGTAAATGCATTGGGCATTTTTATAAAACGTAGTTGAGGAAATTAATCAAGTTTCAGTGCCACAGGTAAAATTGTCCAGCAGAAGTGTGAAAAAGTAATTTCAGGTAATGCTGACCTAGCTCAAATCAAGAACATTGCAAAAGTCCTTGAAGGAGATGGTGATGTAGACGTTTCAAATCTAAACTCAGAAATTATAGCATGTTTTAAGTATGCACCAATCACATCAGTTGTTGTTGAAAGATCATTTTCCCTTCTTAAACACTTGCTAACTGATCGTAGACATAATCTAACGTTTGAAAATTTGGAAAAAATGCTTGTTGTAATGTGTAACCAATCAAATGAATAAAGCTATACTTCATAGATTTATTCAGCATTATTTTATTAATGTATGGAGATGTCTTACCTATAGTTTTAGCTCATGTTATTTAATGAATTTCGATTTAAAAATAAATGCCTGTTTTTGCCTATTTCCATGTTTTATTCTGCCTTTTTGCCTGCCTATTTCACTGTTTTTTAGTGCCTGAACTTCCGGTCTTTAGTGATTAGTAAGTATCGCCTGTGTTGTGTGAATATATTTACTCGTTATCATAGTTATAACCAAATAACGCACACTATAACGCGATATCTTCTCTCAAAAACCGATGGATATTATACTAGGGGTCTTTCAAAATATGACTTTTCTCCATTTTGTTTTCGGCAAAAATGCGGCGGGTGGAGGGTCCTAAAAAGAAAATATTATCTTTTTAGAACTTCTAGAGGGTCAATACACCAAATCATGAATGAGGAAAGACGGTTTAATATTTTCACTCCACCCTTCTATATATCTGCTTCCTGTCCTATCGCTCCAGTTCGGACTCCCAAGAGGAAGCGCCTTTGGCAATTTGGCACCGCTGATTGAGAGACCCTTACTTAGGCAATACTCTCTGATTTTCCATGGAATAATTACTGTTTCCGTGGCCGGGGCCCTTCCGAGTGCGCTGAGCGTATCACGGAGGTGATTTTCTCGGGCATGAAGTAGTACATTCCATAGTCTTTCCTAACACTAATGCAAAAAAACAAACTTGTTTAACTTTGCTTGTTCTAAATCCATTCGCAAGAGAGAGGAGGCTTTCAGAAGGTACCGTCGCCACCCAACTCCCGACTCTCACTCTGCTTATATTTCTACATGGAATCGTGCAAAACCTGTCCTTCTACTAACCAAAAATTCCTTCATCAGACAAAAATGTGAAAACCTATCTAATTCTAATTCTTCTCGCTCTTTCTGGCACCTGGACGAAACCTCTCCAACAACTTTATTTGAGGGGTCCCGCGTCTTAAGTTATCTAAGCGCCAAAATTAAAATTCGCCAGAAATCGCCTCCAAAGTTCAGCAATATTCTCGCAATAGTATCTCTGTTATTAATTGAGCTAGAACGTTCATTTTTGGCTAAATTAGAGTTCTAAGTATGCTAATGAAGATGCTGATGAGTTTTTGGAATAGATTTTCATATTTTATATTCTATATATATATTTTTTAATTTTTTTATTTTCTTATTATGCCGAACTTTGAGTGAACGTTTTGCTGGCGATAGAGGTGAAAAAAGTACTTCGCTTCATAAGGTTTTCAACCATACTTCTAGTGTCGTAAGGTCATTATAACCCGAACCACGCGATAGAGGAAGGGTGAAAATAGTGATATCCATCAAAAACACGTTTTCGCCTGTGGTTGCGCTTAGGTACCTTAAAACGCGCGACCCTTCATTTCTTTCCCGCCTGTTTTCTATTCTGACGGCTCAGTTGCCATCTCTTCTGATAAAGCTGAACTCTTCGCTCAAATTTCGCCTCCAACTCATCCCTGGACGATTCCGGTGCTGTTCTTCCGCTCCTCCCTCCGAGTTAATTGTGTCTCAAATTAAAATCTCTTCCAAAGAAGTTCTTTCTGCTCTATCTGGGCTCAACTCTAGGAAGGCGTACGGTCCTGATGGGATCCTTCCTGTTGTTCTCAAGAATTATGCTTCTGTGCTGTCCTGCCTAGGCAAACTCTTTACTCTTTTTCTTTCATCTAGTACAGTGGCGCTCATAAGTATTCGTACAGAGAAATAAGAGTATTTCAGTTATATTCGTCCTTATCCTTTGTACCATGCAAACGATAGTTATGAAAAGTTTACCGCTCGTTTGGAAAAATTTAACAAATAAAGAAATTAGTTTAACTCCAACATATAATGTAAAACATCAAAGAACTTGAGTAAAATAAGAAAAAGTTAAAATGCATGAGTTTTCATGCTTACAAAATTATTTAATACGTTGTGTGTTATTTAATACTTTTGGTTGAATGACATCAGTGATTCGTTTTGGTTATTTTCTACAAGGTTTCGGCATCCATCACTAAAAATTTTAGCCCATCCTTCTAGTCAAAATTGGGGCAATTCATTCAGATTTGAAGGGTTTCTCATGCGGACAGCTTTTTTTCAAATCAAACCATAAATTCTCGATTAGCTTTAAATTCTTTTGTTGAAGCCATTTCATGGTGCTCTTACTTTTATATTTTGGATCATTATCATGTTGCAGTACTTAATTGCGACCCATTCGCAACTCCCGAACTGAATGCAATACATTTTCTTCTAAACTTTCCTGATATTTCTTCGAATTCAAGATTCCATTGATGACAACCAGCTTTCCTGGACCAGAAATACTAAAGCATCCTCAAGGAAGCAAACTACCACCACTATGTTTAACCGTAGGAAGGTTTTTTTTCTCGAATGCAGTATTTTATTCTCGCCAAACATACCGTTGTTCGTTGTTCCCGAATAATTCAATTTTTGTCTCGGCTGTCCAGAGAACTTTCTTCCAAATGCAAATCCATCATTTTGATGATACTTGACATACTTTAAACGAGCTTCTTTGTGCGCTTTTCGTAACAGAAGTTTTCTTCGTGCAACTCTTCCATGCAGACTGTTCTTTCTCAATGTACGACGTACAGTAGAGGGATGGACATCGATCTTAGTGTTAATGTTCGGCAAATATCACCTGCAGTCACTCTTGGATTCGCAGAAGCCAGTCTTTCAATCCATCTAGTTGTACGTTCTGAAATCTTGCAAGATCGTCCAGACCTTGGTAGAGTTTGGATTGCTCCAAAGCCTTTCCATTTCTTTATAACAGCAGTAACCATCGTAAATGGAATTTGAAGTCCTTCTCCTATCTTCCTATAACTTTTTCCAGACTTGTGTGCAGCAATAATAGATCCCTTAAGATTTGTAGACAGCTCTTCACCACCACGACCCATTGCTTACTGATGGCTTACTACAGTTATCCGTCTTCCATGAAGATTTTCAAAGAGAAAATTCTTGAATTTAGAATTGCCAAGTCTCTAATCAATAAACATTAAACAGTCAGCTACTGATAAAAACTTTAAATTCTTCAAGCCTAACGTAGACACATCAAGTATTAAATAATTTTGTAAATAAACGTACGAAAACTTTTGCATTTAAATTTTTTTTTATTTTCCTCAGATTCTCCGATGTTTTACATTAATTATTAAAGTTAAACTAATTTTTGTTATTTGTTAAAATTTTCCAAATGAGCATTGAACTTTTCATAACTATGGTATCCATGGTACAAAAGATAAGGAGATATCACTGAAATAGTTCTCTGGATGAATACTTATGAGCGCCACTGTAATTTTAGTTCCTGCTGGAAACTCGCTTTCATTCAACTTGTCCCAAAGAAGGGTGACCCCTCTCGACCCTTCAACTATCGTGCAATTAATGCAAAAACCTTCACTTTTTTCCACGTGAAGGTCAAAATATGATAATAAAAACCCACTCTAATAGAGAGAGTTTATTTCCACAAGAGTTTCGATGCCCACTGGCATCCTTTTCGGGTGGATACAGAAAAACGAATGAACCCAAAAACAAGAGGGAAAACAGTACAGGGACCATTAAGAAATTCGCACCTAGGTTAGATCCCGTTCTCCCGACACTGGAAGGGCATTTTTTTTATTAAAGGGACCCGCTTATAAGTACATAGAAGATAGTTTTAAATTTATGCGAATGTACTTATAAGCGGGTCCCTTTAAAAAATGCCCTTCCAGTGTCGGGAGAACGGGATCTAACCGAGGTGCGAATTTCTTAATGGTCCCTGGACTGTTTTCCCTCTTGTTTTCGGGTTCATTCGTTTTTCTGTATCCATCCGAAGAGGATGCCAATGGGCATCGAAACTGTTGTGGAAATAAACTCTCTCTATTAGAGTGGGTTTTTATTATCATATCGTGCAATTGCTTTGATTTCTTGCCTTTCTGAAGTTTTTGAATCTGTCTTTAATAGGAAGATTCTTAAACACCTCTCTACTCACAATCTTCTTTCAGATCGTCAGTATGGGTTCCGCAAAGAACACTCTACTGGCAATCTTCATCCATATCTCTCTGACTCTTGGTCATCTACCTCTCGAATTTCGGTGAAACCTTTGCTTTGCGCTAGGCATTTAGAAAGCTTTTAATAGAATCTGGCACAAATCCTTAATTTCCAAACTGCCTTCCTTCGGTTTCTATCGTCCTATCTGTGCCTTCATCTCCAATTTTCTTTCTGTCCGATCTATAGCTGCAGTTATAACTGGCCACTGTTCTTCTCCAAAAGCTATTAATAGTGGTGTTCCTCAGGGTTCTCTCCTGTCGCTCACTCTCTTACTTTTATTTATTAGTCATTTTTTAAGTCACACATCCTGCCCTATCCATTCCTTTGCCGATGATTCCACTCGTCACTTATCCACTCACTTCACAAAGCGTCCCTCTCACAAATAGTCACTCCATGTTTCGCGTGAGACGGCTATGGTGCACACGACCTGATCTTTCTACTATCTCTGATTGAGGCAGGGAGAACCTTGTGGCTTTTAATGTCTCAAAAACTCCGTTCCTTCAGCTGTCTACTCGTCACAATCTTTTACAAGAATATCCTCTTATCTTCAACAATACACAACTCAATTCTCCCTCTTTTCTTAACATTTTTGGCGTTTCCTTTTCTCGTGTTCTTCCCTGGAAAGATCACATATTCTCTTTCTAAAACAGCTTCTAAGAACTGCTCCGCAGTTCCTTTACCCCCAAATTATTTGCTGTCTTTGTGCAGGGGTCTTGTCCGCCCCTGCAGGGAATAAGCTTCTCATGTGTGGGTTGGGTCAACCCACACAGCTGTACTTGACCGGGTGGAATCAAAGGTTTTTCGTCCCATCAATTCTTGCTGATTGTGTTCAGTCTCTCTTTCTTCCATGCATTGTTGCCTCTCTTCACTATTGCTATTATAACAGACACTGCTCTCCTGAACTCTATAACTGCATGCCTCCTCCTTACAAAAAAATCTTGCGCGTTTGAGATATTTTCTTGGTAAAAACACATTAAAATAATTATATACTGTATATAAGTATAGATAATACTTATATTGTTACCTAGAATACCGTATAACCTTAATTCACAATTGTAAGCTATAACGTTTTTTAAGTTATTTCAGAATAATTTCAATTTCAAAAAGTTAAAAAAATTATTTATGTAGTTTTTTAAAAGTCACCCTCTAAATAATTTCAAAGAAAACTGAGTAAGATTGTTCAGATTTCGGATGAATTGTGGTGTGAATGCAATTATTCCAGCTTCGGACATAGAACAATTTGCTCATGAACACTTGTCATGGGGGATAAAAGTGCGGTGTGAATAGAGCATTAGGCGTAGGACCTATTTAAAGGAAAAATGGGAGGAAAGAATTGCTAGCTATGTACCGTAAGCCTTAGTCATGGTTATGATTATTTACCCCCAATAAAATATAAATATGCCAATGACGTAGTATATCTGCAGATATCATTGCTCTTATCAGCCACGCTTGCTCATAGCTATATCCCTGCAGAGTTCATGAGGGTATATATCTTGCCCGTGGTCAAAAATAAGTACGGAGACATTCTGTCCAGCAATAATTACAGGTCTATTGCTGTCGCTTCCTGCTTCTCGAAACTACTAGAAAAACTCTTGTTACTCCAATTAAATTATTTCCTATGGACATCTCCTAATCAGTTTGGTTTTAAAAGGTCCCACTCAACTGACCTGTGTATCTATGTACTTAAAGAAACAATATCTAAATACATTAACAGCAATTCAACTATTTATAGCTGTTTCCTAGATATAAGTAAGGCATATGAAAGGGTGAACCACAATATTTTACTTGAGAAACTAGAAAACAGGAAGGTTCCCATGTACATATTAAATGTATTGAAATTTTGGTATTCCCACTAATCTTTCACCGTTAGGTGGGGCAGTGTACTATCCGAATGTTTTGGCTCCTCTTGCGGGGTGAGACAAGGCTCCTTGCTCTCACCAATGCTGTTTAATGTGTATATTGACGGATTAATTGCTTCACTTAATGAGGCAAAAGTGGGATGTTGTATAGATAACACAAGGATAAATAAGTTAGTTTATGCCGATGATATGGTGTTAATAAGTCCCTCTGTTAAAGGTCTGGATTGGCTACTAAAAGTCTGCGAAGTGTATTCGCAGAAACATGATATTCTTTTTAATGTTACAAAAACTAAGGTTATGCAGTTTCATCCTAAAAGCTGTAATCAGCCAGCTGATATAAGGTTTAAAATGAATGATGAAGTAATTGAGGAAGTACAAGAGTAAGTATTTGGGTCAAACTATTACCAGCTCCTTGAGTGATGACTCGGATACAAGAAAATCTCGAAGCCTGTGTGCTAAAACAAATATGACCATAAGGAACTTTCGATTCTGTACAAATGAAGCTAAAGACACTCTCTTTCGTACTTTCTGCAGTAATATATACGGACAGCAACTCTGGGTGAATTATAAAAAAGGTTCTGGCAGAACCCTAAATATGCTGTACAACATGTCTTTTAGACTCTTACATAAATTACCCCCGAGATGCTCATCTTCGCAAATGTTTGCTACCCGCAATGTCCCGAGCTTCCCGGAGGTAACAAGACGTGCTCAGTACAGTCTAATGCAAAGAATTAAAAAATTAACCAACCCGATTATCCAAGCTATCCATGAGTCCTGCCATTTATCTTCTTAGCTATGGAATTCTTGGTACGAAAACGTCTGTCTGTAGCTCCACTTAACTTCGACATTACAGCATTATTTCTAATCAATTGTATATATTTCTATCCTTAGTATGTGAACTGTCATTGTATTAATAATATTTGTCATATGGACTATAGTCTGCCAATAAACATTTTCATTTTCATTCATTTAAAATTGCAAAGTTTGGGCAGCTTATCATTCTGGCAGTCATATCTCTTCCATCTAAGAAAGCGAAAACCAGCAACGTTTTAACAGAATTTGAAAAATATGTCCAATGAAAAGTTCTTCAGGTGACGTCTTAGATTACTGGAGGAAAAATCAAAATGATTATCCCAAGTTAGCTACTGTATACTTGTTTGGAAATACATTTCTAGTCTTGTTTCTACAGCAGATGTGGAAAGGCTTTTTTCGCTCACTGGAGCTTTGGGAAGGTTCAGAAGGGCTTCACGAACTCCTCACATGGAGAAAGTAATCTTGTTTAGAGAATATATGCAGTGATTGTTATACCTCCGAACAATAGTAAAATTATATTAATTAAAAAAATTGTTTCTTTTCAAAGAAGAATCCAGGTCAGTTTAATGTTTTCAAAGAAGATTCCAAGTCATTATAATATTACAGTACTTTCTAGATTGGACATTGATATGTTAATATTAGTATATTAAAGAGGGTTAGTATACAATTAATTATGATAAAAAATGAATGTATTTAAGCCGCAAATAAATTTAGATAATAAAGAGTTATAATATTTAAGATGAATAAAAATTAAAAGTTTCAATTTTTATTTGAACCAATTAAGTTTTTATGTTCAACTGTGACTCGAAAATTAAGCCTATTTGTTAAACTTTGTAGTTTAAGTAAATGTAATACATACAGGGTGCTCGAAAAGTTCCGTCACCCTCTACAAAATGTACATATTGTAACACCAATTTTATTTTCGTGTGATTGAATTTATATGTGATTCATTGAATTTTTTTCTTCTTTTCCAGGTATTAGAGTTGTGAACAATGGCAGACCAGTCCACTTACTCTGGAGGAAAGGATAGTGATGCACACATGGGCTCATGAAAGGTCACATACTGGTAAAACGATGCATGATATCCAGAATGATTTCAACACAAGATTCAATAAGGCTACACCACCAAACAAGACGGTATTACGCTGGGAGAAAAAACTGTTTGAAACTGACTCCAAGGACAGACCACGGTCGGGAAGACCAACAACGCGAGCAGAACAATGTGAAGGTGTGATTGCATCGGTGGCTCGTTCACCGAAAAAAATCACTTCCGAAACGATCACAAGAACTTCAGTCCCCAAGTCCACAATGAGAGATCACATAACAAAAGATCTCGGCATAAGACCATACCACCCGTCATTTGTTAATGAATTGAGCGATACAGACATGCAGAAACGATATGAAGCCTGTAAATGGTGGTACACACACAGATATTCTTGATTAGTAACTGTAATTAGTAAGTGTACTTACTGTAATTGAAGTAATTGTTGCTAGTGACCTGTTTCTTAAATTACACCTACCACAAATAAATACAATTAATCACACAAAAATAAAATTGATATTACAATATGTACATTTTGCAGGGAGTGATGGGACTTTTCGAACACCCTGTACAGTACAGTAACTTGTGGATAACTTTATTAAGTATAGATTATAAATAAATTAGATGTACCCAGTTTGTAATAGTAGATATGAGACAATATTAGCAATAGTATTACAGTGCATATTCTATGTAGCATAATGCAATCGGTAATTTGATAACCATATATATATATATATATATGAAAAAACCACGAAGGAAAGGAAACACAGAATGGTGCTCAAGCGCTTTCGTCTAATGACATCCTCAGAAAACACTGAAGTACATAAAGAGTTACAGCCTATATATAGATTACAGAAAAATATATATATATATATATATATATACAATAAACGGAGAAATAAAATAAAAATTAAACATTAAAGGATTGTGGAGGAGCATACAAATTTGTAAGGAAAAAACTACCGATGTTTAGCACTTTGCTCGAATCCAACACAAGATCAAATGAATTGTTTCCAACCAATGTTATAGTTAATTAAAAAAATAAAATAATTGAAAATAAAAATAAAAATAAAACTTAAGAGGAGCATACAAATTTATACTGGAAATCTGCCCAGGTTTTAGCACTCTGCCCTTCTTGTCTAAGTTCGATATATATAAAAAAAAAATTGAAAAATAAAACTTATTAGAGTAGCATACAAGTTTACCAAAGGTTTAGCGTTCTACCTTTCTTATCTAAATCCGTTCTGAAGGAATTCAAAACAACAGGATCGAGTTGAAAAAGACCTTTGCTTATGTTGAAGTTATTTGTAAGTTGGATAATGGCAGACTCAAGAATATTTCTATTAACAATGTTGCTAGAGTGAAACAAAACTGTAGCATTATTCCAATCAATACAGTGGGATAACTCTGACAAATGGACAAAAAGGGCACTGGACGACTGCCCTGTTCTAACGGAATATTGATGCTGTTTAATACGTGTGTGCAAATCCTTTCCCGTCTGACCTATGTAAAAGGAATCACATTGTTTACAACCAATTTTATAGATAATGTCTGAATTATTGGTAGGGCTATTTTTTACTATGATATTTTTCACTATATTGTATATATGAAAATACTACATTAATATTCAAAAGTTTAAGTACATTAGCAATGCCTAAAAAGTCCGGGAAAAATGGAAGTACTAAAATATTCTTTGACAAAGTACGAGTGTTATTATTCACACGATAGAAAGTTCGTTTTGCCTTGTTGAGACAAGATTCCATAAACGCAGATGGATAACACAGATCAACGGTATTGTAAGTGATCTGTGTTATCCATCTGCGTTTATGGAATCTTGTCTCAAAAAGGCAAAACGAACTTTCTCTCGTGTGAATAATAACGCTCGTACTTTGTCAAAGAATATTTTAGTACTTCCATTTTTCCCGGGCTTTTTAGGCATTGCTAATGTACTTAAACTTTTGAATATTAATGTAGTATTTTCATATAACAATATCGTGAAAAATATCAGTAAAAAATAGCCCTACCAATAATTCAGGCATTATCTATAAAATTGGTTGTAAACAATGCGCTAAAACATCGGTAGTTTTTTCCTTACAAATTTGTATGCTCCTCCCACAATCCTTTAATGTTTAATTTAAATTTTTATTTCTCCGTTTATTGTATATACAGGGTGGGCGGAAAGTAGCTCCCTATTTTGGATTGGTAAAAAAATACGTATATTATCCATTTATTTCAGAAGAAATAATATGAAAAGGTAGGCATACATGGTAGGTTTTCTCTAAAATTCAATGTGGTCTCCAACTCTTTCCACCAGCTTCTGGAGCCGCCCAGGAATGGCGTCCACTGACTTTAGCAGGAACTCCGGCGGGATGGAGGACATGACTTCCCGAATTCGGTCCTCCAGTTCTTCCAATGTCCTCGGTTTGGTGCGGTAGACTTCTTCCTTTACCCACCCCCAAAGAAAGAAGTCGCACGGTGTCAAGTCGGGGCTCCTGGCTGGCCATTGATGTGGACCACGACGACCCATCCAACGCCCAGGGAAGTGGGCATCCAGCCACTCACGGACAACAAGAGCGAAGTGCGGAGGGGCGCCATCTTGCATAAATATCAGATCGTCGATGTTCACCCATGTGCTGACAACCGGCCAGACCTCGTTTCGCAACATAGCAAGGTACCGCTCAGCATTCATGGTGTTGCGCAGAAGGAACGGGCCCACAACCTGATCTGAGGTCATACCACACCACACCGTTACACTGAACCGATTCTGCCGTTTTTCAGCGGTAACCGTGCGACTTCTTTCTTTGGGGGTGGGTAAAGGAAGAAGTCTACCGCACCAAACCGAGGACATTGGAAACTGGAGGACCGAATTCGGGAAGTCATGTCCTCCATCCCGCCGGAGTTCCTGCTAAAGTCAGTGGACGCCATTCCTGGGCGGCTCCAGAAGCTGGTGGAAAGAGTTGGAGCCCACATTGAATTTAGAGAAAACCTACCATGTATGCCTACCTTTCATATTATTTCTTCTGAAATAAATGGATAATATACGTATTTTTTTACCAATCCAAAATAGGGAGCTACTTTCCGCCCACCCTGTATATATATATAATTTTTTTTTCTGTAATCTATATATAGGCTGTAACTCTTTATGTACTTCAGTGTTTTCTGAGGATGTCATTAGACGAAAGCGCTTGAGCACCATTCTGTGTTTCCTTTCCTTCGTGGTTTTGTTCCTCATATATATTTTTCACGTGTTACTTTGTGAAATAATTTTCATATATATATATAATATATATATATAGGGTAATGTTTAACACTATAATAATAATGATGATAATAATGGTTAAGTGATGATAGTTATAGTTTTTAATGATAAGGCTGGAGGTGACCATGATCTTTGAAGATCAAATAATGTTATTAATTAGGTTGATTGATAGAATGAGTTTTCTTCCTTTATTAAACAAAATAAATGATTTATGAAAGACAAATAAAGTTGGTTGTTTACAGTTGAAATTAATGTGCATTGGAATAATGACTTCAATATAATAATGACTTCAATATAATAATGACTTCAATATTAATAACGCGCAAGGTAATGATTAGTCTTTATATAAAGTTAGGTGAATGACAGCAGGCCAAAATGGGGGCCTGCAGAATGATGTTCACATGATGATAGCTCTCGTGTCACTGGTTCTTCACAGAGAGAGAGAGAGAGGAGAGCGAGAGAGAGAGAGAGAGAGAGAGAGAGAGAGGTGCGATGTCGGCGTCCTACTCGAGAAATCCTTGTAACGAGGTTGAGGTGTGAGGCAAGGCATAAAGACATGCCTTGAGTGAAACCTCGCGATGTGACGTCATCTTGGTCGTGTTTGTGTTGTTGGAAACATTGCTAAAGTATTTGAAAACGTTTCTGCCATTATATTATATTATATATATATATATATATATATATATATATATATATATATATATATATATATATATATATATATATATTTATATACAGGGTGTCCGAGAATTATCTGTACAATTTTTGGCTGTTATTAAAAGTCAACCATGAAGTGTAGAAATTCCAGTGTTGTCCCATTTTACAGAGAATCTCATTAAGTTTTTTCTGATACCAAGTTTTGACAAGTTTTTTAGAAATCCAGTGTGTCCGAACATTATCTGTACAATTTCATCTTTTAATAAAATTCTTGATAACACACGTAAAATTCTTAAACAAGATTATTTAGAATCTGTATTTTCAAAAGTTTCTTTTCTTAAAGTAACGTTGTTACAAACATTCGATATGTGCACCATTAGTGATTCGCAAAACATCCAATCGATACTCCAAATGTTGCCATGTACGCTGCAGCATATCCACATCAATTC
>JAJOZX010000567.1:587500-682500 GCA_023014485.1 Bathynomus jamesi | reverse complement strand
TGCGGGTCTATCACTTTTGGGTCGGGTCCGGGTCTTTTTTCTAATTTACTTTCGGGTCCAGGTCCGGATCCGGGTTGGACCCGAAAGTTCACTTTCAGGTCTTGTCGGGTCTTTCAGTATATGACTCGGGTCTGAGTCGGGTCCATTATTAAAAATGCAATAATTATAATCTGGTATAGGAGAGGTAATAAGACTGCTACCGTAGCTACATTAACATGTTTTCTGAAACATAGTAAAACATTATATGGCTATACGGTAGTAGCCTAACCATATACAGGGTGAGTCAAAAGTCTCCATACATAGGCAAAATGGTCATGATAAATATGATTTTTTTTTTTTTTTTTCAGGTGATGTGCTGAAATGCCTTTGTATGTGTCATCCTTATGTGCATTCAGTGTAATGGTGCCCACATAGAACATATTTTTTGACTTACAAGTGATTGCATAATAAAGTGACCATTTTTTCCTATGTATTGAGACTTTTGACTCACCTTGTATATTAATTAATCCGATTTTGGAAATGTTTGAAAGTAGGTATATTAATTGTATTAATATTTAATAGTAACTAGGTATAGTTATACATGCATTGCTAAGGGGCAAAGTGCGATGTATAATTGCTCTCTTCAGCCCCCTTATTCTAAATTTTAATTAATTTTGTGAAAACAAATTCTATATTTTTTTGAGTGAACTCAAATGGAAATTATCATCTTCTTGCATTAAAATTAAGTACTTTGTTTATCTCAAAAAACAAAAATAAAACCGATAATATGAAATAATTAGTCATTTGGTAGTAATATTGTCTTTATATTTTAAGGGCAACATATTCTGTGAACTCCTTTAAAACAAATATTGATATAGCGGCATAGCCTATACTTATTTCTCCTAGAATCTAGATTGAAAGTTGTGGCAAGACAGGAAAAAGATTTCTGAATTTTTAACTGATTTTTTATTTTTAATATACACAGTATATATATATATATATATATATATATATATATATATATATATATATATATATATATTAATGTAAAGAACGACGCTTGTGTAGAAGAGCGTTCCGCACAAGATGATGAGGGACTACGAACAAATGAAAAATGAGGTACCTCCCAGGAATCGAACCCGGGATCATCCGATTGCCGGTCAGATATGCTATCCACTACACCAAAGACTTCGATCAATCAGAAGTCGTAATTCTCCTACATACGAGAAGAAACCAATGCCCTGAGGGGGCACCTTCGCATGCCGTACATATATACATTTTAACTGCAAACAACACACAGTATAATTAATGTAAAGAAAGACGCTTGTGTAGAAGAGCGTTCCGCACAAGATGAGGAGGGAGAACGAACAAATGAAAAATGAGGTACCTCCCGCGAATCGAACCTGAGATCATCCGATTGCCGTTCAGATATGCTATCCACTACACCAAGGACCTCGATCAATCAGAAGTCGTAAGTAATTCTCTTACATACAATATTATACAGTAATAATACATTATAATTTAAAATGTTTTTACTGTTTTCACTTTACAATGTTTTATTACAATATACTGAATTTACTTTTCAAATAAAGTATTTTAATGATGTAAGTTTTATTTTCTTACAATCTTCCAAAGATTAGTTTAAACTGTCAAATTTTCGCCTGCTAGATATTTTCGCGTAAACTCTTGCCTACGCGAAAAACGTAAAAATTTTCTGCAGACAAACATTTCGCATTCACTGATATATAAAAAATTCTATTGCAGAAGCTGTTCACATATATTTGCAGTAATCATAATAGAACTGTATTACTGTATAAGACTAGTGAACTACATATATATATATATATATATATAATAAACAGATGCATGCAAAGCCCCAATAACAAAATATAAGCGAGCACAACCACCACACAAAAACACCACATCACCACCAATCGTTTAAGTATAGACTTTCATGAGCTCATCCCATCAACACTACGTAAACGATATGAGTGCTACAACCAAGCGTCGAAACTTAGACGATTGGTGGTGAAGCAGTATTAGACAACCACCACCAGCGCTTTATTTACCTGCTCCTGTAGACCGATAAGGTCTCTAAATACGATCCAATAGACAGAGCTATTAAACATAAACAAATATGTTTCTGGTATGGGGCCAATAGGGGTAGACCGACATGGTCTCAGAAAAAGGCAACGCCAATAGTTTTTCTATTGAGCTTCTCGTGGTGAATCACCACGAGGTCAATTTGACATTTGGCTGGGGTTCTTTTAAACAAAAAATCGAATAAAATAAACTAAGTTTAATACAAAAACAAATTTTTAAATTAATACACAATTTTATCCTTAAACTATAACATAAAAAGCATTAATATGATTTTTTGAAACAAAATAGAAATTAAATTAGGGGTAACTTATTCATTTTTCCTCTTTTACTTGCAGCCTTGCCGCGACATTGCTGCATTATTTTTTAATATAATTAAAACCGGCATTCACCATCATATTAAATCATACTGTTGAAGATATCCTGAAATAATGATGCAAAATTATTTTAAAAGGTATAGATTCTTCAAAGTATCTTAAACTTTGGTACCAAAAAATATTAATATAACTATGATAGATTTTAATTTTTAGTTGACATGCCCAATAAATATCGTTTTCTAGGTGTATTAATAAAAAATGGAATTCATGGTATAACTTATATAATTGCACCTTCTACAATTCAATAAATGGATTTAACATGATTTACTCTAAATAATTTATCTCTTCAACATTACTGCATTATAATTAATGTAATTTTAAATCAGCTTTTGGGACATATTAAAGTAAATTTTCTTCAGTGCAATTCACGAATTAAACACGGCCTTGAGGATTCGATTTCTAATACAGCGTATTGTCACCAAACCATTTTAAAACGTAGAAGATTGGGTTCTATCCAGCAATAAAGAGTTATGAAATGCTTCGATTTATATATATATATATATATATATATATATATATATATATATATATATATACTGTATATATAATATCTATTAAGTCCTTTTTCATCGTATAGTTAAAGGAATACATTAATTTTCACCTGTTCAGTCTCTATTGTTTAAGGGTATAAGGTTCAAAATTGAGTGTCAAACGCGGATATTTTTAAACTATCCATCTAACTGTCTATATATCTATCTGCCTGTCTATCCATCTATCTATCTATCTATCTATCTACCTATCCATCTATGTATCTATATATATATATATATATATATATATATATATATATATATATATATATATATATATATTGGCTATTTGCGGTGGAGAGCGCAAGAGAACAACTCGATCCTTCACCAAGCCAGTCCTAGCTGCAGGGACCACCCGCTTGACCTTCGTGTGAAGGAGAACGACGCGCGGAGACGCAACGAGGTATACACACATTTTAGCCACGCAGTTATCCGTGATTCACTGTCGTCAATTGAATTAACATGACTTACTAATTGTTACCACCACAATGCGCTTCAGTCAGTGTCTCTCAGAGCAGCCAAAGACAATATTAGGGACGAAATTATCAAAGATGCAAAGAGAAAAATCGGCGAGTGGTACCAAACCTCAAACTAAACCCCATTACCATCCAAACAACGCAAGACAAAAGGAAAGTCAGAATATGTAGTGTTCCCAAAGTAAAGGCCTGACAAGGAACCTCAACACTGAAGGAAAATAGCTTGGATGTCAGGGGGCCGAGACTTTTTAACCAGCTTCCTAAGGACCTCAGAAACGTTACAAGGATCACAGTTGATGTTTTCCAGAGAAGACTAGATGCCTGGCACATGACGGTACCAGATGGGCCTGGTATACCTGGCTATCTGCGGTGGAGAGCGCAAGCGCGCAACTCGCTCCTCCGCCAAGCCAGGCCAAGAGGCAGGGTCACCAGGTTGACCTTTGTGTGAAGAGAGACCGATGCAGAGGGGGCACTAACAAAATGGTCAGAAGACAACAATATGGCATTTAACACCGAGAAATTTCAGCTCTTGAGATATGGTAGAAATGCGGAAATTAAACAGACTGCATATTATGCCAGCTGAGCAGGGTGTATCTGGCTATGTGCGGTAGAGAGCGCAAGAGAGCAACTCGCTCATCCACCAAGCCAGTCATAGAGGCAGGGACCACCAGCTTTTTTCAGTGTTGAGGAGGCCCCTTGTCAGGCCTGTAGATTGGGAACACTACATACTCTGCCTTTCCTTTTGTCCTTTGTTGTTTGGATGGTAATTAGGTTTAGTTTGAGGTTTGGTACAACTTGCCGATTTCTCTCTTTGCATCTTTGATAATTTTGACCGTAGTAGTGTCTTTGGCTGCTCTGAGAGACACTAACTGAGGCGCATTGTGATGGTATGGCGTGAGGGACCCGCGAATGTAAACACCACCAAATCACGGTTAACTCCATATCACGATCACGGATAAGTGCACAATCGTAACAATTAGTAAGTCATGTTAATTCAATTGACGACAGTGAATCACGGATAACTGCATGAATAAAATGTGTGTGTATATCTCGTTGCGTCTCCGCGCTTCGTTCTCTCTTCACACGAAGGTCAAGCGGGTGGTCTCTGCCGCTAGGACTGGCTTGGTGAAGGATCGAGTTGTTCTCTTGCGCTCTCCACCGCACATAGCCAATATATTATATAGATACATAGATGGATAGGTAGATAGATAGATAGATAGGTACATGGATAGACAGGCAGATAGATAGATAGACAGTTAGATGGATAGGTAGATAAATAGATAGATGGATAGACAGGCAGATAGATAGAGAGACAGTTAGATGGATAGGTTAAAAATATCAGCGTTTGACACTCAATTTTGAACCTTATACCTTTAAACAATAGAGACCGAACAGGTGAAAATTAATGTATTCCTTTAACTATACGATGAAAAAGGACTTGACAGATCTTATATATCGAAGCATTTCATAATTCTTTATTGTTGGATAGAACCCAATCTTCTACGTTTTAAAATGTTTTGGTGACAATACGCTGTATTAGAAATCGAATCCTCAAGGCCGTGTTTAATTCGTGAATTGCACTGAAGAAAATTTACTTTAAACATGTCCCAAAAGCTGGTTTAAAATTACATTAAATATAATGCAGTAATGTTGAAGAGGGAAATTAATTAGAGTAAATCATGTTAAATCCATTTATTGAATTGTAGAAGGTGCAATTATATCCGTTATACCATAAATTCCATTTTTCATAAATACACCTAAAAAACGACATTTATTGGGCATGTCAGCTAAAACTTAAAATCGTTATTTTAATATTTTTTGGCACCAAAGTTTAAGATACTTCGAAGAATTTATACCTTTTCAAATAATTTTGCATCATTATTTCAGGATATCTTCAACAGTAAAATTTAATATGATCGTGAATGCCGGTTTTAATTATATTAAAACAATAATGCAGCAATGTCGCGGCAGGGCTGCAAGTAAAAGAGGAAAAATGAATAAGTTACCGCTAATTTAATTTCTATTTTGTTTTAAAAAATCATATTAATGCTTTTCATGTTATAGTTTAAAGATAAAATTGTGTATTATGATAAAAATTTATTTTTGTATTAAATTTGGTTTATCTTATTCGATTTTTTGTTTAAAAGAGCCCCAACCA
Organism: Bathynomus jamesi; assembly: GCA_023014485.1. Classification (NCBI taxonomy): domain Eukaryota; kingdom Metazoa; phylum Arthropoda; class Malacostraca; order Isopoda; family Cirolanidae; genus Bathynomus; species Bathynomus jamesi. Next base: position 676,880 of record JAJOZX010000567.1, on the reverse strand, counting down.
AATGTCAAATTGGTCTCGTGGTGATCCACCACGAGAAGCTCAATAGAAAAGCTATTGGCGTGGCCTTTTTTTGAGACCTTGTTGGTCTACCCCTCTTGGTCCCATAGACATATTTTTTATGTTTAATAACTCTGTCTATTGGATCGTATTTAGAGACCTTATCGGTCTACCAGGAGCAGGTAAATAAAGCGGTGGTGGTGGTTGTGGTGCTGCGGAGGTAGTTGTGGTGGTGGTTGTGTAATACTGCTTCACCATCAATCGTCTAAATTTCGACGCTTGGTTGTAGCCTTCATATCGTTTACGTGGTGTTGATGGGATGAGCTCCTAAAAGTCTATACTTAGACGATTGGTGGTGATGTGGTGTTTTTGTGTGGTGGTTGTGCTCGTATATATTTTGCTATTGGGGCTTTGCATGCATCTGTTTATATATACAGGGTGTTTGAAAACTTTCTGTACAAATTGTAATGGGGGATAGGCAACACCAAGACAAACCCTTTTCGTCTATAAGTGTATGTCCGCTGACGTCACAATTCGGCGCGAGAGGGCGCCGCTGCAATTGGCTAAAAGGTGAAGTGGGCTAGACGACTGCTGAGATGGCTGACATGCATATGGTGTATGGGGCCGCCAATGGAAACAGAAGAGCTGCTGTGAGGTTGTACCGACAGCGCTTCCCAAACAGACGTGTGCCAAACCACCAAACGTTTGCGCATTTGCATCGGCGACTGCGAGAAACTGGAACATTCCATGCAAACATGCATGACACTGGTCGGGAGAGAAACGTGCGCACTCCTGACATGGAAGAAGAAATCTTACGGCGATTTGAGGACAATCCAAGCGCAAGCACGGGAGGTGTTGCACGTATCCTCGGTGTGAACCACGACCTGGTCTGGAGAGTGTTGCACGAGCAGCAGTTACATCCGTTTCATCGTCAGAGAGTCCAGGCATTACAACCTCGGGATTACCCTCTTCGTGTGGAATTCGCACGCTGGTTTCTGCAGCAGACAGCGGTGCAGCCTAATTTTCCTGCTGATGTGCTGTTCTCAGATGAGGCCTGTTTCACACGTGAAGGTGTGTTTAACATGCACAATTCTCACGTGTGGGCGCACGCAAATCCACATGCTACACGGGTGCATGCTCAACAAGAACGGTTCGCCGTCAATGTTTGGGCGGGTATCGTCCATGGCAAGTTGATTGGGCCGTACCTGCTGCCTGCCCGACTCGACGGGCGGGTTTATCGGATATTTCTTGAAGAAACGTTGCCGGAACTGCTGGAAGATATTCCCGTGGCTATTCGTAGACGAATGTGGTTTCAACACGACGGGGCCCCAGCACACTCCAGCAACGATGTGCGGGATTATCTGAACGCCACTTTTGGGGACCGATGGATAGGCCGGGGTGGGCCAGTAGCCTGGCCGCCGAGATCGCCCGATTTAACATGCCTCGATTTCTTCCTTTGGCACACGTCTGTTTGGGAAGCGCTGTCGGTACAACCTCACAGCAGCTCTTCCGTTTCCATTGGCAGCCCCATACACCATATGCATGTCAGCCATCTCAGCAGTCGTGAAGCGCTCCATGTTACGCGTACTACGTCCGATTTAAGAATGCCCGCGGCAAGCGCGAGTCTAGCCCACTTCACCTTTTAGCCAATTGCAGCGGCGCCCTCTCGCGCCGAATGGTGACGTCAGCGGACATACACTTCTAGACGAAAAGGGTTTGTCTTGGTGTTGCCTATCCCCCATTACAATTTGTACAGAAAGTTTTCAAACACCCTGTATATATATATATATATATATATATACGGGTCCGCAAAAAAAAAAGGAGCATGACGAAAATTGCTCTCACCCCCATTTTGCCGGACCCTTAAATTTTATATATCTAGCTAAAGATAAAAGAGCCCAGAGTTGTATAAAATAAATATCATCAAAATCGGTCATAAAATAAAGATTTTATGGCCACAAACGTGCAATGACTAAAAAAAGTGAATTTCCGCGTAAAAATTTTTTTTCTCATTTTAAATTATTTTTTTCAGATGCCTAAATAATTTTAATCAATAAAAATGATAATATGCCCTTTTCTAAAGAAGATAAAATATTAATAAAACATTATAGACTTGATAAAAATTATGGCGCAATAAAATTATTACAAGTTTCGAATAAACCATGGTCGAAAGGAGGTTTGACAAGCTGTTAAGAAAAATCGACGAAACTGAAAGTACTGAAAGGAAACAAGGAAGCGGGAGGCCAAGATCAGTTCGAACCGAAGAAAACATCAGAGATGTGGAACTAAGAATTTGTAGTCAAGAAGGCAGACCAGGGACTCACGTGACACCGTCAAGAATTGCTAATGAGTTGAGCATATCCGAAAGTAGCGTCAGAAACATTATTAAAAACGACCTTGAATTAAAACCTTATAAACGGATACACGGGCAGAAATTAACTGAAGTTAACGAACAGAAAAGAGTTGTTTGTTCTGAACGCATGTTAAGAAATATCACTCCCGAAAAAGTAGACCTCGGCTTTTTTACTGACGAAAAGAAGTTTACGGTAGAACCACAGCAAAATTCCCAAAATGACAGTGTATTCAAGAGTTAATTGTAAAAATGAAATACCAGATGATAGACTTTATGCTACCCGTAATCATTTTTCTGCCAGCGTAATGGTATGGGTCGGTGTGTCTAAACTAGGCAAGACATCTTTTTTTCGTAGAGCCAAACATCAAAGTAGACGCCCGCTATTACACTGAAACTTTGTTGGAACAAATGCTGCCCGAAATGAGACGATTGGCGAATAATGGTTACTTCTTATTCCAACAGGATGGCGCTCGGGCGCATACCGCTCAGTCAACTATTGAATTTTTAGAAAATAATGTTCCTGAATTGCTTTACCCAAAAGATTGGCCCCCTAATAGTCCAGATTTGAATCCCGTAGACTACGGAATATGGGAAATGTTGGCTGAGAAAGTGTACAAGCATAAGATCCGAAATGTCGAACATTTGAAAGAAGTTATCGTACAAAAATTGGAAGAAATTACCCAAGATCAAGTAGATAAAGCTATAGATCAATTTAGGCCCCGATTACGAAGGGTTGTAGAGGTTTCTAGCAAACATATCGAACAATTTTTTTAGTCTTATAATTTCGTTTTCTTTGGAAATTGTAAAATTATATGACATGTTGTAATAAAACTTTTATATTTTTTTAAATTTTTGACGTATTGACATGAAATTTGGTACTAACTTAGTTTATTTGTTGCTTATTTGCCTAAAATAAATTATTTGTCATTATGTGTAAAAATAAATGTACAGTAAACATTTCTGGCAAACACATCGAACAATTTTTTTAGTCTTATTATTTCGTTTTCTTTGGAAATTGTAAAATTATATGACATGTTGTAATAAAACTTTTATATTTTTTTAATTTTTGACGTATTGACATGAAATTTGGTACTAACTTAGTTTATTTGTTGCTTATTTGCCTAAAATAAGTTATTTGTCATTATGTGTAAAAATAAATGTACAGTAAACATTTTCGTCATGCTCCTTTTTTTTTTGCGCACCCTGTATATATATGTTTGTGTGTGTGTGTGTGGTAATAGGGGCTTTATGGGCGTATAGTCGTGGAGTGTAAGTGCGTTTGTGTGCGCTTTTAATTCGTTCGAAGATTATTAATATATACAGGCCATTTATGCCTTCTAAGCCAACTAGCGGATTAAGCCAACTGGCTGATTAGGACCTTATAAGACAGCGGGTGCTCGGGTAAATTCTCATTATGCGTCTGGCTGGAGCCAGGCGAACACCCCTCTCTCCGTCTTAAGTTAAGGCTTAGGTTAGGTTTCCCTTTGGGAGTGAGGCCGTCTCACCTTTTCCCCCAAAGACCCTCCTCCTTCTCCTTTCTCTCTTGGGTTAATGTTACCCCTTTGGGGGATGAGGCCGTCCCAACTTCTCCCCGAAAGAGGTTAGGTGGACTTCATTGCAGCTTGGGGGATAACCTCTCCCCCTTGTTGCATAACCCCTTCCCACCTTTGCAGGGGGGACTTGACTTGTTGCATAACCTCTTGCAACATTTCCCCTTTGCAACATTGTTCAACATCTGCAATTGCATTGCACTCGTCCATTTTGCGGGCATACTACTAGCTCAACACTGTTCACGCTCATATTGTTTAACTTTATGAACACAGACTTGGACTCGGTTGTTCCCCCTCCAAGGTACCCCAGTTGGGGTACCTTGGACTAACACTGTGTCGTTGCCACATGTACGGAGTACCCTGTGAGGCGAGGAACATTATATATACTGTAGAATGGCTTTTTACATTTTCAAGGTCATTCACCGATGGCGTGACACACAGTCATGTTCGCCTTCATTTGGAATATGGTAAGGCATCTGCAATTTAGAAAAGATACCCTTTATTCTGTGTGTATATAAAATCTGGAGAAATACCATCTACATTTTACATTTATGTGCACGTAATATTTCAGTATCTACAATTTATGAAAAGTTACACAAAATCATTTCAAGGTCACACCAATATTATAGTGGTAATGTGATTGCGTAGATCACATTAACTAAATTTATATGATAATGAAAGTAATTATGGCATTATACAAACATTAAATTCATGTCTTATTTGTTGTACAACCCTTTAAACAAGCATAAATTTCGGAAGGTAAAGATGTACGGTCCGGGAGATTGGGAGGATATGTAAAACGAAAATAAAATAGAATTCCCATATCATAATGGCGTACTAGAATTGGATCGATACGGAACTATCTCGGACTCGATGTTATTCCAGTTAAATGATTCAATATTGGATTTAATTACGGTTAGTATGAGTCGATTATTTCCTGTTCAATTTAATTACGTTCAGGCTACCTCCGCGCCCCTATATAATATAACTTATAATCTACACAGTAGTTTTGTCTGGACGATTTCTTTAGTTCTGAAATAACATTTCAAGCCCAGACGTATCTAAAATATCAAATGGGTATAAAATAAAAAATAATAATAGTTATGCACAAATTTCCACAATTGCTATGACGCAATATACTGTACGAGTGTACATATGTAACGTTTCCATGGCAACTAACTTAAATAGCAATGTTGTCATGTTTCATATTTTGTATTTACTTATTTCTGACGTGGACACGATTTTTGTGTCTGGCGGCAGTTGGATTATGTAAAGGACATTTGAAACCAACTTTACTGGGTTAGTGGATAAAGCATTTGTTGGAAATCCTGGCGTAGCCAGTCAATGCAGGAACGATGGGGCTGCAGCTCGAGGAATGAGGAGTGATTCCCTCATTTAGTGATGTCTGTATTTATACACCCTATCACCTCATGGACTTATTTGCGAGGTTAATCCCATCGTGTGTGTATATATATATAATATGTGTGTGTGTGGGTGTGTGTGTGTGTATATTGTGTGTGTGTGTGTGGTGTGTGGTTATATTGTGTGTGTGTGTGTGTGTGTGTGTGTATTAAATATTAATCATCGTCTGAAGAACGTATAAAAATTTACCAAAAAAAAATGGTAAAAAGATTGCCAAAAATTTTTGTTTCTCCTTGAGACTGAATTTTAAATGTTTCCGACATTATCTTGTTTCTTTTATCTTAATTTTTCTCATTGATCGTTGTTGCAAAGCGGTTTGTAATAAAAGAATTTTAATAGTTCTTATTGCTCGCGAATGATGTCATCGACTTCTCATTTGGACGTTATACTCTTAGAATTTAAATATGAACAGTCTGTAGGGTAAAAATGCTGCATTTACAGCATACCAAAAATGGTCACAGATATGGTCGAAAATATTTGAAACGCGCGTATGTTCGTTGGTTTGTTTTCTTACCACTTACCTTCCCTCTCTCCTCTCCCTTTTCCTCTCCCTTTCCCGGCTCCTCCTCCTCCTCCGCCCCAACCTTGTTACTCTCGGTTTCCCTCTCACGCCAAATGTTGTGAACTTTTGAAGGCTTAAGTCCATTACCACGAGCCTTCGAGGCAATACATTCTGCCTGAAACATAAGACTGACCACTTATCTTTATTATTTTGGTAAACAGAATGTCATTACGGCAAATAGTTTTATCTAAAATAATGTTACAAGCAAAATTTTGCTTTTATTAGTCAGGTTAATATTCATTGCTATTCTCGTTGCACAATAATATATATATACCTATACTGTATATATATATATATTTTTTATTTATTTTTTTTTTTTTTCAGCATTAGAACTTCACCAGTGATTCATTTTAGTTAATTTTTTTGTAAGAAATTTAGAAGAATGTCGATTTATATCGAAATAAGAAAATTCTTTTCCATTATTCATCTCAGTCTTCATAACTGAGATGACGTCAAAAGATTGATGCATGAGTGACATCTTAAAATATATATCATAATCTTTACATTGCATTGATTATAGCCTCATTATTTTTTACGTGTTTCTAAATGTAGGTCAAATAAAAGAAAGTTTATTTAGATCAAATTAACCTTATATTTAAAATTTGCGCTTACATTTCAGCGTTGAGGCGCGTTGTAATTATTCTTTAATGCAATAAAATGCTTTCCTACATCAACATCATGAGGAGATTCGTAAAGAAAATAATTTTCTTCACAATAATCTCCCGCAAACATCGTGTGCAGGATTAACTATAAATGACGTAACAAAGACTTTTTACCGGCTTGCCGCTACTCACTCATCACGTTTTCTATTTTGGAACTTACCTCTCGGCGCCCGCCTGGGCACGCATTCCCCTTTACTCCTGACCCCTTCATTGCTCATAGGGAGTGTTGCAAAAAAGTGGGTAGATAGAGGATCTTACGCGTCTCTCCTCCCCCGAGAGGGTAAAGAAGTAAATTAAAATATAGAGTGTGAAACACAAAGTATTTGTACAAAACCAGACTTGCGAATGAAATTCGACTTGGGAACTTTTCATATTTTATATAAAACGCTTTTAATTATACGCTTTTTAGTCACCCTTCTTCTTTCTTCGAAGATTGGAATACTTAATATACATCTCGCATACATACATATATGCATACAAACACACGCACACAGACACACACACACACACATACACACTCACTTATATATATATATATATATATATATATATATATATATATATATATATATATAAAATCGAACAATTGCTCTTGATCGACCTATATACTATATATATATACACTGACAAATGAAAATTCGAAAGAACATCCAGGCACCATTAACATCCAGGCACAAGAAGCAGCATCAAGTCCATCAAGGGTTGCTCTGCATTCATCGGTGAACAATACAGTCTTAAAATCTGTTTTCATGTACTCTCGCGCCCATTGAACACGGTGCTTCTTGTGCTTGGATGTTAATGGTGGCTGAATTGTAGATTTACACGTCTTTCCAATTGTTTGAAGGATTCTACATCGAGATGTTCTTGGTACATTATGTATGTCAGCCTTCTCAAAAATCTCTTTACTTGAGGACAATGGATGCTCTTCAACTTCGCGCTTGATTACAGATATCTGCCGCCTTGTCACTTTTCTTATAGCTCCTTTATCCTTCGCTGCGTCAGTTTGGTACCCTCCGATACAAACTTCTTTACAGTTCGATGATCCCTGCCTATAGTGGGCCAGCCAAAAATTGAAAAGTCCTCTAGAAAAAACTTGATGGCGTTTTTTGCTAATAGCAGGCACCCACCTTAGATAAGTAGTATTGAGGATGCCAAACAAGATGTGGGTGGATGCCACTCTCAATTTTGGTTTTGTAGGTCCCATACAAGGTTACAAAAGTTAAATTCTGAAAAATTCCGAATTTTTACATTTCAGTGGTGGCTCTATGTAACGTGTTTAAAGGTGTATCATTAGCACATAAAGCATATTTTTGTGACTTTATGGATAATAATTTAATGTAACTATGACTCTGGATGTCTTTATTTCCATTAAAACTACATTTAGCATGCTGGGTGAGGTGCGCATGTACCTACTACTACCATAGTACAAGTAATAGCATACTTTCACATGTTGAATATTTTCAATGCACTGGCTGGCCAGACATTGGTTTGGTATATGCAATTAAAAGAGTGCAGACAGTGCCAGCTGGTAAAATAATAATAATAATACTGCTAAAGGATAGGTATGTTTCGAATTGTTTCAATATATCTGTGGCTACTAGATACTGCCATTCCCACTTGTCTTTGCAGATAGGGAGCTCGTCAGTAATGGACCCTGTAGCTGTCATCAAGCGCAAGAGGAAACGTCAGGGTGTCAGTGAGGATTGTTGCTTCTTCTGCCAAAGCAGCGCTCGTGACCTGCGCAGAGCATCAGCAGAAGGAAAAGCAAGAACTATGACTGTTGGCGATGAGAGAAAGAACCTGGGAGATACCTACTATCTTGATGTTTTACAAAGACTGGAAAGTCATTCCAAGGATGATTTCAATGCATTGGAACTCAAGTGGCATAAATCATGCTACTCTTTGTTCACCTCTGAAGGCAAACTCTAACGGCTGCGAAGTCAGCAGCAGACCATGGGTGCATCGGCGACCACAAAAAGTGCATGCTCTCGGGCTTTTCCCCCAAAGCGTAGACGTTCAACACCAGTGATTGACTGCACCCTCTGCATGTTTTGCCAAATGAAGACCACAAAGAAACTGCACAGAGTGGAGACAATGGAGAAGTCAGATGACTTGATCCAGCGTGCCAAACACGACCCTGTGGTTAGAAATAACCGCATATATTTCCAAATAAAATATAAACCAAATAAATAAAAATAAAAACCCTCGTTTCTAACCAACTAGTGAAGTTGGGTTTCCCTAATTAACAAAAAGAAGGAAAAAAAAAGTTTCTGGGACAAAGACAAACGGAGCTTTGGCCAGTCTTGAAAATTTTTGACCGCATGAAGCGGGCCCTTTTTTTCTCAAAAAAAATTAAAATGCTCGTGGTTACCCAAACCGGGAAACTGAGTCAACCTTCAAACCTAACAACCTTTAATTAAACCGTATCCTTAATTAATAACCACTGCAATTAATCAAAACCCATGTTTAACTAAAGAGAGGCCTATCAGAACTAGGTGCAAGTAAGTTAAAGAAAATAACTAAGGTAAGAGAAAAACTAGGTACCTAGACGAAACTCGAACCGGGCTACAACGGCCCTAACTCAATAATTAAATGGCTGTTATAACCCCTATTAAAACCTAAAGGCAATATAGCCCTAACTTAACTTAAATAAAACCTTCTAAACCTTAAACCTTTAAAACCAAAAACTTAAGGGCAATCCAGCCCTAGCCTAACTTAACCTGCAAAACCTAGGTCTGGGAAATAGCCCCTACAAATAAATAACCTAGCAGTGTGTTAAACAATAACCTAAAACTTAACAACGAAAATTAAAAACCTGGAAACTAAATGAAACTTATGAATCAGTTAGAAACTGAAAGGGTAACGTTCAACTGGCAACTTCATTTTTGATAAGTCTAAATTAATTTTGATGAATTTAGCTTCACCATAGTTAGTAATCTGGCTGCTGACCAAATTTAACCTGAAAACCACTGCAACCTACAGTGAAAAAGTCTGTAGCTGTGTTGACAGTGTCTAAATAGGCCATTATTATTTCTATAATTACCGAGTCTATTTAAAGTAAACTTAACTTTAATACTACACCTAAATCAAAATAATCTCTCTCAAGCTAAATAATAAATTTTTCAATATGGCGCCCCCGGGTGGGCAGTCGAGAAGTTAGTTACCCTTTTTTGTTTTAATTCTGATACAATAGTTTTAAATCCAGTGAATTAAATTTTTTACACAACCTAAACAAACCTAGCCTAACTTGGCTAAACCTAAAAAGCAAACCTAGCCTAACCTGGCTGAACCTAAAACAACCTAAACAAACCTAGCCTAACCTGGCTAAACCTAAAAAACAAACCTAGCCTAACCTGGCTAAACCTAAAAAAAAAAACCTAGCCTAACCTGGCTGAACCTAAAAAACAAACCTAGCCTAACCTGGCTGAACCTAAAACAACCTAAAACACAAACCTAGCCTAACCTGGCTGAACCTAAAAAACAAACCTAGCCTAACCTGGCTGAACCTAAAAAACAAACCTAGCCTAACCTGGCTGAACCTAAAAAGCAAACCTAGCCTAACCTGGCTGAACCTAAAACAACCTAAACAAACCTAGCCTAACCTGGCTAAACCTAAAAAAACAAACCTAGCCTAACCTGGCTGAACCTAAAAAACAAACCTAGCCTAACCTGGCTGAACCTAAAACAACCTAAAACACAAACCTAGCCTAACCTGGCTGAACCTAAAAAACAAACCTAGCCTAACCTGGCTGAACCTAAAAAACAAACCTAGCCTAACCTGGCTGAACCTAAAAAACAAACCTAGCCTAACCTGGCTGAACCTAAAAAACAAACCTAGCCTAACCTGGCTGAACCTAAAAAACAAACCTAGCCTAACCTGGCTGAACCTAAAACAACCTAAGCAAACCTAGCCTAACCTGGCTGAACCAACAACACAAACCAACCTACCCTACCCTACCTACCCTACCAAACCAACCTACCTACCCTACCAAACCTCCCTACCCTACCTAACCTAACCTACCAAACCAACCTAACCTACCCTACCTACCCTACCAAACCAACCTACCCTACCCTACCTACCCTACCAAACCAACCTACCTACCCTACCAAACCTCCCTACCCTACCTAACCTAACCTACCAAACCAACCTAACCTACCAAACCAACCTAACCTACCCTACCTACCCTACCAAACCAACCTACCCTACCCTACCTACCCTACCAAACCAACCTAATCTACCCTACCTACCCTACCAAACCAACCTACCCTACCCTACCTACCCTACTAAACCAACCCAACCTACCCTACCTACCCTACCAAACCAACCTAACCTACCCTACCTACCCTACCAAACCAACCTAACCTACCCTACCAAACCAACCTACCCTACCCTACCTACCCTACCAACCAACCACCTACCTACCCTACCAAATACCTACCCTACTTAACCTAAAATACCTAACCTACCTACCCTACCTAACCTAAAAAAACCTTTTTAAGAGAACTTTACCATTTGTCCTTAAACTACTCCCTTCCAAAGGTTTTGATTTCAGACAATCAAGCCACCTTCAACACCAGATTGCACAATTTAGCAATAACTTAGGACTAACGTTCTACAGAAAACGCGCTTTCATTTTCATATTTCACCTAAAAGGAACTTTTCTGTAGAGCATGTCATTTTCATTCATCAAAATAAATAAATAAAATTTCCCAAGAATACAATTCTGGGTAAATTTTTCCCCTTGGGGGGAATGTTGAAAAAAGTGGTTAGAAATAACCGCATATATTTCCAAATAAAATATAAACAAAATAAATTAAAATAAAAACCCTCGTTTCTAACCAACTAGTGAAGTTGGGTTTCCCTAATTAACAAAAAGAAGGAAAAAAAAAAAATTTCTGGGACAAAGAAAAACGGAGCTTTGGCCAGTCTTGAAAATTTTTGACCGCATGAAGCGGGCCCTTTTTTCTCAAAAAAATTAAAATGCTCGTGGTTACCCAAACCGGGAAACTGAGTCAACCTTCAAACCTAACAACCTTTAATTAAACCGTATCCTTAATTAATAACCACTGCAATTAATCAAAACCCATGTTTAACTAAATAGAGGCCTATCAGAACTAGGTGCAAGTAAGTTAAAGAAAATAACTAAGGTAAGAGAAAAACTAGGTACCTAGACGAAACTCGAACCGGGCTACAACGGCCCTAACTCAATAATTAAATGGCTGTTATAACCCCTATTAAAACCTAAAGGCAATATAGCCCTAACTTAACTTAAATAAAACCTTCAAAACCTTAAACCTTAAACCTTTAAAACCAAAAACTTAAGGGCAATCCAGCCCTAGCCTAACTTAACTTGCAAAACCTAGGTCTGGGAAATAGCCCCTACAAATAAATAACCTAGCAGTGTGTTAAATAATAACTTAAAACTCAACAAATAAAATTCAAACCTGGAAACCAAATGAAACTTATGGATTAGTTAGAAACAGAAAGGGTAACGTTCAACTGGCAACTTCATTTTTGGTAAGTCTAAATTAATTTTAAATTTAGCCTCACCATAGTTAGTAATCTGGCTGCTGACCAAATTTTAACCTGAAAACCACTGCAACCTACAGTGAAAAAGTCTGTAGCTATGTTGACAGTGTCTAAATAGGCCATTATTATTTCTATAATTACTGTGTCTATTTAAAGTAAACTTAATCTAATATTACCCCAAAATAAAAATAATCTCTCAAGCTAAATAAAATAAATTCTAAATAATAAAATTTTTCAATAGTTGTCAGCGGTGAGTGATGTGATTGCAGTTTGGTGACATTTGAGAGACGTACTAGAAAACAAGCGGTGTCAGAGGAGCAGCAATGAGGCATGAAAATGAGGCAATGAGGCATGAAAATGAGGCAATGAGGCCTGAAAATGAGTGCATGACGAAGCTGTACAAAGACTTGACAGTAGGCCTGTCTCGTGGTCACGTATACGACATGGGAGACGTCTGGGACAGATACGAGCGTATGTGTAATGACACCGGCATCACCGTGAAATACTCCAGGAGAACAACGTTCTACGAAGATGTTCAAAGACTGCTTGGATCAAACGCCAGCTATGTACGTCCATTGTCAAGGGGCCCGCTGCTGATTTACACTGGGGAGAGCTCAGATTTCATTATCTCCAAAGCACTGGCTAAGTCTTGTGAACAAGGTCCTGTCACCTCTGAGTCAGAGTCTACTGAAGATGAAGATGCTGATGTCCGCATGTGTGTCACGAGCAGCATATTCCAAGATATGGTACACGTGGCTCTGAAGGTTCGACAAGATCTTCTTGAAACTCCTGGACACTCCGAGACATGGCAAGGTCTTCATCAGGAACATGTTGATCGCGTCATACCTGACAGTCTGTACCTGTTTCTACGATTGCTCTTTGGGAGAATGGATGCTGTGGATGAGGGAAGTGAAGAGGACCAGAAAGTGAAGCAGAGTGTGTGTAGCATTGCCAAGGACATAGTCTATGCAGTCTCCAACCGACGAAAGTTGACACCAAAGCATGTGGGCTTGGGTCTTACTCTGCACCAAGCCACCCGCTCAGAAGCACTCCTAGATCTGTTCCACGCGGCAAATCACACTATTGGTATCGACATTGTAAGAAGGATAGACGCCACTATCGCTCAGAACAACCTGGAGAGGTATGCTGAGAATGGATGTGTCTACATCCCTGACACCATCTTCAAAGAGAGAATGATTCACTGCTCTTGTGACAACATAGATGTCTTGGAGTCAACCTTAGACGCGAAGAACACCTTCCACAGCACTCAACTGATGGTATGGCAGAGAGGCCCCCCTCCACAGCAGAGTCATGGCCAAAAGGGTGGCAAGCGCAAGAGATCGAAATCTATCAAACCTGATGACCTACAGGAGTTCCAAAGGCTGGACCAGGCTACCCTCCCATCTGGCAAGAGGCCATCTCATCCTGGCTACGACACTGACATAGACGACTTGTCACATAAACCTGAGAGGGACCGGGCACGTGCCAAAGGACGTGGCCTGGGTGGTGTCACGTATCCATGATGAAGCGATGTCCGTTCCAAACTGGGGAGCATTTAATCAATATGTCAGCACTGCGGATCCACCAGTAACGACTGCCGGGATGTTGGCAATCCTGCAGGCACCAGCAGATGACAATGACACCATGACCACCGTCATCAATCGCTTCATTGCCATTTCTGAGTATGTCAGCCAGAAGTACACCATCATCACTGCTGATCAGCCTCTGTATGGTACCCCGGAACAACACACAATTGATGATGCCAGAGTTCACCTTTTTGGGAAGGCCAAGAAGATTCTGGAAATGCTCCCACCGACAAAGGATGCCCTGGAGCTCCACGCCAAGCGGGCAAACTATCAGGCCAAAATATGGCTCCAGGCTGACAAAGAGCACGTAGATGTTGAAGATCCGGTGGACACTTCAGCCTGGAAGTGGGAAGATGGGAGCCTCCTACCAGTGTGGACAAGACTTCCTCCAATCCCTGAAGCCTTCCTGGAGCTTGTTGCTTGTGGTTGCAAGAAAAAGTGCAAGACAGCTAGATACAACTGCTTCAGGAAAAGGATGAAGTGTACGACAGCTTGTGGTTGTGACGACAGCGGTTGCTGAAACCCAGCTGGACAGTAGATCTATGTCTCTCTTCCGGGCTGAAATCGAGAGAAGCTGGAATGTGCTGTAAGGAACTAATAACTCTGTTCTTAAGTGATTGCAATCCACACAATTGTGACTGTCAGTACAGCATTTCGGTGCTGTTCATCAATAAACGTGAACTTGTAGATGTTACTAGTGTGTAAACTGTATAGTTATGGGGCTATATTTACTGCTTTGTGATTTAGTTGTGATAATTCTGTTACTGTGAGTACTTAATTCATGCCATCAAACTTATTAGGCACTAATCATGTTAAAATAAATTATTTTGACAAAGAGACTTGCTCAATGTTTTTTTTCGCCAATTAAAATAAAACAATTACAAATTTTTAGCAAAATTTCGGTCGTGATTAACTTGAATTTGACCTTGAGTTGGTAATTCGGATGGAATAAGCGTGTCATCATACTTCTTTATACTAAGTGTGGCAAAATGAAACACTTGGTCAAACCAATTGGCTCAGAATATTTTTTTTTAAATTAAAATTAGAAAATATAATTTTTTGCAAGTTTGACCTCAAAAATTACCTTCAAAGCCAAAAGCGAGAGTGGCATCCACCTGCCTTTTATTCCTCACCCACAGGTAAATTGATTTAGCATGGGTGCCAGCTATTAACAAAAAAATGCCGTTCAAAGTCGATTTTTTAATTTTGGCTGGTCCACTACTAGCTACTTCGCAATTTCAACAGATTTGATATTTTCAGCGAGTAGCTTGACTATTTTTCCTTTCTCAGTTGGGGTCAAATCCTTCTTCTTACCCATTTTCACCATTTAGGTCTGTAAATTGCTTAATAATTTGGAACAACATATTTTACATATTTTTAAATAAAACGAGATAATTATTTTAATTATCAAAATATTTTATGAAAATGAGTACCATCAATGCTGTTATACATACATAGTAATTATTTGCTATAAATTTCACTGAAATTGGTGAAAAACTTTTGAAAACATTGAAGAAAATGTAATCAGATTAATAATTTGGAACGCAGTGTGTGTGTATATATATATATATATATATTATATACACGAGGGGAGGGCCACTCAATATATTTTGCCCCACCTTTTTTTCCCTTTCCAAGTTTCCTTGTAAGTTCCAGAAATTTTGTACACAAATAGTTACATGCCTTTTTTACAAGTTTTTATTTTTCCACATAGTCTCCATCCTTTTCTACGGCTTTTCTCCACCTCGAAACAAGGGCCTTTATTCCTTGCTGGTAAAAGTCCGCTGGGTTCTGCTGGAGCCACCTCAACCTCCTCAACAACCTCATCGTCACTCTCAAACTTTCTTCCACGAATAGCATCCTTCATTGGCCCAAACAAATGGAAGTTTGAAGGTGCCAGATCCGGGCTGTATGGAGGGTGGGGTAACACAGTCAAGCGCATTTATGTGATGGCCTCTCTTGTTTGTAAACAGTTGTGTAGTGTTGCGTTATCGTGCAAAAGAAGGACGTCTTCCAGCTTTCTCTCCGGTCGAACTCGCTTTATACGTCTCTGGAGTCTCTGTAGGATAGCAATATATGCCTCTGAGTTAATTGTTTGTCCTTTCTTCATAATGTTCACCAGAATCACCCCTTTCATGTCCCAGTAGATGGTGACCATAACCTTTCCTGCAGAGGGAGCCATTTTGAACTTTTTCTTGCGTGGGGAATCTGCGGAATGCCACTCCATGGATTGGCGTTTTGTTTCAGGTTCAAAGTGGTGTATCCAAGTCTCATTTCCAGTCACAATTCGTGAAAGGAAGTCGTTCCCTTCTGTCTCGTATCGAACTAACGACTCAGAAGCAATTTCTTTTCTTTGGGCTTTGTGATCTTCAGTCAGTTCGCGAGGAACAAACCGTGAACACACTTTTGAGTATCCCAAATGCTGAATTATTGTATTCCCACTTCCTTCACTAATTCCTAGTTCCAGTGATAGCTCCCTGTATGTGACGCGCCGATTTGATTGAATGATGCTGTTAGCACGTTGCACATTGTGAGATGTCACAGCCGATGCCGGACGACCGCTGCTTGGTTCATCATCGAGGTTGGCTCTCCTTCTCTCTGATGATCTCACACGTTTAGTCGAGGGTCCAACTGTGCTTCGATCAACAACGGCATCTCCGTAAACGTTTTATAGACATTTGTGAATATTTCCAACTGTTTCCTTCTCTGCAGTTAAGAACTCCATAGCAGCTTTCTGTTTACGACGCACATCACTGTCAGACGCCATTTTCGTGTTAACCATCGGTTTTATACAAGGGCGTTTAAAAGCGGTTTTATGCAAGGAGGGGGGTTCAAACTGGAAAAATCCGGTTATGTGAAGCGCAGAAAGTTCAAACGTACTGCCCAAAAGATATTTCAGCCCCATGGCCTATTATCTAAGAAAAAAGGGTGGGGCAAAATATATTGAGTACCCCTAGTGTGTATTAGGGTAGGTTGATTTTGGAACTGTGATCTTGGACTAGTCTAGATAGAAAGGTATTAACGTACAAAAAAAACGTTGCACCAACTCATATTTGTGAAAATGATTGTATTTTTTGAGGATTGTTAATTATTTTTAAGTTGTAAAATTGCCGAATTTTACGCGTAAAATCGCGTGCGCGGCATTCGCGCAATGTAAACAAACAAAATATCGAACGTTATTTCATCAAAATAATCAATTAAAATTCGGCTTTTTTAACAAAACGATGCTTCAAACTTATTGTAAATGCATTATAGATGTTTATTAGTGTATTATTTTGTATTTTTTAATGATATTTACCTATAAAATGTGTATTAAATTAAGTTATTTTATGATGCGTTCATTTGTGTTTATTTTCAGATATTTCATAAAAATGGGTAAAAAACGGAAGTCTGCAGTGTTAACTCGAAGTGATAATGCCAAAAAATTCAGTGGCCAGCCTTCCCCTTTGGATAAAACAGAGCCTCCTACCCTCCGCCAAGTTATTCAGTACAGTTATTTCCTCCAAAACAGCCACCCGGACTTGAAAGACTATGATATTGCTAAAATGATAGCAAAGGATGTGATTGAGATCTGGCAGGCAGTGAACCCGCGGCTGCCCCTGTATGAGGAATATTATGTAGTGAAATTGGTGGATAAGTGTGCTTCAAGAAAGCAAAGAGATAAACAGGAAATCTCTTTCTACAGTCCAGGAGCAGAATCTGGAGGAAAAGCTGGATAAACTTTTTGACATTTCTGCTTGCACCTGTAAGCTACCTGTTCGTCCCTGTGATGAGAATGCTGTGAAGTGCAAGAAAGAAAATTGTCAAACACAGCACATAATCTGCACTTGTCCTCCCAGTAAGAAGGTAATGCTATTATTTTTTTAACTTTTAACTGGCCTAACTTAGTACGATTAGGTGCCTTTTAAATGGAAGGAAATTCAATGCTTGTAATTGAAAAATATCCGCATTTTCCTCCTGTAATCTTCATTCCCCCCCCCTGGTAAAAGAAATTAATAATCAATTTTTTTTCAGGATTTTATCTCTTATTTTAGAGCCGCTATTTAATATACTTTAATATTTCAGGTTCCAGTAGAGGAGAGGGAATACTTGAGAGATCAGAGGGCCAAAATAGGACCCCAAGGGCTCTTTCCAGCTGGGATCTGTGGATAAAGCTGCTGTGAAGAGAGACCAGAGGGCTGCAGCTGAAGCAGAAAGATTACAGAGCCAGATTCAACAGCAGCAGGAAGTGGATTTAGCCACTTTTGCCTCCACACCTTTACAAGATATTTCTTTTGAATCCAGCTCAGGAGAATCAGGAGAGGTAAAATATTTTTTTTCTTATATCTTATCCCATTTTTACCCAAATTTATCCCTACTTTTTGTCCCTATTTCCCCCCTTTTTTCCCCCATTTTCGTTTAAGTAATTTATTCTTATTTCCGCCCATTTTCGTCGATTTTTACCCATATTTTTCCCTACATTTTCCCCTATTTTCCCCCATTTTCGCTTTAGTAATTTATTTTTTATTTTCATTTCAGCAATCTGGTGGTGAAGCTGAAGAGTTCAAGCCAAGGAGGCACCCAAGTGTAGGTTACAGCTTTTTGAAAAACCCCAGATATGCCATGGAACTGATCAGGGGTGATGTTTCTTCCAATCTTGGGGCAAGTCTTGCTAATGCCTTCCTCCTGGACTTACAAGCTATGGACCTGCTTAAGCCTGGCCTTGATGTGAAACAGATAATAGTTGATAAATCGAAATAGACAGGGAAAAAAGCTAGAATGAAAGTGAAAAGTGTGAAAAGCACAATGAGGGTCTGGAAAAGTTAGTCTGTATTGGGGTTGATGGGAAAGTTGACAAGGACACTTTGCTGTACAGAGAAGTTAAGGATGAAAATGGGGAGACTAAGCTGAAGAAAGGAAAGGGACAAGAGCACCATTTGACTTTCACAAAGAAGCCGGGAACTGAAAGTGGAACATATCTTACTCACAGAGTCATCCCAATTAAAGGTGCGACTGGAGTTCTTCTTGGTGAAGAAGTTGCTAGTGTCTTGGAGGAGTTTAACAGTGTTCATACCCTGAAAGCTGTCCTCCTTAACAGCACAAATACAAAAACTGGCTGGGAGGGAGGCCTTGTAACAGCTCTGGAAAATAAAATTGAGCGGAAATTGCACACCATTGGCTGTTCACTCCATCAGAATGAGCTTCCTTTCAGAGCTGTTTTCAAGCATCTTGATGGCAGTACCAAAAGTCCCACTGCTTTCACTAGTCCGCTGGGAAAACTCTGTGAAATTGACTACCAAGATCTGCTACAAGTGGAATTCACCACATTCAGTGGCCCCCTGGATGACATGGAATTTGCTGAGGAGACACTGAATGATCTCAGTAGCGACCAGAGGCTTCTTTTGGAGTATGTGCTTGGAATTTCCAGGGGCAAAGTCAACCCAAGATTTGCTGCCTGGAAAATTGGACTATTAAACCATGCAAGATGGTTGACTTTGGCAATTAGATTGATGTGTCTGTGGACCAGAGGTGCTTACCCTCCAGAACTACAGGATAAGCTTTACCAGGCCATCAAGTTCATTGTGGAAGTGTATGCATTCAGTTGGTTTGAGATCAAAAGGGACAGCAAGTTCCACAATCAGCAGCTGTACATTTTCAACATGATCCAGAGGATCAAGCAGCAGTCTGAAGAAATCCAGGGTGTTGCTTTCAAGAACCTGAAGTACAATGCTTTTGCCTTGCTGCCCGAGAATGTGCTGTACTCCATGATGAAGTCTGATGACTTGGAAGTGAGAGAAGCTGCTCTCAAGAAAATTCTGTCCATCAGGTAAGCATTTATTAATTTTAAAAAATGTGAAAAAAAAAATTTGAAAAAAATTCGATTATGGGGATTTATAGAACTCGTTTTTTTTTTTTTTTTTAAATTTAAGTTTAATTTAAATCAGCAATTCTGAGACTAATAGGGATTAAATCTTAAACTGGAATAAAAAATAAATTAATTATTATTCTTTCAGAAGTGGGAAGCCACCCAAGAAGAGGCTGAAGAAGATCACAGCCATCAACATTGAAGCTACCCACTGGTCAGAACTAATCAACCTTTCTCAAAGTGGCATCTGTGAACCTGCTCTCACAGAAGACTTTTCTGACCAGGAGCTTCGAGAAGCATTGCTGAATGGCACCAAGCTGGAGCTGCCTGATCTGCCTTCACATTCTCAGAGTGTTGAAAGGGCCGTGAAGCTGACATCTGAAGCTTCCCATACTGTTTATGGACTCGAATCAAGGCACAAACACATTCTGGCCAAAGCCCTAAGCCGCCAGATGAGGCCTTCCTTTGCTTCTAAGGGCTCTTACAGTGAAAATTATGATGATCTTGGGATCTAAATGTGTCTATTTGACTCTGTACATGTTTTTTTACTTTTTTTCAATAAAATTGTAACTTTTTTCAGGATTTTTTTAATGAAAATAGCATGTTTTTTTCGGCCGAAAAATGCGAAAATGTGGTATTTTTCGGTACGATTTTTTGATGATTTTTGAAACGGTTTCCTCAAAAAAACGGTTAAAGCTAGGGATCTGAAATTTTTTGTCAGTTATTATCATATTAAGCCGTGACTATCTCGACAACACCTTTTCACTCTCAAATTAAAACAACTGAATTTCAAATTAAAATAAATGAATTTCAAATTAAAAGAAATGAATCTCAAATTAAAAGAAATGAATCTCAAATTAAAACAACTGAATTTCAAATTAAAACAACTGAAGTTTAAATTAAAGCAAGTGAAATACAATTTAAAATATATGAAAGTCAATTTAAAACAGAGATTGTGTAAAATCTGAATGTGCATCGAAAGCTTTTATTTTATAGCTGGTGGGAGTACTTGGCATCTGAAACACGTTGGCAACATTCACAAGTCCCTAGCAACCGTTGCTATCCATGACTCGACTCTCTCAGTTACCAAGGACGTCCTCTCTGACCAGGCCAGCTCTCACTCGCTCTCACAGTTGTGTATTTCAAGGTTATTAAAAGAACTGAGTTACGCTTTACTGTGATGATTTGGATTATTTTTACAAATATAAATTTCTACAGGTGATCCAAAAGTCCCATGATTGAATAATGGGAGCTAGGCTATTAGGCCTTTTGTTTAGGCTACATCTATCAAAGCGTAGGCTATTAGGCTGTTTCTTACTGCGGAGAGACTTTTGGATCACCCTGTAGAAATTTATATTGTAAAAATAATCCAAATCATCACAGTAAAGCGTAACTCAGTTCTTTTAATAACCTTGAAATACACAGCTGTGAGAGCGAGTGAGAGCTGGCCGGGTCAGAGAGGACGTCCTTGGTAACTGAGAGAGTCGAGTCATGGATAGCAACGGTTGCTAGGGACTTGTGAATGTTGCCAACGTGTTTCAGATGCCAAGTACTCCAACCAGCTATAAAATAAAAGCTTTCGATGCACATTCAGATTTTACACAATCTCTGTTTTAAATTGACTTTCATATATTTTAAATTGTATTTCACTTGCTTTAATTTAAACTTCAGTTGTTTTAATTTGAAATTCAGTTGTTTTAATTTGAGAGTCATTTCTTTTAATTTGAGATTCATTTCTTTTAATTTGAAATTCATTTATTTTAATTTGAAATTCAGTTGTTTTAATTTGAGAGTGAAAAGGTGTAGTCCAAAGTCGATATCTAGAAAATGCGGAAAATCAACCTACCTTAATATATATATATATATATATATATATATATATATATGGTTGAATAATCAACCATAGTTTTATTTATTAATTCATTATTAGTTTTCTCAATTTTCCGTATGACATTTTTCAATAATGCCGGTAAATTATAAATAATATTTCCAAAATTTTCCGACGTTTCGCTCTGTCCTCGAGCATCTTCAAGGAATTCGTTTGGAACCATCTTCGTAGTGCTCGTCAGGGCGCTCTCTTTTATAGCTCATTTTCGGAGGTTTTCCGTAGTTTCGCGTACGTGTACTGACGGGATTGGTCAGTTTCGTACGTGTAACTTGAGGATTCGTTCTTGCCCGGTTCGCTGATTGTTTATTTTCGGGGAAATCTCTTTTATTATTAATGCTTCGATGATATGAAGTCTTTTCTCATCCCTTATTTGTGTTACCACGTTTGTCGCTTCCACTATCTGTTGTCTGGTCAGGTTTATTTCGTGTATGTTCCACATGTGATCTTTCGGACTTCTTTCTTGTGAGTGCATTGTTAGCCTTCTTGTCAGTGTTGTTATGGTTGAGCCCACGTATCTCACGTTTGCTCGAAGTTTGCAACCTTTGTTCGGGCATTGAAATTCGTAAACTACGTGGGATTTTTGTAGATTTTCGATTTTTTGAGTGATGTTGTTGAGCGAGAGAGAGATTTTTTATTTTAATAAAATATAGAAATCTTTTATAAATTGTATTGTGAATGAGTAAATACTGTACTGTTTTAGTGTATACAAGTTGGGGGATGTGAGGTCTACCCTATTTAGTCAGAGGTTAACTACTGTGTTGTGCATGTGATTGAAAATCTGTACGATTTATTATTATTATAAAATGTAACTCATGACTTGGATAATCCCGATAGGTCCCAGTGGGTTCTTGGTTTAGTCCTTCTGATCAGCTAATGTATGTTTTTAAAAATTACAGATTTTGATGACGAACCGAGTTAATCTCGAAACGTAAAGTTATTATTCATAAATCAAACGATGTTGGGAAAGTTAAATATTTTAGTTTCCTTCCCCATTGAACATGTTAACGTTTTCTGTATGGGTACGTATAAGAAAAAACGTTATTTGACGGTTACTCTGATAATTTAAATATTTCTGTAATTAACAACATGCTTGAAGGAAACCTTTGCTTTGGTACAGGAAAATATCTAAGATGATGAAAAAATAAAAAGAGGAAATCTTATGGAAAATGTAAATATAGCAAAGGAGAACAGAGAAATAATGATATCAATATTTACGGCTTTGAGTAAGGCGATTGATGTAATAGACCATAATATTCTACTTAATAAATTATATTGGAACAACTGGAGAAAACGCACCTGATGTGACTGAAAGGTGCGTTTTCTCCAGTTGGCAAAAACGGAGGTGCGCTTTCTCCAGTTGGGGTAATTTCAGAAAATTGGCCGCCGCCGCTGACGTCAATGCTGATGTCAATGCCCCCGGCAGGGATTAATAGTTAAACTAAGACCTACTGTACGCCCTTGATGATTGGTTAGGTTAAGTCATGATATTTTCGTTAGTTTAAACGAAAATGACATTAGGACCGATCAATTTGTGATGCGTGATCTTTACGGGGGCGGAGCCCCCGTACCCCCGAGACCTAAATTATACAAAGGATAATGTAATAACGGTTACTATAGGATACATAGATGTCGAAGAAACATGCTCAATTCATATTTATCTGAATTTATGTGGCGTGATAGATTTCATAATTATGCTTTTAGTAATTTGTGTAAACACATATCAGAACAATATCCCTTTTGATTTTAGTTTCTGTGTGATTTTATTGTCTGTTTTCCCTTAATAAACATGTTTTTTATTCATTTGTTTTAATATCCTTTTTGAGTTATGTTCTAGAGGTGCGTTTTCTCCAGTTTGCTCATTTAGAGGTGCGTTTTCTCCAGTTGGCTCATTTAGAGGTGCATCTTCTACAGTTGGCAAAACTGAGGTGCGTTTTCTCCAGTTGCTCCATTATATTGTTACGGCTTTAGAGGAGAAATCAGTGATTGGTTTAAAAGTTAATTGTCCAATAGATATCATTTGGTATCAGTAAATAAGGTTTGCTCAACTAATGCGCTTGTCAAACATGGTGTGCCACAGGGATCAGCTCTGGGTCCACTGTTATTTTTATTATATATAAATGACCTTCCACATTCATCTGATATACTGAGCTTCATAATGTTTGCAGATGATACAACTCTCTTTTTCATGCAAAGATGTTAATACAGATAAGAATGTATTTCATTCAGAACTTATCAGTGTAATGAAATGGTTGACCACCAATAAACTCTTCCTGAATACCACTAAAACAAATTTCACGATTTTACTAATAAAAGAAATGTATATCTTGACGAAGTTAATGTTAATGAAATCACTATAAAGGAGTGTACTTGTTAAAATTTCGTGTAATGTTTAAACTCAGAAATGTCGTCCCTAAACAGGTTTTATTGACTAATTATCATAATCTAGCTCCATTTAACTGGACTCTCTGTTCCCTTTCTTAAAGCATTCTTCAATCCAATTTGCTACTGTCCCTTTTATTCCAATTAATCCTTCTTCTTCTAAGAATATTGTAATTTTGTCTCTGATGACACTTTCAAGTAATTTGCAAATAATAGAAGTTAAACTAATTGGTCTATAGTTTTAGCTAGGCTTTTGTATCCTTTTGGAGTCGTGTAAAAGCGTTTTTGAACGTTTCAATACGTATTTATACGATTTAAAATGTTTAAGGCGTGATTTCTGGATCATAGTTTCCCTTTTCAGAAAAACGGGCACATCATATAACGTGTAAAGTAAAATTTTAAGTGAAAATTTATGTATATTGAACGAATTTGTAAGAAGTTATAGATCCATACAATATGAAAGGTAAGAAATTGTGATTTCACACGTTTTGGGTCTATTATTATTATTATTTACTGCAGACGACCATACGATATTGGCCACAGCTGATTAAATCTAGCGAAATTGGCAACTCGTGCAGCAAATTAACAAAGATCGTTCTCAAATAATTTTGTTCTGGCCCCCTGGATGGATAGTGATTCATAATTAATCCTATCGGTGTAATGAGAGAAATGAAATTAAAAAAAATGTAGGTCTTTAGGCCCGTGCTGCCATTTTTACTAGTTACTAGGTAAGATATTGCGGTATCTGTCAATATGTTGCTTACATTATGACGATGAACAGATGTGGTAATACAAATTTCCTGAAAGTTATTAATATTTTTTACTAGTTTATGTGTTAAGTGCGCTACTTTTTATTCAGGCTTTACTCTTGGCCTAGCTAAATTTTAGGCCTACTTCATTTTTTAATTTCGCAGTCTTCTGAGTCGAGCCTACTGAGTATTTATTCAACCAGAATCACATCTAAATATTTTATGCAAACCAAACTCTTCCTTTTTCTTTCCTAGGCACTGTAACAAAGGCTTCCTTTAAAAATGAATTTACTCATTAAAAAAGTACATTAAACAGACTTAATAGGTTGTGCAAACTTCCTTAATCCCTGATAAGTTCTCCTACATGAATTAAAAGGCTAGGTAGGCTTAGACATCGATTCAAGAAACAGAGCTGAAGACAACTTTTTAGTTCAGGGGTGCTTTCCTTTTTCAGATGTTAAAACCTCTAGTAGGGGCCAAGAACTAAAGGCTATTAAAGGGTGGATAATAGAACTTTTGTTCTGGATGAATGAAACTAACACACATGAAAAACTGACTGAATACTCACAGCTTAGGCTACGTTGAAGATGGAAGATCTATGCTAAAGATGAACCAGCCTAGCTATGTGCCCATAAACTGGACTTCCATACTTTATTGTTAAACAATTACAGCTGAAATGTCGGCTTATTTAGTCTAAATTTAATAACCGAAGGGAAATTTATGAACGTCTTACCTTAAAATGATATAAAATCTTAAATTTAATTTTTGACACGTATGATGAACTTTTTATTCCTGCTTCTTCTTCTCCCTTTCGGCCTTCTGATCGCGATTTTTTTTCTTTCTTCCAAAAAAAACGTACCTATTTCTACCTATGGGGTCTTTTTTCTTTTCATCCTGTATTAAGATGGAGGCTGAATAAATTTGTCTGATATGAACGAGGAAAATATCTACAAACTATGCTTTTCCCTTAACAATACGTACATAATAAAAAAATTAATTATACGGAGGACATCGCTTTTCCATTAAACATATACAAATTAAATAAATAGCGCAATCTGGCACCTAATCTTGTACCCCGTTATATTATATTTTGAAAAAACTATATAGGGCTATGGGTTGATTGCCTGTGCCCTCATCCGTTGGAAATTTCCAACAGACTTCAGTGGAGGGTTACCGACAACAGCCCTATGCTTTTTCGTTAGAGAGTTATAAATATGTAGGTTGTTAAAGGACCGTTTTATATTTAAGTAATTACGGTAATTCTAGCGTCGGGAGTTGGGAATCCTTATGTTAATGAAAACTGAAATTGCCTCACCTTATTTTTGCTGGGTCTTTGTTTTGCTTCGATGTAGGGCGTTACGATCATTTTCGGTGTAGGGTCGCCACGATGGAGTTATGCGGCGAATTTACTTAAGGTAATTAATATAGGCAGTCACTATATAAACCCCTGAAGGAATAGGCCTATCCTTTTGTAGTCATTAGGTTTTATATTATAAGGAATTCACTCAGGACTCTAGGGGGGACAAAGACATCCTCCGCGTTTAAAGCTTCGCTGTAACATAAACAGCCCTGAGAGCCGTTCCTTGGTTCGCTTGTATTTTTTGCCGTTCTCGCAAAATTTTGTTTAGTCTACTTTTCTTTGGTAGACTAAACAATAAATTGGGTTTTCTTGTTGCTATGTGCTGATTCATACATACAGGTTCTTTGTACGTATGGCAATTCAATTATTTCATTCCTAATAGGCGATGTCGCCAATCCCGAGGCAATTTTGTATAGATATTTAATTCAATTAATTAATAATTTATATTTAATTATGAAATAAATGTACCACATATGATACCATGTTGTGAGCGCGTATAGTTTTTCCATATACTGGGGGGGGCCGGAGAAAAATTTGTATGTTATAGATCAAATTTTTTGATAAACTGTGTTTTAAACCATGTGAAATGGATTGAAAAGAATAAAGTAGAAATTTAGGGAGAGAGAGGTTACTCAAGACCTATTTAAATATTAAAGTTCAAGAGGCCAACTTCTCAAGTTTAGTTAAAGTTATGTCAATCAGTTTGACTCCCTTTAGGTATAGGAAATTTATGGGATTAAAGTAAAGTTATTAAGCATTTTAACTTTGCTCAGTTTGTGTAAGTTATATAAGTCACCAGTCTTAATTTTTTCTTGTAAAAGTTTTCTGGCTTTCAAAGCAGTCTTTCTTTGAGGCCTGTCTGGTTTAGTCTGAATTACATCAGGCACATTGAGAGATTCCTCCCCAATAGTATCCTGATCCATCCTTTGGGGTAATGGTTCTAATTTAGCCCCACACTCCAAAGGATATAGTAATGTGATATCTCTGGTGGTCTCACCAGTTGCTGTTTTCAGTTTTACAACCCTGGTAACTTCGTCTTCACCAGTTTTGAGTTCCAAGACTTTTCCCATTGACCAATGTTGTCTTGGTGTCTTGTCATGTATCAAACAATGTCCCCAATTTTGACTGAATCATTCCAACTTTGTTTTGTTAATTGTTTATGTCTTTCTCTAAGACTTGTTAAGTATTCTTCTCTCCATTTTGTTATAAATTGAGTTTTGATTTGTGTCAAATGTTGGTATTTTGTGTTGAGTTCTTTGTGTCCTATTTCCCAATCTGGATCCTCTGTATTGTTATGTTCAGATTCTGGTAACATGTTTACTGTTTCTCCCTTAATTAGGTGGTTTGGTGTGAGAGGTTCTGGCTCATTAATACCATTCCCACATAAGTTAATGGTCTGTTGTTGACAACATTTTCAATTTCTGACAGAATAGTCATGAGTTCAAAAAGTTGTAGATGTTTTGTCCCAATACTCTTTTTAAGGCAGTTCTTTACAGTTTGTATGTTTCTTTCCCAAATTGAACCATACCATGGTGTATTAACAGGAATGTACTTCCAGGTTTATGTTGTGTTTGGTTAAATGAGTTTGTACTGTTTCACTGTCACAAATCTGATGAATAATTCTTTCACCAGATTTGAAGTATGTGGCATTGTCTGACCATATAGTTTTGGGTACAGAATTGTGTGCACAAAATCGTCTGAAAGCAGCAATAAAAGCTTCTGCTGTCAGATCTTCTACTATGTCTAGACATATGGCACGTGTGGCAGCACAGGTGAAGAGTACAATGTACACTTTGTATTCCTTTGAATCCATTTTGTCTCCAAAACTCACATTTACCGCTCCAGTGTAGTCAATACCCGTGGTTTCAAATGGCCGAGTAAATGTTACTCGTTCCACAGGTAGGTCTGGAGGGCTTGGGGTCTTAAAGGGTCGTGAATGGATACGTTTACAAGGAATGCATGTGTTTAAAATTTTCTTTGTTTCAGTTCTACCCTTTGGTAGCCAGTAAGTTTTTCTCAGCTCTGTCAGGGTTTGTGGGACTCCCATGTGGTGTATTTTGTTGTGGGTATCCCTGATGATGAGTTTTGTGAAGTGATTCCTCCTTGGAAGAAGAATTGGGTGCTTAGAGTTGTAAGTCAAAGTTGACTTGTTAAGCCTTCCTTTACACCTTATCAGACCCTCTGTATCCAGGTACAGATTTAGATCCATGACAAGTGAAGGAATACCTTTGTTTAATGTGCTACTGGACCTAAGATACTTCAACTCCTTGTCAAATTCTGAAGCTTGTATCTGTTTGAGCCAGTATTTTGTTGCAGTTTCTGTTAAGTTAGAAAAGGCTTTCTGAGGACAGTGTTTGAGAAGGTAGCTATTGACAAACTTGTAAGTCAAAGTTGACTTGTTAAGCCTTCCTTTACACCTTATCAGACCCTCTGTATCCAGGTACAGATTTAGATCCATGACAAGTGAAGGAATACCTTTGTTTAATGTGCTACTGGACCTAAGATACTTCAACTCCTTGTCAAATTCTGAAGCTTGTATCTGTTTGAGCCAGTATTTTGTTGCAGTTTCTGTTAAGTTAGAAAAGGCTTTCTGAGGACAGTGTTTGAGAAGGTAGCTATTGACAAACTTGTAAGTCAAAGTTGACTTGTTAAGCCTTCCTTTACACCTTATCAGACCCTCTGTATCCAGGTACAGATTTAGATCCATGACAAGTGAAGGAATACCTTTGTTTAATGTGCTACTGGACCTAAGATACTTCAACTCCTTGTCAAATTCTGAAGCTTGTATCTGTTTGAGCCAGTATTTTGTTGCAGTTTCTGTTAAGTTAGAAAAGGCTTTCTGAGGACAGTGTTTGAGAAGGTAGCTATTGACAAACTTGCAGCAATAGACTGTAATTCTCAAGAGTTTGTTTAGGTCTGAATAAAGGTGATAGTCAAATATAGGTTTGTCCTCAGTGATCTTTTCAGTTGTTGTAGAGTTGAGTGTGAGGTTAACTACTTTGGCTGGCCAAAGATCCTCACATGTTAGCCATTCGGGCCCTTCATACCAGATTTTATTTGTTTTCAACAGCTTGTAAGAGAGCCCTCTTGTCAAAAAGTCTGCAGGATTCTCCTTTGTTTTTATGTACCTAAATTTGATACCAAGGTTTGTGTTTGCAGTTTTGATTTCTGTTAGTCTGTTTTTCACAAATATATTTTTGCAAGAAGTTGTATCTGTGTTGGTCACCCATGTTAGACAAATTTGACTGTCTGTCCATAAGTAAATGTTTGTTATGTCAACTTCTTTATACACTTGTGAAAGAAAGTTTGCTGTTTTAACTCCCAATGAGACAGCTAATAATTCAAGTTGTGGTACAGTTTTCTTTTGGTTTAAGGGTGCCACTTTTGCCTTTGAATAAACCAAGTTACTTTCATTTTCACTTGTTAAATAGGCACAACACCCATAAGCTTGTGTGCTGGCATCTGTAAAAATGTGTAGTGTTTGCGATTTCAATCTGTAGCCAGCACATCTTGGTACGTAGATGTCTTGAACTTTGTTCAAGTCTGTGGCTAATTTTTTCCAATGAAGTTGGTCTTCCACTGAAAGTGGTTCATCCCAATCAATTTTCTTTTTCCATAAGTCTTGCAAAAGGATTTTGGATCTTATGGTTGCTGGTAAATATAATCCAATGGGGTCAAAAATTTTGGATGATTCTGAAAGCACTTGTCTTTTTGTATTGGCATTTGGATTTAAGTTATAACTCTTCGTGCAAAGAGTGTCATCGTGTTCAGAATTCTGTTTTAAAAACCAAAGCATTCCAAGTGTTTTCGTGTAATTGTTTGGTTCAATGTTCCCATTGTTGTCTTTTGTTATTTGTTCATTTAATTTAGGAGAATTAGAAACCCATTCTCTCAATCCAAAATTTCCTTGCTTCATTATGGGTTGTGACATTTGGTAAATTTCAAGCAATTCCTCTTCAGTTACAGTGGAACCAATGAGGTTATCCACATAAAAGTTTTGTTTTAAAAACTGAACTGTTAAGTCCTCTTGAAATAAGTTTAGGTGGTTTCTAATTGTTAAAGCAAGAATACTTGGAGAGCAATTTGCTCCAAAAATAATTACTTTAAATCTGTAGGTTTTGAAACCTTTGTTAAGGTCATGTGGATCATTCAACCACAAAAACCTGAGATGATTTTTATCATACTCAAGCTTCAAATTTATACAGAGGAATGCTTTTTCTATGTCACTTTGTACTGCATAATTGTCTAAACGGAAGCAAAGGAGAATTTTTACAAGATCTGAGACAAGGTTTGGGCCTTCCATGAGACAATCATTTAAACTAACAGAATTTGTGTCTTTTAAACTACAGTTGTATACTACTCTTAGTTTAGTTGTGGATGAGTCTTCTCTGTAAACTCCCCTGTGTGTTAAATAATGACAACCTCGTTTTTTAAAGGGTTCATCAGTAACTTCTTCAATGAAGCCCCTTTCTATTTGTTCCTTGAATATGTTGTTGTATTGTTCTAAAAGATTGTCATTTTTTAGTTTTCTGTAATTTTTATACAGATGTGCCTTAGCTACTTTCAAATTGTCCATTATTTCTGGACAAGGTGTTTTCCAAGGCAGCTCCACATAGTATTGATTGTCTCTGTGTTGTAATGTATCCTTAAATTGTTCTGTCATCAATTGGTCTTCATGTGTAATAGTACTGTCCTTTATGCCAACTGATTCTAATAGTCACAACTGCTGTAACCCTTCATCCAATGTGGAATCATTTTCATTCAAATGATGTGGGATTATGACAGTGTTTTTGTAGTTCGAGTTTGTCACATAGTCAGAAATTTGTGACTGTGGTGATTTTGTTTTGCGTAAATTTTGTTCATGTTCTGTGTTTTCTGTGTCAGTAGTAAGATGGTATTTAGTTATGTCACCCAAAAGAGCAATACCTGTGGGAGTTTGTATGGCTATTCCATCTCCAATTTTAATGATGCCTCTATGGACCAGATGAAGATAGTCAGCCCCCATGAGCATATGTATATCATCAACTACATCTGCATTAAGGGTTTTATCAGCTATCGTGTATTTATTTTGAAGTTGGAGCAAAGCTTGTTTTAACCCAGCTATTTGTATTTTTTCTTGTTCTACTTTGTCCACAACAACAACCTTAAGGGTTTCAAATGTTTCATCAAGAGTTAAAGTTATATTTGCAGTTTTAAAACTGGCTTGTACTGGGTTTTTATTGATAAATGATGAAATAGAGAGATCTTCATCTCCTTGTTGGTTTTGAAGTCCCAATTTTTCTATCAGTTGTTTAGTTACAAATGTTTGTTGTGAGCAGGTATCTAAAAGACACCTAACCTGTACTATTTGTCCTCTTTTGTTTTGGATTTCCAAAGTTGTGGTTGGTAAAAGAATTTTTGAATTGTGGTTAATGCTAGATGAACTGATATGTCCATTCATAGCATTTTTGGTTTGTTTCTGTTTGTTTTGGTTTGATTTGGGTGTTTGTTCATAATGTTTGTCAGTTTTTCCAATGTCTGTGTGTGTATTACACATAGGGGTAACATGGTCAAAACTGTTGCAAAACTTACAATTGTATATCAAATTTGATTTGCAATTTGACTTTTGGTGCCCTGATCCAGTGCATTTTTTGCATAAGTTTAGTTGTTCACAACGTTTTGACCTTGCTGTAAAGTCTTTGTATTTGGGACAATTTGTAGAATAATGTTCACTGCTAAAACAAAATTTGCATGGTGTGGGATTATACTCAAAAGTAGCTACATTAAAGTTTTGCAGAGTAGGAGTCTTTGAGTCTTTTTCTGTCACTTTATTTTCTGCAAATTGAGTTTTGCGGTTGTGTTTTGATGTAACTGGTAAGTGTTGAAATCTTTTGTTAGGTTTTTGGTTTTCTGCATTGTTGGTTTTTTCTTGTTCTGTGTTAAATTTTGGGTGTGTGTAACTTGATTTGTAAAGTGCTAGTACAGTTGGGAAATCTTCTCTTAGTTTATTAAGGCTAGGGTATATGTCAGTTGTCCTCTGATGAAATATCTCTTTGACTTTAGAAGGGAGCTTTTCAAAAACAACAGCTTGAATGATCCAAGCTGTTTCTGCAATGTTTAAATTATTGTTTTTAAGTTGTCCCATGAGACATTCAAACTCACAGTAAAAATCAAAGAGGTCACCATAGTTGTCTTTTGGGGTTCGCATGTTCATTACTTTAAGAGCCAAATCATGTATAATTTCATCCTTATTCATGTAATTTCTGTTAAGTAATTCTATTGCTACAGAATAAGAAGCACCTATGGCTGGTAGTGATTCCACTAATCTTAAGGCTGGGCCTTTCAGATAGTTCACTAAATAACTAAATTTATCAACATCTGTAATGTAGTTTTTATTACCTATAAGGCTATGAAATTTTTCAATAAAAGATTGAAATTTGGCTCTGTCACCCTCAAAAGTGGGTACTGCAAGTGTAGGCAATTTTGATTTTAGTTCATTGCCCTCAGCCACATTGGGAGGGCTAAATGAAGCATTTCTTGTAGCTTCTAAGAAGCTTTCGTATGTGTTCTTTTTTGCACTCATCAAGTTGGTTTTGAATTTCAGAAATATAGTTGTTAATTTTTGTAATGTAATTTTCATTGTCAAGTAGGAGAGTAGAATACTCATCATCTGTTAGTTCAATTGTGTCATCAATTTCTGTAATTATGTCTTCATCTAGTATGAAAATTTCTTGTTTGTAACGAGTAATAGAATTTAATGTTGTTTCAAGATCATATCTTGTAGGTTCCTTTTGTTTGAAATCATTGTACAGTTTGGTGATGACACCTTTACGTGCTGATTTTTTCCTCATTAATTTTTTGTGATTTTGAGATGGTGCCGTAGCCCCAAGGTCTGTGTTTTTGTTTTCTTGGTCTGGGTTTCTTACCCTTTTGTCCAAGTCTTCCATAATTGTTGTTAGTGTTAAAGTTCTGAGTTTAATTTTTATGATGTTGAGCAAGTTAAATTACTGTACAGTAATAAGTTTTTTATATAACCTGCGCCACAGGTTAAATTAAAAATTCACAATGTTTTTAGTTAGGATAGGCCTTGAGTGTAAAGAGTAAGGCCTACTTTAAGAGGTAGGCCTATTATGTAAGGTAAAGTTAGGTGGGCCTACTAAATAGGCCTATTTGTTGGGCCTACCAAGTAGGCTTATGTTTGGGCCTATTATTTTATAGGACCTCAAATGAGTTAAGCCTGTTAAATTAACAAGGCTTAGTTTTGAATTTGAAGAGTAGGACCTATTAAATAGGCTTAATGTTGCGGGCCTATTATTTTTAGGACCTAAAATAAGTTATGCCTGTTAAATGAACAAGCCTTTGTTTTCGATTAGTGTAAAGGTAAAGGAATCGGTTCCCAGTTGCTTAGGCCACCATATGAAAAAACTATAGTGGGGTTACGGTTGAAATTGGGGTTAGGCCTACTGAGTTAAGCCTAGCCACTGCGTGTGTCAGTGTAAATTTTAGAGGGGTTAGTTCCCCATACACAGGGCCACCATTGAAAAAACTATATAGGGCTATGGGTTGATTGCCTGTGCCCTCATCCGTTGGAAATTTCCAACAGACTTCAGTGGAGGGTTACCGACAAAAGCCCTATGCTTTTTCGTTAGAGAGTTATAAATATGTAGGTCTTTAAAGGACCTCTTTATATTTATATTGATTACGGTAATTCTAGCATCGGGAGTTGGGAAAGCCTTATGTTAATAAAAACTGAAATTGCTCACCTTATTTTTGCTGGGTCTTTGTTTGTTTCGATGTAGGGCGTGACGGTCATTTTCGGTGTAGGGTCGCCACGATGGGGTTACGCGGCGAATTTACTTAAGGTAATTAATATAGGCAGTCACTATATAAACCCCTGAAGGAATAGGCCTATCCTTTTATAGTCATTAGGTTTTATATTATAAGGAATTCACTCAGGACTCTAGGGGGGACAAAGACATCCTCCCGTTTAAAGCTTCGCTTGGAATAAACAGCCCTGAGAGCCGTTCCTTGGTTCGCTTGTATTATTTGCCGTTCTAGCAAATTTTGTTTAGTCTACTTTTCTTTGGTAGACTAAACAATAAATTGGGTTTTCTTGTTGCTATGTGAGGCTGATTCATACATACAGGTTCTTTGTACGTATGGCAATTCAATTATTTCATTCCTAATAGGCGATGTCGCCAATCCCGAGGCAATTTTGTATAGATATTTAATTCAATTAATTAATAATTTATATTTAATTATGAAATAAATGTACCACATATGATACCATGTTGTGAGCGCGTAGAGTTTTTCATATATATATATATATATATATATATATATATATATATATATGCACAAAAGTAGAAAAATTGCGATGAAATTCTTTTTTCTCTAGGCTAGGCTAAGTTGTAATGTTAAATTAAGGTTTTCATTTCGGTGTTTTTCCGTTTCGGCAAAATGGGTGGGTTCCTGCAAAATTTACGCGTATGAGGTTATATTTACCTGAGTTAAGTTAGACGTAACTGTGTTAGGCTATGTAATAATGTTAAATTAGGTTTTCGGTGGTTTCCAGGAATAAATAAAAATGCTTAATTAAACAAATCCAGTTCAACGCAAAATTATCAAATAAAAGAACTATTTCATTGCATGGAGCATTCTGGCAACTAATCTTGTACCCGATATATATATATATATATATATATAATATTTAGGAGAAATCCAATGACAAGGAGAAATGTAAATGCCATGAAAAGTCTTCTTTAATGCGCAACGTTTCGAGCAATACGCTCATCTTCAGGCTGTTTAATAACAATGTGAAATTAAAATCAATATTGAATGAAAAACAAGACAGAGAAAATTTCTATAATCTATTCATAAAGGCAAATTTTAAAAGACTGAGAAAAGAGGGTTAAATTCTAAGTTATACAGATTTACATATAAAAATTAAGAAGCTATTTTTAAATACATATAGTAAATGTGAAATTAATACACTGGAAAAATTAACAATAGTACACTGGAATAATGAAACTAACTAACCTTTCACTGCAATTTCCGAGGCTAACTGATTTAAGCAGAGGCAAGACGGGAAAACAAGAGATGGCGAGGCCGATTGGGGAAGGGGGGATTATAAGGAATTGGGGAAGGAGGAGGGATTATAGCAAATTTAGGGGACGGCTGATGAGTCAACATGTTGACTCATCAGCATAATCCGCCCTTCCCCAATCGCCCTCGCCATCTCTTGTTTTCCCGTCTTGCCTCTGCTTAAATCAGTTAGCCTCGGAAATTGCAGTGAAAGGTTAGTTAGTTTCATTATTCCAGTGTACTATTGTTAATTTTTCCAGTGTATTAATTTCACATTTACTATATGTATTTAAAAATAGCTTCTTAATTTTTATATGTAAATCTGTATAACTTAGAATTTAACCCTCTTTTCTCAGTCTTTTAAAATTTGCCTTTATGAATAGGTTATAGAAATTTTCTCTGTCTTGTTTTTCATTCAATATTGATTTTAATTTCACATTGTTATTAAACAGCCTGAAGATGAGCGTATTGCTCGAAACGTTGCGCATTAAAGAAGACTTTTCATGGCATTTACATTTCTCCTTGTCATTGGATTTCTCCTAAATATTAAATTGAAGCTCTGTAGAAGCAACCCGCATGATTATATATATATATATATATATATATATATACACAGACTGTCTTCTAAACACTATATCGTAAGATTGCGATGAAGTATGCCCAGTACTGCAATGGGATCATATGTAGAATTCGGACCCCAGGTAACCCTAATGGAGAATACAGACCCCAATTTTCCCCTAATGTAGAATCCAGACCCCAACTTTCCCCTAATGTAGAATCCAGACCCCAACTTTCCCCTAATGTATAGATTATAGAAGCCAGACCCCAAACGAATCGTATAAGGACATCAATAAACAATTTAAAGGTTCATAGAAAATTTTATTATTATTATCACAAATAAAAACCATTAAAATCACACAATTGTAAAATCTTATATCAAATGTAGAATTCGGACCCCAGCCTTCTTTAGTTAGCTTTATAAGGCTAACTAACGAAAATATCACAACCTAACCTAACCAATCGTTAGGTTAACTGTACGCCCTTGACGATTGGTTAGGTTAGGTCATGATATTTTCGTTAGTTAGCCTTATAAAGCTAACTAAAGAAGGCTGGGGTCCTAATTCTACATTTGATCCAATCTTATTAAGTGAAAGTTTAATTAAAAGGATATTGTGAAAAAATGGTATCACAAAATTGGAAAAACGTATTGTTTATGTGTCTTTCATGCCACATAAATTCGTCTAAGTATGAATTTAAGTGTGATCTCCTACATCCATGCATTGATTTAATAAAACTTTTTTGGGGATTAGCTTTCAATAGTTTGTGTGTGTACTAGAGTATTTATGTCAACAAAACAAAGCGAATGATTCACAGTCCTGTGAGTAAATCCAAGATCTTGTTGAATGCGCCTGTAAGCCTTCCATTCATCACAGTGAATTGTAGTTCCAGGTTTTACTACTTTTTGAATAATTGGTAGTAACGTATCTGCATTTCTCTTGTCCACAATCTCCATATATCCTACAGCAGGTTTAGTGCTTGTGTCAACCAGACCAAAAACCCATAATGACGTGCTCGGAGCTCTCCCGCGATGGTGCTTGGGCTTGTGTGAAAAACATGACTCGTCTATTTCTACAACGATGCCAGGACCACCAAGTTGTATTGGATTATCTTCAAAGTATTTTGAACACACTTCTCGGAAAAAATTATATATATCCACAATAGTTTTTTCTGAAACATTAAGCTTACTCATGGCATTTTTTTGACTGGTTCTTTCACTCCAAAGATAAATGGCGAATATCCATGTCTTTAGAGGTAGATTTGAATTAGCAAAAAAAGGATTTAGAACGTATGGATGTTCTAGTTTTGTATTTGGTGCAGTCCTTATTTTGGCATTTCCATGCAAATTTGTCTTTAGCTGAGGAATGTTTAGTCCAGTTCATAATTTGATCACAGCTGCTACACTTCAGATCACTTGCAAGAAGGCGATTCTGTTTCATCCAGTTAATGACCGTAAAGTGTCTTCAGTTGATATCAGAGGACACACAACATCTTGGAAAATTGATCTATCCATGGATTTACCAATAACTTTTCACAAATAATAAGTGGGATCAAGCTTGTTGTCACTACAATGGTTCGGCTAAAACTGACTCGAATAGTTAAAGCGTAGCTTAAACATGGCCTCGGATGTTAAGGCAAATGTAGAAACTCAAATAGTTAAAGAGTAGGTTAAACAAGCCAAATGGAGAATACAGACCCCAACCTTCCGCTAATGTAGAATTCGGACCCCAACCTTGGTAGGGGTCCGAATTCTACATATGATCCCTGCAATGATTTGTACGACAAATTGTGCAAAGGGTCGTCTGGCGAGAGACTGTGACAAAACTTTCTTTCTGTGTGTGTGTGTGTGTGTGTGTGTGTCTGTGTGTGCGTGTGTGATATATATCGTGTAAAAAGGTGAAGACGATATAAAAGATCAATTTGTTTTATTTATATATATACTGTATATATATATAGTATATGTTCGCAAAGTGTTTTGTGAAATTATCATGTTTACGCTCAGATTAGGAATATTAAAATTTGACACCCTGTCAGAAATTCTTATCATGAAGCCGATCTTGGAACATTCGCAAAGACATTATTGTCTGACCAGTGGAAAAACATCTATTTAAAACTTATCTTGGAAAGCTAATATTCCTACGCATGTATAGGAATGTAATATTTACTGATTTTCAATTTATTTATTTTGAGAAATTGGTTTAACCCTTTGAGTCCCGTTGGCCTCTCCTATGCCATTGCAGCAGCCCGGAAACAATGGGAAAATTCACTGTTTTTTCCCAAAATTTTTAAACCACTTCCTGACCTGTCTATGGATTTTAAATTAGTTATCCATAAATTTCATGTTTTCTTTTACAATTTTCTGTTAAAATTAGCTATAACTTACATATATTTATCAAAAAACCGGATATAGTCTTAGACTACAATACAAACATGAGATTGGTGGATAAATGTGACATGCAGATAAAGAATACCACACTGAAATTTATTTTTTTGAAAAGGAACTCTATTAGTTATTTTTTTGTACTGAAAAGGAACACTTTTAGTTTATGCATGAAAAGGAGTAGCATTTTAGAAAAATAAAATCTTTTCTTCAAAAAGAAATGGATTTTTTTGGTGAGTACAAAACTTTGTATTGTGCATGCTTCAGAACTAAAATGTATATTTATATTTATATTTCATATCATTATCATTTCTTCGGCAAACTTTGGAAACAAGCTTATCTAAAGATAAATAACAATGAATAATAATAAAAAATAAAAAATAACTTTTATTTTACAAAAATCTACTATGGCCTTCAAAGATGACATTGGGACTCGCTCGTACTCGGCCTGCATGACCGTAAAGGAGGCCAACGGGACTCAAAGGGTTAAACAATTTGGCTAAATAGTGCGAGTTTTATCAGCCTTTAGAGCCGTGTATTGTTTGTTAAACAAAAAGGGGGTTTCAGCTTTGCTTACAACTTTTAGTTTGATTAGCTTATTGTAAATCAACAGAAGTGTCAGAAATATAATATTGTATCAAGATTTTAAAAATACCTGTTCTAAATTTGCCTTCGTGCCAGAAATTCTTATCATGACGTGGACCCTTGGGAGCAATCGCGAAGAAAATAACGCCTGGACATTTGGAAAACATTGTTCCCTTTTATAATACATTTAACAAAAATGTTACAGATCTAAAACTTTACTTTAAAAATAAAAAAAACTATACATTTCCAAGATTTTCAAAATTGAAAAGTATATATATATGTAGTAGTAGTAATAATAATAATAATAATAATAATAATAATAATAATTTCACACTTATTTAGAACCGATTATTGAAAATCCTATCAATTAAAGTGTGTGTGTGTGTGTGTGTGTCCCGCGGATTTTCTTTCCGTACGAGTTGTTTATTTATTTTTTATTTCGTACGAATTGTTCATTTATTATTTTTTTCCTTAAGAAGTGTTCATTTATTTTCTCTTTTCGAATGAATTGTTCATTTATTTATTTTTCTTTTTCTTTTTCCGTACGAAGTGTTCATTTGTTTTTTATTTCGTGCGAATTGTTCATTTTTTTTTTTTTTTTTTCCGTATGAAGTGTTCAGTGATTTAATTATTTTCTTTTTTCCTTACATGAATTGTTCATTTATTTATTTTTCTCTTTCTTTTTCCCCGTTGGGAGTGCTTACACGAATTTTAGATGAACTTTTTTCCGTACGAATTGTTCGTTTATTTTTTATTTTATTTTTCAGTACGAAGTGTTCATTTATTTTTATTTTTCCTTACACGAATTGTTCATTTATTATTATTTTTTTTCCGTATGAAGTGTTCGGTGATTTAATTATTTTCTTTTTTCTTACATGAATTGTTCATTTATTTATTTTTCTCTTTCTTTTTCCCTGTAGGGAGTGCTTACACGAATTTTAGATGAACTTTTTTCCGTACGAATTGTTCGTTTATTTTTTACTTTCTTTTTCAGTATGAAGTGTTCATTTATTTTTATTTTTCCTTACACGAATTGTTCATTTATTTTTTTTATTTTTTCCGTACGGTGTTCGGTGATTTAATTTTCTTTTTTCCTTACATGAATTGTTCATTTATGTATTTATATTTTTCTTTTTCCATACGAATTGTTCGTTTATTTTTTATTTTTCCTTACATGAATTGTTCATTTTATTTTTATTTTTATTTTTCCCCGTACGAGTTGTTTTATCCTCACCTTAGACCTACGGTACCACGGAAGGTCGGTTCGGGGTTCGAGCCCGCCGTCGATTAACGCGGTCGCGCGACGCACATGTGTACATGGCTCTACTACGTGTGAGGTTAACGTTTTGTATCGTAGAACATAAAGACAATATATTTAAATGGTGTATGTATATATACTGTGTATATATATATATATATATATATATATATATATATTTCCTGTACTAATATGATTATACGTTTCGTATATTTTCAATATAATTAATATAACTATATTTTTCCTGTACTAATATTTCCTGTACTTTGATTATGCGTTTCGTATATTTTCAATATAATTAATATAACTGTATATTTTTCCTGTACTAATATGATTATACGTTTCGTATATTTTCAATATAATTAATATAACTATATTTTTACTGTACTAATATTTTGATAATGCACCGTTTTGTATAATTTCAATATATTTAATATAACTGTGTATTTTTCCTGTACTAATATTTTGATAATGCACCGTTTTGTATATTTTCAATATATTTAATATAACTGTGTATTTTTCCTGTACTAATATTTTGATAATACCCCATTTTCTATGATTATATATTTTCCATTCATGATGTTATTATTTGATCATATATATGCCCCAGTGTATCTCCATTAATTCAGTTAAATAACACTGGCCAACAAAATGAAACTTTTTTTAATCATCACAAACATGATCACACTTTTCTTAATGCATTTTTCGCGCTGATTCCGAATCTGGTTTTATGTTTTTTCTAGCACGTATAGTTATATAGATACACTGGTTTTGATATTTTTAAGTTTTTGATATTGCTATAAGAAAATTTATGAATGTATAGATCACACTTAGGAATGCTAAACAACAAATATATCATATACTTTATTCAATGTACTTATAAATAAAGAATATATACATTATTTTATTAAAAGCGCTGTGAGTGTGATTTCCTTTTGTAAATTTGGCCTGGATTGTCACGATACAGCATCCAACAATGGTCCGCCATCATGCTTTCATTCCAATATCCTTGGTAGCGCTTCTCCATCATCTGAATATCTTGATGGAAGCGCTCTCCTTGCTCGTCACTCACTGCACCAAGGTTTTCAGGAAAGAAATCTAAGTGGGAATGCAGGAAGTGAATTTTTAACGACATTCGACACTCCATTTCTTTGAAGGCATCAAGGAGGTTTTTGACTCCATCCTTATACGCAGGTGACTTGTTGCTTCCAAGAAAGTTTTCACATATCCATTTGAACGCCAGCCAAGCCTTCAATTCCAGCGGACTTAGGACTTTTTCAAATTCAGTGTCATTCAAAACCTCCCTTATTTGTGGCCCAACAAAAATTCCTTCCTTCAATTTTGCTGCAGGAACCTTCGGAAATTTCCTTGAAAGGTATTGGAACCCTTCAGAATTGACTTTATCCATTGCTTTAACAAAATTCTTCATTAAACCAAGTTTAATGTGAAGAGGTGGCAGATAGATCTTTTGGGGATCCACTAAAGGGACAGACTGGACATTGCTTATCCCTGGGACATATGTATACCTAAGTGGCCAGTCACTTTTGGTGTAATGTTCTATAGTGGCGCGACTGTCCCACAGGCAAAGGAAACAACAAAATTTTGTGAATCCTGACTGCATACCCATAAGCATTCCTATAACTTTTAGATCTCCACAAACATTCCATTGATGACTGTCGTATTTGATTGCCTTAAGTAGTATCCATATTGTCATATGTCTCTTTTAGATGGACGGAATGGGCAATGGGGATGGATGGCATTATATTACCATTATGCAAAAGAACTGCTTTCAGGGGTCATTCTTACATTGTGTCGAGGCATGTTGACTGACCTGAGCAAACTATAAATTCAAAAAAAATGTACACCAACTTGACACAAGTTCTTGGACTGGACTGATCTTTTGACACACAAAGCACGGCGTTGTTGCCTGAATCACAATGCTGCTAGACGTAAAAGCTCACACCTGAAATACATAAGATGTATAATTAAGATAATTGAAATCAATAAGATGAATAAACTAAAAAAACACAATAAAATAAACACAATCAAATGTTGAAATATTAGTATTTTGCGTATTTAAAATGGTTAAAGCTGTGTAGTTATATATATGCCTTCATCTTGAAAACTATACGTGCTAGAAAAAATCTGAATGCAGTTTTGGAATCAACGTGAAAAATGCTATCCAGCCACTACAAATTTTACTCTGATGAAAAATCTTTGTTGACCAGTGTAATCAGAACGATGTATTGGCATTTTATTTATTCCTTTTTGTTTGTATAGAATTATATCAATTGTTTGGTTTCTAAAGCGGATTTCAGAATAATTAATTAATTAATTGCTATTTGTCAAATCGGTCTTCTAAGCCAACTGATGGATGAATATATGAGCAATTAAATACATGGCGCAAACTGGAAACTCAGCCATCTAAGCCAACTGACGGATGAATATATGGTTTAATTAAATAATTATTGCTATCTGGCAACTCAGCCTTCTAAGCCAACTGGCTGATTAATATATGGATTAAATAAATAAATAGCGCAAACTGGAAACTCAGCCATCTAAGCCAACTGACGGATGAATATATGGTTTAATTAAATAATTATTGCTATCTGGCAACTCACCCTTCTAAGCCAACTGGCTGATTAGGGGCCCTATAAGAGAGCGGCTGGGTGGCTGAAGGACTCATATACGCTTGACTCTCGCCAAGCGAAGACCCTTCCTCTGGGTCCTCTCCTCCTCTCTCTTCTTTCACTTTGGTTAGGTATGCCCCTTTGGGGAGTGAGGCCGTCCCAACTTCTCCCCTAAGAGGTTTTCCCCCTTGCAACAAAGGGGGGTGGGGTGCATTGCACCAAGGGGGTGGGGGTGCCATGCAACAAAGGGGGTTGGGGTTAGGACCGAGGGGGTTGGGGTGCCTTGCAACATTATGCAACCTTGCAATTACATTGCACTCATACATTTTGCGGTTATACTACGGTGTGTATATATATTATATACACACACTGTGTGTGTGTGTATATATATATATATCCAGAAATGTATGAATTCTGGGTATCTTATGAGATAAACATACAGTAGATGCATTTTAGTTATCTACTTGATGTCGTTTTATAGTGAAGGTATATCTACAAAATATCAGGAAGTAGATATCTCTTTATTAGATATCTAAAAGCTGCGTATAGAGTTTAATAAAAGGATAGTATAAGGATGCTTCTATTATCCTCATATTGTCCATATATAAAAAAATGGAAAGAGTCTGAGAATCTTGCGAATGAAACACTGATGCCTTTTATTTATTTGTTTGATATCTTTATGCTTAAAGGATATGCGTTAGTGGGCGTATCTTTATTAGACATCCCAGGCATCTTTATAATATATCATACAATAGATAATTTAATAGATGCCGAAAGGATATGACACTATCTTCCTCCTTACTAGCGCAAAGATATTTAACAAATGAATAGATTTGGATGGATAAAAAATGGATGAATTCTGAGTATCTTATGAGTTCAATATGGATATGTTCTCATCATTTTCTCCAGGGCTGGCAGGTCGGACCCGGACCCGGACCCAGACCCGGGTTTAACCCGAAAGTGAGATAAGACCCGGACCCGATAGTGAATTATAAAAAAGACCCGGACCCGGACCCGGACCTGAAAGTGAGTTTTAAAATTGACCCAGACACAGACCCGACCCGAAAGTGAAGAACCCGCACAGCCGGGTTTTTAGTTTACAAAATTTGTGTGTGCGCCTTTAGATTTGGCAACAATGTATTGAATTATCATTCCACCCTCCAAATGACTCACTGGAAGTGGAGAGTTAACGGTGACGGAAGAATAGCCTAATCCTAAAATATTTTATTGTTTGTTTGTGAGTTGTGAGTTGAAAAAGAATTGCGACAAAAGGAAAGACTTCTCCAGAAGGAAGGACGAATTCAAACTGCGTCACTGAGTGCGAAGTTTGATGCAGGTGTGATACAGTTTGAAAAATGTCCTCGCCTCGCGAAAAAGAGTGATTCAGCTGGGAAACTGATCCATCAAGATCCCATGAAATGGTGGGTGGAAATGAGAGGAGAATTAAAATAGGCAGCCTTGGTAGCATTGTCTACTCCGTGCACACAAGTTAGCGTTGAAAAATTGCTCTCCGCTCTAAGCTTCATTCTGAACCCGCAAAGAAATTCTCTTTCGCAATCATTATTAGAGGCAGTATTGTGTTTGCGATCGAACGGTGTTGGGGAATAAAGTCTTCTCAAATAAAATAGTGTAGAATAGTCCTAATAGAAATATTTCAGTTAAGAAGCACATATATATATATATATATATATATATATATATATATATATATATATATATAAAGAAAGAAAGTTACCTTTGGTTAGCTTCCGCCCGAATTGTTCATTCTGACGAAGGTCAAGCTTTTCACTCCACCTTAGACCTACAGTTTAACGCGGAATCCGAACCACGCCCCATCAGCAGCCCAGCGTCTTAACCACTAGGCCACCTAGGGTACCCATTTATCTACCAACCACTTTCTTTTATTGTGTGGAAGGATGCACAGCTGGGTTTTGCTGCGCGCCGGCTGCCGTCGGGTCTCGAACCCGGGGCCGATGGATTCGTAGTCAGCAACGCTAACCACTACACCACCACCATATATATATATATATATATATATATACATATATACACTGTGTAATGTGTATATTCAAAATAAAAAAATCGGTTAAAAATTCAGAAACGTCTTTCCTGTTTTGCCACAACTTTCAATCTAGGTTCTAGGAGAAATAAGTATAGGCAATGCCGCTATATCAATATCTGTTTTAAAGGAGTTCATGGAATATGTTGCCCTCAAAATATAAAGACAATATTACTACCAAATGACTTTAATTATTTCATATTACACTGGTATGCATATGAAATGTTTTTGTCTGCTGTGAGGGTTTTTTCAACTCATATTATATAATTCGACCATGCTGAATTCGAAAATGACATTGGTTTTCCTCAATCAGGTCAGGTTTTTTCTCTATTGGCCATTTATTATAAGTCCAATTTTATCCTCAAATTTATTGATTTTTTTAGCTTAAACACTGTAGATACGAGTAATATTATAAGAACACTCGTGAAAAATGAAAACATTGTGTGAATAAATACTTTTATTCATACAATGAATATGGAAAAAAGTTTATTGAGGAAGGAATGAAGTTTTTTTGGCTTTCCG
Source organism: Bathynomus jamesi (assembly GCA_023014485.1). NCBI lineage: Eukaryota > Metazoa > Arthropoda > Malacostraca > Isopoda > Cirolanidae > Bathynomus > Bathynomus jamesi. The sequence continues at coordinate 631,942 of JAJOZX010000567.1, read as the reverse complement.
TCTGTGTTTTTCTTCGGGCACGTCTCGCTTCAAACACCAGCAATAGTCCGCCAGCATATTGATATCCCAGTTTCCCTGGTACCTCTCTTCCATTATTTTGATATCTTGGTGAAATCGTTCACCCTGTTCCTCACTATAATCCCCGCAATTTTCAGGAAAATAGTCCAAGTGGGACCACAAAAAGTGCATTTTTATGGACATGCGCGACCCATGAGCTTTGAAAGCTTCCATCAAGTTTTCGACAACGGACTCGTATTCTGGACTTCTACGCTTGCCAAGAAAATCAGTGACAACTGATTTGAATGCCTGCCAGGCATTCTTCTCAGTTGGAGTCATTGCGTTTTCGAACTGAGTATCCTTGATCAAAGTTCGAATTTGAGGACCATCAAAAACCCAGCATTTAGTTTAGCATCAGATATATGAGGAAATTTACTCTCGAGATATCGGAATGCTGAACCCTCCTTATTCATTGATTTGATGAAATTTTTCATCAAGCCCAGCTTAATATGAAGTAGTGGGAACAAAACTTTTGTTGGTGGTACAAGGGGCACTGAAACTACATTATGCGACCCAGGTTCAAAATTCTCTCTGGATGCTCATTCACGCTGTGCATAGTGCTTCTCATCCGCTCGGCTATCCCATTTGCAGAGGAAACATGGGTATTTCGTGTATCCCCCTTGCATTCCCAATACAAATGCCACAATCTGAAAAAAAATGAAAATATTTAAAGAATTTAGAGAATTTGTTCTATCAGATAAAAAAATCTATGCATTGGACTGTATCACTTCTGTGGGGAAGTTAAGTGTTCTTATACGCTCTCAAATAACCTTTGGAAAAACAACATAGTCAATAGCAATAGTTTACTTATGATATTAGTATTACCTTCAAATCTCCACAGATCCTCCAGTTATGTTGGTCGTATCCGAGAGCATCCAGTAAAATTTTCATGTTATCGTAGCTCTCAGTAAGTTGTACGGAATGTGCTACAGGGACTGATGCAACCCTATTCCCAATGTTGAGAAGTACTGCTTTCAAACTTCGTTTAGACTAGTCTATAAATAGCCTCCATTCTGATACGTTATATGGCAGGCCCAAGGATTCGATTAGTCCCTCAACATTGCAGCAGTACGCTAAGGAAGAGGTATTTTCGTGCACTGCAAAAAACTTGCGGAATTCTTCCTCTCGTTTCCTATACCAGGAGAATGTTGTTCCCTAAGCCAGCAAGTTGTCCTCTCGAAGTCGTGAGCCCAAGATCTCGGCAGCTAATTTGGAAAGTCCTAAATCCCTGGTAAGATCATTAAGTTTGGCCTGGTTGAGAGGCCTCGGCTCATTTGAAGCGGTATTTTGAGGTATATACGACTGGGACTGGTCATTGGCATTGGTCATTGATTCATCATCAGAATCATCGAAGTCCAGGGTTTGAGGTGGGTCGGGTATTGGAATTCCAGGACCATGGGGTACAGGTCTCATAGCAGAAGGAATGTCAGGGTATACAACAATGTGTTTATTCTTCTTGTTAACTCCTGAAAATAGAAACACAGAAACATGGATATAAAACTTGCATATGAAATAGAAGAAGCATTCAGACAGTGGCGGCTCGTGAGGGAAGGCTGCGGTCTGTAAGATATGAAATAGGTCGATGGAGTCTGCATATTTTCTTTCTTTTTCATTCATATTGTCCCTTCGGGGACAATATGAATGAAAAAGAAAGAAAATATACAATCATTGTATATGTAAATGTAACTTGTATAACAATATGTATGTGTAAATGTATTTTCTATAACAATATGTATATGTAAATGTATGATTACCATTATGGTGAATATTATGCTATATATGGTGAATATTACATTATGGTGAATATTATGTCAAGTTTCATACGAGGATTTCAAAATATTTAAGAAAAATAAATTTATAAGCCCACCTTGGAGGTTTGTCATGCAGAAATAGCAATCTGTCACGTGATCCTTTCCTTCTCTCCAAATCATGGGAATTCCAAAAGGCAAAGATTTCGCTCTGCCTTTGCTCCATCTTCTCAAATTTTCAATGCACGTCTTGCAGCACATATGAGAGGCGAAATTTTTGTCCTGGTCCCCTAGCTTAATTCCAAAGTATGCTCTATACATTGTCTTCACAAATTTAGTGATTTGGGACTGGTTATTTGGCATGGTAACCGTCCCACATATGTAGCAGAATCTATTGGGATCATTTTTACACGCTCTATTCATTATGAAATATTTTATCTATATGCCTGAAAAGTAAAAAAAGATATTATACAAGTGAAACAAGTGATGATAGATGTTACTGTTCCAATTCCGCTTTGACAAAATCACGAAAAATTCTATTTTACTTATGAGGCCATAGCCGGATAACCTGAGCTGATTGAGAAAAACGGATTGCAGATTCGACATCAGCAGGAAAAGCTCTATAAGAATCACTTACAAAATCCGGATCATATGTAGAATTCGGACCCCAGCCTTTTTTAGTTAGCTTTATAAGGCTAACTAACGAAAATATCACGACCTAACCTAACCAATCGTTAGGTTAACTGTACGCCCTTGACGATTGGTTAGGTTATGTCATGATATTTTCGTTAGTTAGCCTTATAAAGCTAACTAAAAAAGGCTGGGGTCCGAATTCTACATTTGATCCCAAAATCCTTGACAGCAAAATTGATGCATACCAGTGTTATCGGTTTTATTTTTGTTTTTTAATATAAACAAAGTATTTAATTTTAATACAAGATGATAATTTCCATTTGAGTTCACTCAAAAAAATATAGAGTTTGTTTTCACAAAATTAATTAAAATTTAGAATAAGGGGGCTGAAGAGAGCAATCATACATCGTACTTTGCCCCTTAGCAATGCATGTATAACTATACCTAGTTACTATTAAATATTAATACAATTAATATACCTACTTTCAAACATTTCCAAAATCAGATTAATTAATATATATGGTTAGGCTACTACCGTATAGCCATATAATATTTTACTATGTTTCAGAAAACATGTTAATGTAGCTACGGTAGCAGTCTTATTAAGTTATTACCTATCCTACACCAGATTATAATTATTACATTTTTAATAATGGACCCGACCCAGACCCGGGTCATATACTGAAAGACCCGACAGGACCTGAAAGTGAACTTTCGGGTCCGACCCTGACCCTGACCCGGACCCGAAAGTAAATTAGAAAAATGACCCGGACCTGAAAGTAAATTAGAAAAATGACCCAGACCGGCCCGGCCCGAATGTGATAGACCCGCACAGTCCTGATTTTCTCAGTATCTTTTTTCAACATTTTTTAATATGGACATGATCTTCATATATAGTTGTAATGGATAAGATATCTCATAGGTGTTTAATTGATACAGGTATGGAAGAACTATGGATATATTTTTAGTTATCCAAAAAGTATTCATAAAAGGATAACTACACAATAACAGAACATATCGAAAAATGGCTATGGATAAGATGGATCAAAACAGTAAAGAAGTAGGTGCTGTAAAGCTATCTTGTGCTGTATACAACTGATGAATCATGCACCCAGACCGAAAAGCCAGGAGAGTCTCTAATAATAGTGAGCGAGGATCTCCAGCGTCCATAGCTCAGTGGACGGCAGCGTTTCCCTATAGGCACAGTGAAGACACTGAGGTCGGGGGTTCGAATCCCGAAAATACTAATAATAATGCAGGAATCAGAGCAATGAGTCGCATTAGATGAACTGAACTCTGTGCGATTTTCTGGCCCTCCTCATTGATTATTATTATTATTATTACTGCACACTCCTGGCTTTATAAGTCCGGGTGCATGATTCATGACAGATATATATATATATATATATATATATATATATATATATAGTGTCCAGAAAAAATTTCCCTATTTCTAAATAAATGTTCTAAGCTAAAAAAATTAGTCTAGACAAAAAGACAAATGCAATAGGCAAACGTAAGAGTTTATTAACCTTAATTAAACAACAGATTTTTTCCTAACACAATATTCAACCTGTCACAAATGTTTGATATAACTTTTGGAAATATCATAGCTCAGCTGGGATGTTGTTGATAACCTCATAGACTTCGGTCTTTAGATCTTCAAGTGTCTAAGGCTTGGTAGAATAGATGCTGTCTTTTATGTAACCCAACAAAAAAGTCAGGGGGTGTGAGGACAGGTGACGTAGTATATGCGCATTTATGCCGAAGGGGTACCATTGCCAAGTGTGGTAATGCCAATGCCAAGTGGGGATAGTGCCAGTGCCAATGGGGGATGTTAACTCCAAAATATAAAAAATTAATATAGAGTTTAGTAACCTAACCTAACCTATCCTAAACTAAACTGGAAAATAAAATATTTGTATATACAGGGTGGGAGCAAAGTCTTCAAGGATTTTATATACACACAACTATTTAATTAACAACATTATACAAATAAGTGTTCAAATGATGAAACAAATCAAACGAAAACTCTAGAAGAATTTTATTTATACAAATATTTTGTTAAATTGTAGTTTAATCTTTGAATAGTTCTCCATCCACGATGATTCATTTGTGGATTCTCTCTCTCAAACTCTTCTGTGTTCTTCTGAATATATCGAGTGGAATCCGTCAGTTATTCATCTATTCTGCAGCCAAGGGCATTCACATTTCGATAGATGAAACCAGAAGTGTAGAGTTTGTCACGCAAATAAGCCCAAAGCCAGAAATATATATATATATATATGCAGGAAGGAGGGGGGCCAAGGGTGAATGCCCGTAAAAACGCTCCCACCATAGAAGAAGAAGAGAGCAAAAATGAAGCTCGAGGGTTTTCGAGATGCCTGTGGATATTCTGCATTTGAAAGATTGGAGTCATAAACAGGAGGAAAGATGAATAAAGGAAAATTGTTCCAGAATTTATCATTTCAGTAGATAAAAGATTGAAAATACCGATTAACTCTTGCGTTAGAGAGATGGACAGAAAAAGAATGAGAATGTGTCGAAAGTCTAGTGCTGCGTGCTCTCCTCAATGGAAAAGGCATGAATTTAGAGAGTTCAAAAGAGCAGTGTCCATTATAACAGCGATAGTAATGAGAGAGTGAGGCAACATTGCGGCGAAGAGAGAGAGAGAGATTGAAGACAATCAGTAAGAGGCAGGGAATTAATGAGACGAAAAGCCTTTGATTCCACCCTTTCAAGTAGGGCTGTGTGGGTTGAGCCACCCGACACATGAGAAGGGTACGCCATACAAGGTGGCCAAGACCTCTGTACAGAAACAGTAACTGAGTGGGGTTGAAGAAACTGCGGCGGCGGCACAGCACACCTGGAAGGGAAGTATATGTGATCTTTTGAGGAAAGATCACGAGAAAAGGAAACACTAAGAATGTGAAAGATTGTGACGATTATACAGATGAAGGAACTGAGTTTTTGAATCATTAAAAGCCATAAGGTTTTCTCTTCCCCAATCAAAAATGGCAGAAGGATCAGAGGTTAGGTGTACCATAGCTGTCCTACGCGAAGCATGGAGTGACCGTTGAGAGGGACGCTTTACGAAGCGGGTGGAGAAGTGAAGAGTGAAATCATCGGCATAGGAGCATAGGAGTGGATAAGACAGGAAGTGTGACTTCATAGATCATTGATAAATAAAAGAAAAAGAGCCCTGAGAAACACCACTCTTCACAGTGGCATATATATGCCATATATATGGCATATATATTAGTGATGTAGGTTACATCCGCATCCGCATCCGCGGAACATCCGCACATTTTCTCGCATCCGCATCCGCATCGCATCCGCACTTTGGACTGCGGATGTCGTGCGGATGTGGACCGTTGAGATAAAACGTCATTAATAAGCGGAAATTATCAAATTCTACTATATTAATAGAACTAGTTCATTGTGCGCAAAAGTGATGCAAGCGACAAGACGAGAGGCTGTTCTTGTATGAAGTTACTCTCTTGCAACCTACTTAGATCCACGTTACAAAGCTAAGTTATTTTCACCTAGTACATTAGAACGAGTTAAATCATCACTTGGCAAAGCAGTTGAAGAGCTTCAATCTCTTGAATCTGTCGCTTCGCCACCCACCAAAAGAATAAAAGTTTCAGTGACAGAACCAACACCTTCAACGAGCAAATCTATCACAGAATCTCTCTCTCAGTTTCTTGAGTCAAGCAGCGATGACGAGACCTACGCGATGTCAAAAGATGTAGTAAAAATGATCGAGAGCTATCACCAAGAAAAACGCCTGGCTGCATGTGACAATCCTATTAGTTGGTGGAAAAATACGCAGAATATCTATCCATACTTGAGTAAACTTGCAAGGAAACATTTAGCCTGTCCTCCAACAAACGTACCAAGCGAGAGATTATTTAGCAGTGCTGGATTAATATATGATGAAAAGAGAAACAGACTGGCAGCAGAAAAGGCAGAAAAATTAATGTTCCTTAAGCATAACCTTCCTATAATTAAGTTTGAATATTAAACGATGAACATCTTAGTTTACTTTATTTTAATTACTCATTTATAAATATGCCTAATAAAACTTTAAACTTAATATAAATAGTTATCAAGCTAATTAAAGATCTCTTTCTATAAGGGTGGAGGTTGGGGAAAGAGGTCGGTGGGGTGCATTTGAGTTAGGTTCACGTCCCGCATCCTGGTAACACAATTATGGTTTCTAATTGTGGCTGAAACTCGACAAAATATAACGAATTTATTTGCAGACGAATTCACTAATTGATTTCTATATTAGTTAGATGCTTGATATTATTTTATATGTTCAGAGAAAAGTACAGCAATTATTGTACAATTAATCAATTATACTACATTATAGCTACAGCTCTCTCTATATAATAACTTATTATATACGTTAAACACAACAAATCTCGAATATATCCTAAAAAATAACGAAAATGTAAACTCCGCATCCGCATCCGCGGATGTCGAAATCAAACATCCGCATTCACATCCGCATCCGCGGATGTGAAAAAAATGACATCCGCTACATCACTAATATATATGCCAGAAAGCAAATTTGAGAAAGGACAGATATGATAGAAATCGAGGGAGTGCAGTTTGGAAATTAAAGATTTGCGCAGGAGTCTATCTATATATATATATATATATATATATATATCTATATATATATTATATATATATATATATCTCTCTCTCTCTCTCTATATATATATATATATATATATATAGCCCACTGCTACTATGAATGTAGAGTATAGATTCCACGACATCACTGTCTCAGGCATAACAGCGATATTAATAATAGGAAAAATTACCTTCCATTGAATGATGCCAAACGCTTCTGTGTCCCTGTCATCGATGGACGCAAACGCGCGCTACCGCCGCATCCGAAAATTTTCTTAATTAGTTACATTCTCACTGCTTCGTATAATACATCCAACTATTTTCAGAAATAATACCCGCGAGTAGTATAGTTTCAAAAAGGGAGAGTGCAAGTTGCAATTGCATAATGTTACGTAATGTTGCAAGAGTGCCAACTCCCACCCCCTTTGTTGCAAGAGTGCCAACCCCCACCCCCATTTGTTGCAAAACAAATAAAAAATTCCCCGCCCCCTTTGTTGCCAGCCCAAAATGGGACTACAAGGGGTATGCAACCTGGAGTTATCCCCCAAGCTGATCCACCCAAAGGGGAGTGCCAACCTTTGTTGCCAACCCCAAAAATGGGATTGCAAGGGGTATGCAACGTGGAGGCGGAGTTCCCCCCCAAGCTGAACCCCCCAAAGGGGCAGAAAGAGATAGAAGTAGAGGAAGAGGAGAGTTCCCAGAGGTCTTTGCTCGGCTGATTGCCGAGCTCATATGACACCATCGTCCAACACCCGGGCTCTTATAGGGCACTAAACAGCCAGTTGGCTTATTCAGCCAGTGCCTCGGGCACATCAGCCAGTGGCTTAGGGCACCATCAGCCATTGACTGCCAGAGCCTCAGGGTGTCATCGTCTTAGATAATCATCAGCCAGTGCCTCCCGGGTGAACCATATAATAATTACCCAACCAAACAAATTATATAAAAGCGCTCAAGGAGTAAATAAAACACCATTACATCATATTTGAAATTATATAATCAGTCTAAACGGGACATTAAAGACAACTATTTATTTTAAAAGAAATACACTCAATCTGTATAAAAACATCCTATTCTGAACAACTCCATAATTTGTAACATCATTCTGTTTTTAAAGGGAAGTTTTAAGGTAAAGACGCGTTGTATCATCAAAATGCACAAGGTTGTCTCTCATCATTCCCCAATTCGTACAACAGAATAAACTATTTTTAAAAATATAAATACAGGCGTGAAAATAAAAACTATATATATATATATATATATATATATATAAAATGGGAACCGAGGTTCGCACCCTGGCCCGGACTCGGTCCGTTTGCTGGAAGCCCTGCGCATTAACCAAGCGTTGTAGAGAGGTTGGGCTGAGGAAGTAGTCTTTTATTATTTATTATAATTTATTTAAATTCATTATTTCTTTATTTTCTTTCCTCCATCATAAATTATTGTAATTTGAAGTTCTCTAGGAGAAGTTATTAACATCGTATAACAAATTTAAATGTTTATTCAACAAAGTTATTTATTTATTTTGCAATTTTTTCGTTAACAAAATTCAAGTTAGATAGAGAAGAAATCATTATTTATTTTAAAAGAAATACACTCAATCTGAATTAGATAAAACACCGTTGTTTCAATACGAAACAATTTGTGCGGTAATACATTAGGCCAGGGGTCCCCACCCCGTGAAATAATTATTATTATCATTATTACCACTACCTATATATATATATATATATATATATATATATATATATATATATGGGAATGAACTCAGGATGGTCCCCTGAGTTTTTTATGATACACACAGACAGTGCATGGAACAAGGAACTCTTCTGGGATAATTAAATCCACTATAGTCCGAATAAGTAATGGTAAATGACAAATACCATAGTTTTTCTTTTTCATGATGCTAGCCCGACGTGGGCAACGGGTCACTCGCAAAGAGGTCCCACATATATAGCTTCCCTCAGCAGCTATCTGCAAAGCAGACAGGATCCATCTTTGGGATATGGATCTAGGGTTTAAAGCAGCCTAGCCCTGCTACATTTAGAACCTCAATATAAGCAAAAGAATCGCTGCCTTCACGCCAGATTAAATACATCAAAGAAAAAGGGGGTAACTATTATATTTTTAGCCAAAAACCAAAACTTAAACCTCAACTGGCAGAATTCAGCGTCCACGTTTCAAGGCACATAACATGTCCGTTTCAAGATGTCTGTATATATATATATATGTATATATAATATGTATATATATATATATATATATATGTATCCTATTCTGAACAACTCCATAATTTGTAACATCATTTTGTTTTAAAGGGGAGTTTTAGGCCTGTAACTTATACTTTTCTTAACTCTGTTATATAATATATATATATATATATATATATATATATATAAACATGTTTCATTTTTGTAAATGTACAGGTAAAGACGTTTTATGTCGTATCTTTCGGCAGGTGTTCCCAACTAAATATAAATTGTATTTAATCTATTTTAACCAAGTTTTAGGCCTATGGATGTCCACATCAATTATTTGCATTTTGTCCGAAAAGTAATCTAAATTTTATTTTTGTTCCGAAATGAGGACACAATGGGTCATATATATACACGGTCAAACAAAACGCATATATACAGGGGTTGGACAAAATAATATGAACACCTTGATAAATGGCGGTTTTTATTCTTAATATGGAGTTGGTCCTCCTTTAGCGGCAATAACAGCTGCAATGCGTCGGGGAATTGATTCATACAGCTTTTGGACAGTGGCTAGAGGAATCCTGAGCCATTCTTCGAGCAAACCCTGCTCCAGTTCCTCCAAAGACGCCGGCGGTGGGAATCGGCTTCTGACCTGCTGCTCCAACTGACACCACAGATGCTCGATAATGTTAAGATCCGGGGATTGTGGAGGCCAATCCAAGCGTTCTACTTCACTAACATGCTCTTCAAACTAGTTTTTAACGACCCCAGCGGTGTGGATTGGTGCATTATCATCCTGGAAGACGGCGCCGCCATTGGGAAACAGCGTTTGGACCATGGGATGGACCTGGTTAACCCTACCATGCAGTACTACAGCTGGGCCAAGAGTATTCCACGATATTGCTGCCCAAACCATCACAGATCCGCCTCCATGCTTAACGGTTGTGGTCAGGCAGTCGGGGTCATAAGCATCTTTAGGCTGTCTCCAGACGTAAACTCGACTGGAACATGGAAATAGCGTAAAGGAGGATTCATCGGAGTAGACTACATTCTTCCACCGGTCCATTGACCAATTCTTATGGTCATTACACCATTTTCTGCGCCGCTCAATGTTGATGTGCGAAAGGAAAGGTTTGGCAATTGCAGCCCTCCCATGGTATCCAGCTCCATGGAACTCGCGACGTACAGTTCTGGTCGATACCTGGCTTGCAAGATGCTGGTTAAGCTCTGCAGTCACTTTTGGAGCTGTGGTCTTATGGTTCTTTGTCACAATGCGCTTTAGCACCCGGCGGTCTCGATCACACAGCTTCTTCTTGCGTCCACTATTGCATTTGTCGGTGCTTGTCTTTCCATGGTTTTGGTATGCAGACATGACCATAGAGACAGTTCCTCTGGATACATTGAACATCTGAGCGGTTTTCGTCACCGATGCACCAGCCATCCGCGCTCCGACAATTTGCCCTCTTTGGAAGTCTGACAGGTCTTTCATAACTGCTAATTCATAATTCACTCAGATCTGTAAAAGCAACGTGAGGGTTATAACATGACGTACACACTCTCTGTTACGCATTTAAATAGGTTTGCCAGTCATTTGACCGTTTACTTTGTGTCTGAGCAGTCCGTAAAGATAACCGGTGAAATCGGCGGGTGTTCATATTATTTTGTCTAACCCCTGTATATGTATATATATATATATATATATATATATATATATATTTATATATACACGCGGCTTTATCCTTCACAGCTCACCTTTCTGTATTTAGTTTTTGTGTTTTCATTTTCTGATTTTGTGAAAATTGAAATAGAGATTTTTCCGAAATTTGATTTGCTTTAACACTTGTAGGAAGTCCTTTTCCCAAATATAAGGGTTTTCCTATTATGTAAAGTGGTCACAAGACATTGTTTGATCACGGCAGGTCACATGCCCACATATCGCTGGAAAATAATTGTAGTATTGTCTGCGAATCAGACAAAGGACCTTCACGGCAATAGAAATATGCAGGTGTCTGTGAGAGCAAATCTAAATAAAAAAAACTTTTCGAATTTCAGCAATACGAGAATGAACTGGTTTACCAACAAACGGGTCTGATGCTCCACCCAGAGTTGATGGCGATCTGCCAATCACCGCGCGGAATACCTGAATGAACTCGTTCTCAAGAAGCCTATAGCTAAACCCCGCCCCACCTTTCGTGGCTCTTCCCATTCATTGCTCGTGAAAAGGGAGCGTTGCTCTCGAATTGCCCGAAAAAGCATTACCCTTAAACCAATAGGAAGTTAAGATTATGCTTGTGGGTTGGTCATATAGACCCCTATAAAACGAGAGTTTCGTCGTTCAGCGCCAGTTTCTCGTGCAAGTTATAGCAACATACATACAAATCATGGCCGAGCTCTATGCTTCCCCCGACCTGTTTGACGAAAGCGATATTTACGGCCAAGCATCGTTGTAGCTATTCAACGCTGTAAATCGGGGCCAGCTTTTCCCTTCACAGTTTGTTACGGAAATTTGCGAGAGAGTGGAACAACCCCTGGTTCAAGAAGCCGTTGAAATGTGAGTAATTTGTAATGTCATAATAAGTGTTTTGAAAAATCATGTTTAATTAATGTCTGTGCCCATATATTCAGTGTGTATATATATATACAGTATATATATATATATATATATATATATAATATATATAATATATATATATATCAGCTCTCGGCAGTTTTTACATCATTATCTCGCCTTTAGGCCTCATAGCCCTAACTTTAAAAATCTCGCGTGTCCATCCTTGCTCAAAACCCTTCGCAAATTTATTTCCCGAACGTGACAGCCTTGCATAGTCACTGATTTTGAAACGCGCAGAGTGTGGTGGTGGTGGCACTCCATCTCTTCTCGGACGCTAGAATTTTGAAAACCTAGCTTTGTTCATTGTAATGTTTACGCTTTCAGTCTGTGGTTAACCTAACCTAGCGTTATTTTAATTTATGAAACACCGTGATAATGCGAAGTGAAACAGAGTCCCAATGGCGAAATATATATTCTATCATAACCTAACCTAACCTAAACTGGCATAGTTCAACCTAACTTAGCCTAACATAACGTAACTTAGCCTAACCCAACATAACCGGGTGTAAACTAACCTAACCAAACCTAACCTATCCTAACCGGATGTAAACTAACCTAACCTTGCATTAGCCAAACCTAACCGGTTGTAAACTAACCTAAACTAACCTAGCCTAACCTAACCTATCCTAGCCATGCGTAAACTAGCCTAACCTAACGTTGAAATTTTTTTTCAAATATTGCCCGATTCTTTTGCAGGTTGTCAAAAATCAATTTAAAAAATGAAATGCTCATAAAATAATAAATTCTTAACATAGGAAGTTTATTTTTACAATCTTATGTAGAGATGCTTCTATGCCTTCAAGTCCATATTTCTTTTAGTTTATATATATATAATCGTGGACACTCTCCATCGTTATTATATCTGTTTGTTTTTTAAAAATTATAGGATGCCCTGCAGGTAGAGCTTGTTTTTTAAAAATTGCTCCAAACTTTTAAGATCTGGATGCGTTTGGAAAATATGCGTAACCTTTGTATATAACTCATATATATATATATATATATATATGTTAACCCCTCCGTCTATGGCCCTGGGGTGGTTCGGAGTCGACGGGGGTTCTGGTTAGGAGGCAGCAACGGATCTGTTACTCGCAGTAGTTTCTTCTATACTACTCTCCGAGTTCTTCTTTAGTGGCTCGGAGGATTCTGAGAGGCTTATTAAATTCTTTGAGGTTTCTCCCCGATTCTTCTTGTAACTTATCGGGGGATTCTAATGACTAAGTTTTCTGAAGAGAGCACGGCTCGAAGGAGAAGATAAAGACTTTTTCTTACTGTGCTTTACTCCTAAACTGTTACAGGTAATGCTCAGCCTCGTAGTTGGAATCAGAATGAACATGGAAGAAATTGGTGGGGTTTATATACCCCGATTCTACTAACATCATCATTATTAAATGTTGAAGAGGCTGCATTATTTTTGCACAATATTTGAAAATAAAGTAAATCTTTTAGCTGTGGTAAGGTTTAAACGAATAAACAAGATATTTGAAGATGAAGCCATATTTTTATCTTAATTGCGTATTTTCAGATCTGATGTTATCATGATCTGCCAAGTTAACTAAAAGTGGAAATTGAACTATGCATCTTTACACTAAAATATGCATATGAGTAAAAATTAAAGGTTTAAGATTTACAATTAAATGCTTAGGCAAGACATGACTTCATCTTTTATAACGAAGAAAGAATGTATACAAAACATGACATGGCAAAAGTTACTCAGGATTCATCATTAAGCTAAATCTAAAAAATGATTATGAGATTTTAAAAAAACAACAGGTCATCAATTATTTGGCAAAGTAGAAAGCACATCAAAATTATTCCAACGGAAAAATAATAATAAAAAAATAACAACAGTATCGCCGATTCTACATTCCTTATGGCGACCATAATGTCGGGTCGGACATTGAGTACACTGTAATTTTGGTTACTGTAACTATGATTATAATTACCAATAATTAATTTAGTATCGTTAACTACAATTCCATTAAAGTACACTGACTACGTCATTTAGTACATTACATCATTAAGTACAGTTTCATTGAAGTACATTACGTCGTTTACCATTCTTACAGTGTTTTTATATATTATATATGGTTATACTATATGGTTATACTATATGGTTATACTATATGGTTATTATATATGATTATTATTACAACACACGTACATGAGACATGACACACATGATATACATAACGCATGATAATGTTATAAATTCGAATCAGAGCGAAAGGAGATTTTTTTTTTTATCTTTGAAGCGTTCGATTTTGCCAGTTAGCGAAATTTTGATCACTACCTCAGCATTTTCGAGTTCATTGAGAGGTGAACCTTTTTAAAAATAAAAATGAAAAAAATAATACGAGAACGTATTTCTGCGTTTTCGAACGAATGCATGAAGTTTTGCAGTTCATAGATTGACACGAGTAAAAAAATGAATATTTAATAAAATTTATATAGGATAATGATCAAGGGAAATTAATGACGGGAAAATGTGACGTCATAGTTATTGAATTTGTACGTATAGTACAAATCATTATTAGGAAGATTTACAAGAACGAATTAGAGACAAAGAGTGGGTATTAATGACTAAGAAGTACAACTACGGTTCCAATCTTGTTATATGCAATGTGTATGCATAATCTAGGGTCGAGGGTGAGATGCAAGACAATATAATTAATTATAATAACTTCTATAACAAATGGAAAATGGATACGACTAAACCATAGATATCGTAGATCGTAGGGTTGTGACATGAACAAAAATAGGAAGCTACAAGTAAAATTATTATCGAAACTCGCGTTAAGCGATTTTGGTTCTTATGTAAAAATTGAATATTGATTATCCATTGTTCATTTTTACATTGCTCTCCCCTTTAAAAATGATATTTATACCATAATCTAATAGGTACCATTAATACAGTACAAATGAGAAAATAACATCCTAATACTTCAAGTTAGATGACGAATTTTTCTTTACATTACAAAATTTTTATACAGAACAAGTGTTATTATATAATATAAAAAATTCAAAGATTAATACTTAATTTAGACAAACATTTAAGTTAGACAAACAATGATATGGTTAAAATTTTTACCAAATTTTATTTTTTCTGTGGGGAAAATTACATACATAATGAATAGTAGATAAAAGGGAAAAATAAATTTTAAAGTTCATGGATTTTCAAGGTTACCATGATAGTACAATTCATAACTAATTTTATTGACTATTGTAGTAAAAATAGAATTACGTAATGGATGATGTATAGACCTGTGGTCAAGTGTGTATTTGGGTGTACTAGGTACAAAGTGTGTATCTTACAATTTCGAGGGACAGATTAGCCGATAGGATTGTTCAAGTAACTGAATAAATGCATGAGCAAGATATATTAGAAAGCAAAAATGATTAAGATTAAATTTACATAGCACTTACGCGCAATGAAATAGTTTATTGTGATATCCAATGATTTTAGCATAAGTTGTATATATAGTATATATATAGTGTGATACATGCATTTTTTATTGACTGTTGTAGGTACAAATCGAATTACGTAGTGGATGATGTATAGACCTGTGGTCAAATGTGTATTTATGTTTATTGGGTACAAAGTGTGTATCTATAATTTCGAGAGACAGATTAGCTGAGAGGATTGTTAAATTAACTGAATAAATGCATGAGCGAGAATTTATATATAGTAAGCAATAATTATGATGTATTATAATGATGATGTTTGCATAGAGTTTTAATGAAAAAGTGACTGGAGGGACGGAACGTAACTGGATTCGAATATGTGTCAAAAGTAATAAAATTCAATTAGGATTATAGATTTTACATAATTAATCAGTTACACGTATAAGGTAATTAAAAAAAACGAACTTAGAGGAAACTTACAGTTAATGAAAGTAAATCTCACGGTTTTAAAATTGAATTTTGACACACAATTAATTAAATTCGAACTACGACAATTACTCAGTATTAATCGAATAAGAAAATATAAAAAATATAAAAATTGAAAATAGAAATCAAATTATAAACTATAATGAACTAAACATATACTGTAATATAAAAAAAAAAACCTAATTTGAGGTTATGTTCCATAGTATCAAAGAGGAATTAAGTATGGTGAACCATTCTCTGGTGACACGGTTCAACTGGGGTTGGGGTTTTAAAATAAATAAAAACAAAGTTTGGAGTACTACATTCGGGGGAATTGAGTGACTAAGCGGGGGGTATAAGTCTGAAATTGACAATACATCTTTTCGTGTTTTTTTTTTTTTTTTTTTTTTTTTTTTTTTTTTTTTTTTAAAGGTTGCTTGTCACATACTTAGAACAAAAATTAAAAGAGTTGAAACAAAACGGGGACGGTATGTTCCTCAGCATAGTAAATTTAAAAGAATCATTGGGACAAGATCGATTAATTAATTATTACACAAACTATTATATTTATATACGCAACAATGGCATGAAAAGAAAGACAAATCGGTCAATTTCCTTCTTACAAACAAACAAAAAAAAAAGGTTAAACTAAAGACGCAAACCGGTCCATTCAGTTGAATTTAATTCTTCTTTTTTTTTTTTTTCAACAAAAAAAAGGTTGAATTAAATTCTTAAATTACATTTTCTTAAATTACATTTTCTTAAATTACAAACAAAAAAGTTGAATTCAATTGACTGCATTGAATAACTTGGGACTTAAACTCTGACTTGGAATAAAACTTCTGACTTGGAATAAAACTCTCTGACTTGGAATAAAACTCTCTGACTTGGAATAAAAACTCTCTGACTGGAATAAAACTCAAGTAATCTGAAACTAACTTGAACTCTATCAAGTATTCTTGAAACTAACTTGAACTCTATCAAGTATTCTTGAAACTAACTTGAACTCTTATCAAGTATTCTGAAACTAACTTGAACTCTTATCAAGTATTCGAACTAACTTGAACTCTTATCAAGTATTGAAACTAACTGAACTCTTATCAAGTATTCTGAAACTAACTTGAACTCTTATCAGTATTCTGAAACTAACTTGAACTCTTATCAAGTATTCTGAAACTAACTTGACTCTTATCAAGTATTCTGAAACTAACTTGAAACTGTTTTTCAAGTATCTCTATAACTCTATAAACTATAAACTCTCTGTAAACTCTCTCTTTCTTAATTTGCAAGTCAATTTAATTCATAATTTGAAAAAATTTGCAAACAAAATAAAAAATATAAAACAATATTTCACTCTAATGTACGCGAAGGTACTGTACTATTATGTTTAGTACATAAAATAAAATTATTCTATACTGACTATAATAGTGAAAATAATTCTGTGACAATTAACTCTGTGACAATTAACTTCTGTGAAAATTACTGTTTCACTAAAAAAAAGTGTATCACTGGTGTCTGACGTGTTCGCTGTTTTGTGTTAATTCTGGCTTGATACTAAATATTAACTGTTAATAATACTGACTTTTCAAGTGTTTATAAATTACTTAAAAAAACAAAATGTACTTAACAAAATTTCTACGGCGAAATCCTTGAGACGTGTCCTGAATACGTCTTGCTGGCTACTTCTTCTTGGATGAAAACTAGGCGTGGAGAACTTGGAGTCGTGACACACCGGTTCAAGGGTGGATGTTACGAACTGGAAGTCGTGACACGCTGGTCAAATGGTGGGTCCTGATGCAGGGTAATTTCTATTCTGGCCAAAGAGTGGCCACATGTTAAAATATTCTTCTTCTTAAAATATTCTTCTTCTTAAAATATTCTTCTTCTTAAAATCTTCTTCTCTTAAAATCTTCTTCTTAAATCTTCTTCTCTTAAAATCTTCTTCTTAAAATCTGTTAAGATCCTGGTAAAGGGTCGCCAGTTTGTTAACCCCTCCGTCTATGGCCCTGGGTTGTTCGGAGTCGACGGGGGTTCTGGTTAGGAGGCAGCAACGGATCTGTTACTTGCAGTAGTTTCTTCTATACTACTCTCCGAGTCTTCTTTAGTGGCTGCGGAGGATTCTGAGAGGCTTATTAAATTCTTTGAGGTTTCTCCCCGATTCTTCTTGTAACTTATCGGGAGATTCTAATGACTAAGTTTTCTGAGAGAGCACGGCTCGAAGAGAGAGATAAAGACTTTTTTCTTGCTGTGTTTTACTCTAAACTGTTACAGGTAATGCTCAGCCTCGTAGTTGAATCAGAATGAACATGGAAGAAATTGGTGGGGTTTATATACCCCGATTCTACTAACATCATCATTATTAAATGTTTGAAGAGGCTGCATTATTTTTGCACAATATTTGAAAATAAAGTAAATCTTTTAGCTGTGGTAAGGTTTAAACGAATAAACAAGATTTTGAAGATGAAGCCATATTTTTATCTTAAATGCGTATTTCAGATCTGATGTTATCATGATCTGCCAAGTTAACTAAAGTGGAAATTGAACTATGCATCTTTACACTAAAAATATGCATATGAGTAAAAATTAAAGGTTTAAGATTACAATTAAATGCTTAGGCAAGACATGACTTCATCTTTTATAACGAAGAAAGATGTATACAAAATGACATGGCAAAAGTTACTCAGGATTCATCATTAAGCTAAATCTAAAAAAATGATTATGAGATTTTAAAAAAACAACAGGTCATCAATTATTTTGGCAAAGTAGAAAGCACATCAAAATTTATTCCAACGAAAAATAATAATAAAAAAATAACAACAGTATCGCCGATTCTACATTCCTTATGGCGACATAATGTCGGGTCGGACATTGAGTACATTGTAATTTTGGTCTACTGTAACTATGATTATAATTACCAATTAATTAATTTATTATCGTTAACTACAATTCCATTAAAGTACATTGACTACGTCATTTAGTACATTACATCATTAAGTACAGTTTCATTGAAGTACATTACGTCGTTTACCATTCTTACAGTGTTTTTATATATTTATATATGGTTATACTATATGGTTATACTATATGGTTATTATATATGATTATTAGTACAACACACGTACAAGAGACATGACACACATGATATAACATAACGCATGATAATGTTATAAATTCGAATCAGAGCGAAAGGAGATTTTTTTTTTTATCTTTGAAGCGTTCGATTTTGCCAGTTAGCGAAATTTGATCACCTACCTCAGCATTTTCGAGTTCATTGAGAGGTGAACCTTTTTAAAAATAAAAATGAAAAAAATAATACGAGAACGTATTTCTGCGTTTTCGAACGAATGCATGAAGTTTTGCGTTTCATAGATTGACACGAGTAAAAAATGAATATTTAATAAAATTTATATAGGATAATGATCAAGGGAAATTAATGACGGGAAAATGTGACGTCATAGTTATTGAATTTGTACGTATAGTACAAATCATTATTAGGAAGATTTACAAGAACGAATTAGAGACAAAGAGTGGGTATTAATGACTAAGAAGTACAACTACGGGTTCCAATCCTGTTATATGCAATGTGTATGCATAATCTAGGGTCGAGGGTGAGATGCAAGACAATCATAATTAATTATAATAACTTCTATAACAAATGGAAAATGGATACGACTAAACCATAGATATCGTAGATCGTAGGGTTGTGACATGAACAAAAATAGGAAGCTACAAGTAAAATTATTATCCAAACTCGCGTTAAGCGATTTTGGTTCTTATGTAAAAATGAATATTGATTATTCATTGTTCATTTTTTACATATTATATTAGGGTGGAGCGAAAAATACTGTTTTTCTAGTATGAAGTTCTAATAGTGATTAAAAGTTGCATTTAGTGGACGAAATATGCCTGCCAAAATATGAGTTCATTTGTTTAAAATTTTCAGCTGCCACCAGGGGGCTAAATGTAACACAATTTTGTGTAAAAAGGAAAAAAATGCTTCTATTTTAGGTTTGTCAAACTATTATAAAATGTTTATCTTAGAATTATCTAATAGATTGATTAAGATTCTTAGATGATAGAATTCGTTTTGTAAAAATGCCTTTTCATATGCTTAATATCTTCAGCTGCCACAAAAGAGCTGAAGTTTAACACAATTTAGAGTAACTGAGTCATGTTGAGACTACACTGAATGTTGTGGGGGAGGGTTTGGGGAGGGTTGTGGGGAGGGTTTTGGTGTGAAGGAATTTCTTTCTATGAGTCATTAGAACAGTGTTTTAACACTTGTCTTCTTAGGTAGTAGGCCTAGTCGCTCAGTTGATCGGAGAGTTTTTTAATATGATCGGAATATTATAAAACTTTATTTTAAAGTGATTTATATAGAGATAATATTGATTTTATTATAAAATGCTTGTTATAATGTATTATATAATTTTAGTTTATGATTAATATATTATATATTTATATAATATATTATATATACTTATAAAATATTATATATATAATTATATATGTTTTGATGTTACAGGATATTTTGTGATTGTGAATTTTTCTTAAAAATATTATGGCATCAAATACTAAATATAAACATTTCACTAGAGAACATATGAAGTGTGCATATTTGAAGTACCTTGTGAGATGAGTGATATGCAACTACCAACTTATAACTGCATTATGAAAGATTACCTGTTCACAAAACATTTAGTGAAGGAGCAGATGAATAACAAGGAGCCTCCATTTTCTGAAATAGCAGAGGCAGTTTCCAAAAAGGTAGAAAATATTTGGAAGGGCCTCTTTGCCAATAGTTTCACATACACGCGTTTTACAGATGATGCGAGTGTACCATGATAAATACAGGTCCTTATTAAAGCCATACAAGTCACGCAAGGATCAGCCTAAGTACAAAAATCAGCTTGAAGAATTTGAAAACTCTTCAAAATGCACTTTGTTTGACATCTGCACCTGCAAATGTAAGGAGTTTAGGAGATGCTCATGTGAAAAGAGTAAGACAGTCCCTCCAAAAGAGCAGGATTTTTTAAATGACCAACGAACACGCAGAATAATGGTGATAGGAAGCATTGACATAGCACACACAAGACGATTACAAGCAAGAGAACATCGAAAGGAAATGGAAAAAGCACGTCTGGAATCCTCACAAACAACTAGTGCTGCTATAACCAATACGTCCAACTTACAAATCGAAACAGAGACAAGTGAACTTCAACAACTAGAAGAGATATCTGAAGATAATGAGGAAGATACAACCTCGACTCAATATGTACTGTAATATCAGAACAACAGATGCGTGAGCCACTGCCTTCATTAGCAATTACTTGTGATAGATTTAAAATGTCGGACAGAGCTGGGGCTGCTATTGCTTCTGCAGTATTGGCAGATCTTAAAATTGTTACTCCCGAAGACAAAGGGAATATTATAGACAGAAGTAAGCTAAGACGTGAAAGACAAAAACAGAGAAAGGAACTACAACAGATAGGAGAGCCAAAAACCATGCGGGGATTATACTTTGATGGCAGAAAGGATAAAACAATGATTCAAGTCCAGAAGAGTGATGGCTCTAACCACCAAAGAACCAAACGCGAAGGGCATATCAGCATAATATCTGAACCACACTCTCTGTACTTTGCACATGTGACACCTTCCAGTGGCAAAGCTAAATACATTTGCACAGCGCTAGTGAGACTATTTTAGATGAAATAACTGTTTACGAGGCTGAGATTGCGCATTATATCGATAGGCTAAAAGTTAGCAAGGCTCCAGGCCCTGACGCTTTTTATCCCAGACATTTGAAAGATTTGAAAGAAGTTATCGTAGGCCCCTTAACGAAGATCTTTAATCAGTCACTCGAAACGGGGATTATTCCTGAAGACTTTAAATTAGCTAACGTCACGCCTATTTTTAAAAAAGGCGACCGCGCGGTAGCTAGCAACTATAGGCCCATTAGCTTAACGTCAATTGTCGGTAAACTTTTGGAATCCGTAGTTAGGGATCGTATTATCGATCACTTAGAAAGTAGAGATTTGATTAATAGTAGTCAGCACGGTTTCGACGCCATAGGTCTTGTTTAACTAATTTGTTAGAATTTTATAACGAAGTAGTGCGCGAATACGATAGGCATAGGGCAGCTGACGTTATTTATTTAGATTTTAAAAAGGCGTTCGATACAGTTCCGCATAGGAGACTAATTGCGAAGGTTAAAGCGCACGGTATACGCGGTCAGGTAGCTAACTGGTTAGAAGAATGGCTTCGTGCTAGGAGACAGAGGGTCGTAGTTAATGGTAGTGAATCGGGGTGGTTAGATGTAGGTAGCGGTGTCCTCACAGGGTTCAGTGTTAGGCCCATTGCTATTCGTAATTTACATTAACGACATAGATGTAGGATTGACTAGTAACGTGTCAAAATTCGCGGACGATACTAAAATAGGTGGTAAGGTTGTTAACGAGGACGATAGAAATAGGATTCAAGACGATGTAAATAGGATTATGGAGTGGACAGATAAGTGGCAGATGCAATTTAACGTAGACAAATGTAAAGTTTTGCATATAGGTTCTCGCAACAATAATTACGCGTATACGATGGATGATAGGGATTTAGCGAGCGTTGACGAGGAAGTAGATTTAGGCGTACGCGTATCTAAGGATTTAAAGGTTAGGAACCAGTGCCTGGAGTCTTGCGCAAAAGCTAATAGGATGTTAGGCTTCATAGCGCGTAATTTCGAATTTAAATCGAAGGATATTATATTGCCCCTTTACAAGTCCCTAGTCAGGCCTCATTTAGAATATGCAGTTCAGTTTTGGTGCCCGTACTTGCGTGAGGATATTGATAGGTTAGAAAGGGTTCAGCTTCGTGCCACGAAACTTATTCCGTCATTGCGCAATAAGCCTTATGAAGATAGGATTAAAGAGCTAGACCTGTATTCACTCGAAACTAGGAGATTAAGGGGGGAGCTTATTGAAGTTTTCAAAATCGTTAATAACATCGATAACGTAAATTTTGACAAATTGTTCACTTTTGATAATAGTAATACTCGCAATAACGGATTTAAGTTGCGTGGCAGGCGTTTTATTACTAATATCGCTAAAAACTTCTTTACGTTTAAAGTAATTGATAAATGGAATGATCTTCCCGCGTCAGTCGTTCATTCTACCAGCGTTAATATGTTTAAGAACCGTCTTGACAGACATTTTAAAGGTATTAACGTTGTTTAATTTAAAAAACAAAGTTAGCAACGGAAACTATGGTGGTGGTGCTCGAGGATGAGTCTGTTGACGATGGATGCCAGCTTGTGACATGCCAGCGTGTGATGCAAGCAATAAAATTATTAAAAAAATAAAAAATAAATTAGACTAACACGAATGTAGATGTAGCTCATAGCGTAAACTAACCCACTTTTTGTTTAACTTTACCTACTATTTTATTTTTTATTTTTTTTCCTCCTCACTTTGCATGTTTGTAGTTTGCATGGTATGACAGTGAGTTAAGACTGTGTTTGCATGGTTTGTAAGCGTTCTTATTTTACTTCTTTTCATCTTTCACCCCTCTCCTATTCTCTCCGACTATCTTTCTGACTTGTCGGCAGTGGCCGGCGGATGATGATGGTGAGACACTTTTCCTCTTTTTCTGAATGAATGTTAACCCATGAGTGATAGGTGTTGCTCTTACTTAACCCCTTATTCTCTTCTCTTCTCTTAACCCGCTACTCTTTCCTTTCTCTCGGGCTAACCTTAGAGTGGATCTTCGGGTCTTTGTTAGCCTTAGCTTCTGTAGATCTGTAGATCTGTACCACTACTGGACCAAGAGCATTTTCAGGAGAAATTGGCTTAACTTCAAACCGATTGAAATTCAAGAGGACATGTGTGAAGTTGATGTAGATGACATAAGTACTGACCAGAAATACCTTCTTGAAATTCACAAGGCTATATCAAGTAGAACATTCTCAAAGAGTCTTAGTCATAAGAGTCCAGGCAATATATCACATTCAAGGTGGCTCACCACAGCAAACAGGACTCTGCGGTTATATGCAAGCACAGAGAATCCTTCAGGCAATTTACAAGAATTAGCTACTTTCATTGTTAGGGTATACGCACCAATGTGGTTTCAGATAAAGCGTAAACCATTATGCCAATATGGTGCTAAACATATGTGGCATATGATTGCAAGAAGCCGGTATCTCCGTGAAGAGCTTAGGAGAGTACATGACTCAGTCATTCAGCGAAATGCATATTACGCAAATCAAGAAAACATTCTCATTGCAATGATAGCTGATGAAAGGGAGCATGTGCGTCAGTTGGGATTTAGGCGTATCATAAAAGCAAGGGCATGCATTCAAGAAACAGATGTTATCAGGTATTTTAAGGTGCCAGAAATAAATTTTTATGCCAAAGGCTATACAGATCTCATTATGTGGCAAGATTTTCAGATAGCAGAACCACCGATAACCAAAGGAGTTTCTCTTGATTATATTGAATCATGCATCAAACATGGTACTACTCTTCATTCAGAATTATTTCAGTTTCCATGTCATACACAAGCCGTAGAGAGATGCGTCAAGCTCGTTACAGACGCTGCTGGATCAGTCTGCGGACCTACAAACAGAGACGGTTGGATTCGTGCTACATTAGAATCAAGGAAAAAACAGCCAAAATTTGACACAAAAGCAAATTACTAAATAGTCTTCAGCAAGAACCCTTTCTAGAGGGAGGTTGGTTGGGGAAAGGGTGGTAACTCCGCTAAGGCACGAAATAACGTTTCTTAACTGTCTCAAGCCAGTATAAAGGAGGAGAGACATCCTAATTTATTACTGTTCCCTTTTTCAAGTAAATACAGAACATACTTAATTGTCATTTTTAAGTTAAATTCAGCCCTCTTGTGGCAGCTGAAGATATTAAGCATATGAAAAGGCATTTTTACAAAACGAATTCTTATCATTTAAGAATCTTAATCAAACTATTAGATAATTCTAAGATAAAATTTTATAATAGTTTGATAAACCTAAAATAGAAGCATTTTTTTCCTTTTTACCCAAAATTGTGTTACGTTTAGCCCCTGGTGGCAGCTGAAAATATTAAACAAATTAACTCATATTTTGGCAGGTATATATCGTCCACTAAATGCAACTTTTAATCACTATTAGAACGTCATACTAGAAAAAAGGTATTTTTTGCTCCACCCTAATATATATATATAGATATTGCAACATCTTGCTACATCTTGCAACATCGCTTTGTAGCAGTATACATATATATATGTATATATATATATATATATATATATTATATATGTTGGAACTTTAAGATTATTTTACGATAATGCGGCACTACAGTAGGATTTACCAAATTGCAATAAAAGTGCTTTGAAAAACGTGCCTAATCATGATCCCTATATATATATATATATATAATATATTATATATAGTATGGAGCCAACACTTTTAACTGCATCCAATTCCTTGACATTTATTTTAATTACAGGACCGACACAGAGCTAGACCATGTTATAAACACTTTCGACGAAAGGAGAATGAATGCTTCGCCGAACAGTCTACCCAGCGAAACAGGTCACAGTATTGAATCACAGTCGGCCAAGCGAGCGCGAATTTGCAGACGAGATTATGTAAGTATTTTTGAGGATGTTAACAAAACGTAACATATTTTTTCTACAACGTAAATTAGACACATTATTTATCTGGTTCTCGCTAATTGAATTTTTCTCGTTTATAATATAACCTGACATTCATTCAGTATTAATTAGCCTTTTACCACTACAAGCGTGTTTTGAAAGTAGTTTATGCCTTATTCTCGGTCTATATATACAAACGTTTAATCGAATAATTATAAAAGGCCCATAATTGCTAAACATTTTCAATTATTCTACATCCTTCATCGTTATTTCCATATATATATATATATATATATATATATATATATATATACACGGCGTGTTTATATTTCTTGTACAGCTAGGTTTTAGAAATATTAAAACTTTTAAGAATTGCATTCGAATTGAAAAATAATTTTCTCTTTATTTTACAGGAGCGAAACGGAGGTAGACGATATTATAAATACTTTTGGAGAAAGGGTGATAAATGAAGTGGTACCCACACAGCGGCGAAAGATCGTGGTATGGCACACAACCGATCAACCGATTGCGCTGTCGTCGCAGAGATTATGTATTTTTTTGAGGATAAACAAAGTACATATTATTTTCATTTATTAAACATGTACAAAAAGGGGCAGCGCCCAATTCTTAATTGTTACAAATGTATATAGGTTTACACAATATAGAGCTTACAAATTACAGGGGGTTGCAACATGTGGGAACTTTTTTTATCTGTCTGCATACATATTTATCGTTCATATTTGTGTCACACAAATCGAATAATTTTAAAAATTCATTCATAAATCCCTTCCCGCGCGACATATGCATGAGAAACAAAATACAATACAAACCACATGTTTCAGTATAAAAGCTTGAAGCGATATGGATTCCAGATAATCTTAGGCACACGTAATCGCGCGATAAAATTTACGATTGTCGAGTCATGCCATGGGGGAAACCGAGTGAATCGAAATAATATTTTTCCTTAGTTTTAAAATAGATCGCAAACCAGTGAATCCCTCGCCACCCACATTGTCGGTGTTAACAATAACCCCGCACCAGTTCCGTACTGGGCCTTCAATATTTCATTCTTAGCGAACACTCCGATAAATTTGGAACGCGCGAAACAGTCACTTTTCATCCTCTCTGGAGTGTATCATCCATTTTAAAAATCTGTGCTTATGTTCCGGAAACGGTCCAGTTCTATTAGGGCCTGCTCTCGAGATATATTAGTACACTAATAGGAGCGTCTGTAGGCTTGGCGAAATCCAACCGCACTGAAATCGCCCGGTCTGCTGCGGGTTTAAATGGGTGTTACGCCGGCAGTCAAGTCAGGCGTAACGTCAAATGAGTAGATGTTAAACTGTTCCACAAATTCTTTCTGTGTTAGGCCGATTCCAAGTTCATCACACGCGCCTGTATTATGCGCTAAACTGCTGTATGCTCTCGCGCAGAGCGGGAACACGGCATCTGACGAGTAGTCCATATTCAAAGTCCCACCCAGTGCGACGCCATTGATATATAAAGTAATATTTTTAAGCCCAAAATTTTCAAACTTCAAGGCACTCTTTTTATAATCCCCATTCGTCGAAGCGTGGTCTTGCATCCCTATTAATATCCTTTTAGGTAGGACGCCAAGAGCGATGTTTTCTAGCTGCTTCGATGCCAATCCTGTGGGAATCGTGTACAGTTTGATCTGTACCCTGTTAATTGGGTATTTCACTGTGGCGTGTACCAGTTCTTTCTCAATTTCTATTTGCTTCGCGGAACTTAGTTTCACTCGGCGTATACGCAAATATGCTTCCATGATGTGTATCACAACAGGTTTCGCGCCTTCTTCTTGGTCAGCGCCCAGATTTATACAGATCTCAGGGCTCGTGCGGGTAAGCTTCAATTTCATATCTCCCGTTCATAAGCAACTTCTCCTGGAATGTAAAGTCCGTGTGCAGGCGTCCAAAACATTCATATATCTTTTTTTTAGAATTTTTAAATTTATCCTTTATACTACCCTCATCTTTAGTGTGGTAATACCCCTCGGCGGATAAAAAGGTGTCCTTCGCTTCTTTTGAAAAGTTGAGGACATTTTCCAGATATGCTCGTAGGTGATAGTAACCCGTGCTGCTGAGATGTTAGTCTGATTTAAATATACGTCACACTGGCTGAATATGGTGTGCAGAAAGTTTGTTTCGGGTATGCAACATAATTATCATCGCAGTCCGTTCCGTCAGAATGAGCTATGCGAAGTTTAGTATACATGTGCATACAGCTCGGATCAAAAAAGTAAGGGCCTGAACTGGGTATACGAATTCTATAGGGGCACTGGGTGAGCTAATCGTGTTTAAAGGGTTAATTGTAATAAAGTCACTGTGCTCAATAGAAACTTGAGTTGGAGGCATCTCAAAGAGGGATAGCTCCGATTTACAGCACTGTGAACTGCAAGGATGAATGAAACGGGTCATGTTGAGTTAGAAACAGTGCCACCTCCCTCGACGAGTAGCAGTCAATCTATGAATCGTGAGAGTAGCGTCCTCAGTTTATCAGTTAAAAAAATGATCGGTCATAGGTTTCATACGCTTAGAACACTTCTTTTTGGCGCCCTTTTACGTTAATACCACGTGACCCCTTCTTCCTAACAATCCTCTTCTTCTTTACACCACGTGTTGGCACTCCCTTCTTCTTCCTATCAATTCTCTTCTTTCCTCCGCCACGCATTTTTCTCTTCGCATCTTTGATGATTTCATCCCTGTACGTTTTAAATGTTTTTTTAGAGCTTCTTTAGGTTTAGTTCCCGCGAGCATTTCCTCTGCCGCGTTAAAACCTGTTTGTAACGCCTTCCTCCCAAGGTACCTGGCCCCTCTTCAGCAGTGGTACAGCTGTGCGCAGTATGGATGAAAAAATGGAGCCAAGTCCGCTACCACGCTGGTACCGCACCTCGATAGATAGCGTGAGGTTTTCTGTCCATTATAACTCAGTGCGCGAAAGTGGAGCTTCACTGTTAAGCTCCCGTCACCGAATGGGAAATTTTTACCCTCTACCGTTCTTATATATATTGAGATGTTGGTTATTAGATTAGTTGAGACAATCACATAATGGGGTCTGTCATATGTAATACTCAAACTCCGGCCTCTATGGTTGGGGATGTGTGCAATGCGCAGCAGGCGGGCCTGGGTGTCCCCAACAAACTGGTGTTCCACTATATTGCTATAAATATACATGTCTGGAGGCTCAGGGTCTTCAGCCATTTTCTCCATCTTCAATTGATACATTAAGCTGGACAAGTCATCCGGTGCCTCGTGAAAGGTGTCTCTTTGGAAAGCTGCGCTATATCGCCCCTCAGCCACAATTTTGAACAGTCTTTATCTTTAATATTTCCACCAAGCGTTGACTTTAGCTTCAATGTGCATGCATGCGCGTTTATGTTTACGACTTCAAAAAGTAAATCGTATGTCAAGTATGACTTTTCAAGACTCTTGTTTAAACCCGCCACAATGTCCATGGCTGTGTCATAATGCCCGACTCCTAGCGAAACAATTGCGCTATAGTACTGTTCCTCGCCGCACAGGGTTGAACGTATAGTATTGTCTAATGTTATGCCTATTTTTTCGCACTCGTCGTTTCTTCTATAGATCAGAAATATGATTTGTTCATTTTCAAGAGTTAAATATTTGGTGGATAACTGAAGTTCACATATCCCCACCTCATACGATTCACGACCCAATTCAATGGGCCATGGAGTTCTGTTACAAAGTTGGCTAGTGTGTTGTTAGGATGTACAGACAGGGACGATGAGGACGGGAGCGTGACGTAGAAATGGTTAGGAGACATGTTGCATACTAATTAAGCTTCATTACTGCATCAGCTTTTATATAGGTATTGAAGCTTTCTGGGTAACCTAGCCACTTCACCAGGTACATTTTTCTCTTTCCTGTACCTTTGCTTCCTAAAATTTTCTCAATTTTAAACACATTTTTTCCTAAATTAAATGTTACTTTCTGAAGTTCCTCGCGGTAAAAACCGAGATTTCTTCCCCATTCAAATCTTCAACGTAATACATCATTATCTCGCCTTTAGGCCTCATAGCCCTAACTTTAAAAATCTCGCGTGTCCATCCTTGCTCAAAACCCTTCGCGAATTTATTTCCCGAACGTGACAGCCTTACATAGTCACTGATTTTGAAACGCGCAGAGTGTGGTGGTGGTGGTGGCACTCCATCTCTTCTCGGACGCTTGCCTCTTTCTAAAACATCGTTAGGCGTTGTACCGATCGTACGGTGGTGTGAGCGGTTGTAGGATGAAGCCAGTGAATCGAGAACGTTTATATATCTGTACGTGTTTTTATGTGTAAAATAACGGTGCATGCGTTCCTTTATGGTACGTTGAACTCTTTCAGCTAAAGATGCTTTATGTATAGAATTGGAAGTGTAATAGCTGATATTAAACTCTGACAGCATGTTCTGAAAAGCTCGCCCTATAAATTCTTTTCCCATATCCGTGCAAAAATAGCCAGGAATCCTGTTTTCTTTCAACATCAGTGTTTTGGCCGCTTTAGCACTGTTTCAGGCGATTTATTTTTCAGGGGAATTAGCCACAGGTATCTAGAGAATACATCTATTATGAATAGGATGTAGCGGTAGCCATCGTTGTACACTGAATATCTTTGCATGTCTGTTAAATCTGCCTGCCAAATAGAGTCAATCGATGCGGCTGTTGTCTTTGCTGTTTTAAACCTTTTTCTCACCGGTTTATGAAGTGTGTAAGCATCCTGGGCACGCAAAAATCTCTCAACATCCTTTTTCCTTACACCATAAGTACCTCTGTACAGTCTATTAACGCCACCATAGGATGCAGGGCTAGAAATGTCATAATAGTGCTTACTTAATACGTTAGCCATTTGCGTATTTTAGAGGCACGTGGATAAGGTTGGCTTCTACTCTCTTCTTTCTTCTCTTCAGAGGTACGGCGCTGTTGTGCGAAGGTGTACTCAGTTGTGACACGTGCGATGCATGTTCCAAGTCTTTTAACCTATTCAGATTACCTATCAATGTTTTGGGGACATTTATTTGCTGTAGTCTTGCTTTAATATGTCTCCATCCTGTTGGTGAGGCCTGTCCCACTTTCTCACCAGATCATGAACAATATCAACGATATTGGACCCTTGTACCCTTGTTCCATCAACAATGACCTCGCCTGTGTCGGCCCACTGTATGATGGGGTCCTCACTCAATAGATTATAAAGACTTAACCCTTTATTCCTCAATGTATGGGGGAGGCTGTTTTTTAGCACATGTTCGATGTGCTGTGTTCCGCTACTCTTTGGTTGCTCAGGCTGTGTTTATGCTCAGCGCTACTCGAGCTGTGCCTCACGGTGAGCTCTGTAGGATGCTTATAATCTTCGTACTCATGAAGAAATTTCTGCAAAGCCTCTTGATACAAAACCCTTTTCTCATCAGGCGCCTTTTCACTGTTTAATAGGGATAGTAGCTCACTCTCCATTCTTTTAAGCCTACTTTTACGGGGTTCTAGAGCCGCGTCTGGGGTCCTTTGTAATGAAGCATACACCTCGTGCGGGATCACAACCACCTTCTTCATTATATTAATCTAGTCAGTAAAGGCCCCAAAATTGAAAATAAGATGGGGAGGAACGAACCGCCTCTTTGTACAATAATACGCTTTTTCTTACCCACAGTCTGACTTTTATGGGCGAGCGTCTGTATTATGTTCTTGTAACGACGTAAGCGAGCCTTCTGACAGGATTTCATTGGAACATTACATTTTATAACATTGAGGCAGATTTCGCAGATGCACTTTAAAAAGTCAGAGTCGATATTTTTAACAAACATCTGCTGCAACGCCCGAGGCGTTGATAGATTTTTATTAATTCACGGTATTTCTTTAGCCTATTCGTCATTCTGGAATATACACGGTTTCAGGCTCGTTTGGAAATATATTCGTTCTTAGAAGCACCCTAAACGTGTTTCGCGGGTGAAGGTCACAAAGCAAATATCCATAACGTTGCTTTGTGACCTCTTTATAAACCTCCAAAAACTCCTTACGCTGACTCGGGAACATTTGACTGGCTAATACCCAATTTGTGACACATCTCTACGTTGCGCGAATAAGACTAGATATTGCGTATTTAACGACACATCGCGCATGTATCTATTTTTAAAAATAGATTCTGATTGATGAAGAACACGCTTATGTTAAGGTGGTGGGAGAATACTGTAAATGTCTCGGCAAACGTTTTATCCATCTCCAACATGAGGTCGTCAATTACGATGACTGTATGTTCATTTCCCTTTAACGAATTAACGTCATAGACCCCCTTGTGGAACAAACATCATCTTGGTACTCGTTGAACACTGATTGGTATGTCGAATAGCACCATATAACTTTATGCACAAATTTTGAGAACATTTCACCTTTTCTTTAATGATATTAAGCATAAACACCGTTTTACCACATCCTGTCGGTCCAGATATAATACATGTGGATGGGCTCGTGAATCTGAATTTTTCTACAGCATCCATTTCTAACACGTCACACCCCTAAGTGACTCATTTACAGAATATCACAAATAACGAGTTCTGCTCCTTATATTTTGTTTTCTTCTTCCACAGAACCGTGAATGACGACGATGTACAGCCCCCATCATCGACATCACGGATGAACCATTGACCGTGCATCTACAATGCCCGTACCCGCCGATGAACCCTCACCAGCGACACGCGTAGCACGTTCAAAGCGGAGACATGATGAAGAGTCCTCCACGTCAGGTATAAAGCGCGCGAAATACGCGCCGGTTGTTAGACAACCAGTAGTAGAACCCCAGCCCTCAACGTCTTACGCTACCAACCCACATCAGCTCTCAATATAGCCCCTTGTACATCCTCCACAGCCCCCACCCGTTCTGTAGAGTCTGCTAATAGACCCCCAGCCCTCAACGTCTTACGCGGCCAACCCACATCAACCAATATAGGCCCTTGTCCATCCTCCTCAGCGGTGACTCGTTCTGTTGAGGATGATATAACGTTTGAGTTGGTGCGCACCGCAACCCCGACCCCAGCCTTGACTAGAAATCGGTATATAGTCAGGGTTGACCTAGATCCCTGTATAGCAATGGAATTGAGCGCGGGCTACGTCGCGTTGTAGAGCGCATTGTAGAGTTTGCCCTTCAGAACCGCGACGAGCGTGAAGTCAGGACGAGTCTGTCCTTCGGATTCGGCTCAGATGATAACGATGTAGATGATTTTTGGGTGGTAGTGCCATTTAGACGTTTGGCAGCTGAAGATGTAGAATATATATTAGGCCGTTTATTGCACGCCGCCCAAAGTAGTATAGCATTCAATATGAACAACTTCACGGTAAATATTGACCGCGTATTCCGTGTTGCGGGTCATAGTGCCACGCCCTACACTCTTAACTTCAATTCTCATGCTATTTACAGGCGGCATATAAGCGTCGATCGTGGTTGCGACTTTATAGCAGTGGTCTTAGCACGTATGTTTACTGTGCTAAATACACGGACCCAAAAAATTTGGTTGCCTACGGTCGTGGAGCGTGCCCGTAAACTAGCTGTAGACTGTGAACTTGGGTTTGACTGTAATATGGGTCCTGAAGAGCTGAGAGGGGTACAACAGGAAATGAATGTCCGTATAGTTGTATTTGGGCTGGATGATCATCGCAGAACTGTGTATGTTTTTAAAAGCAGTGTGAGAGATCGTACAAGACCCCTACATATTTTAGGACTGTCAGGTACAACGTATCTCCCCATCCGTAATATGAGGTGCCTTTACGCGAGTTATGATAAAAGTTGAAAATATGGGAGACATCATGATTTGTGTAAGGGATGCCTCGAGTTTGCAGATGATATAGTGAAACATTGTAAAGAATGTCACATGGTATGTGAGCAGTGTAAAAGCACCAAATGTGAAAGCCATGTAGTTGAAGCTGAGAAGAGGGATTGTAATTTAGTGCTTGCATAATACCGAAAATTTTCAATACCGGTATTTGGAGGCAATTATGCTAATCCAGGTATTGATACCGGTATTATGAAAAAAATAATTTATTTTCATTTATTATGGTGCCACCCTACCAACCCTCCCACAAGTCTGAGGGACTTGCAGTACTCACCATATTTACTATAAATTAATGACCCAACTCCAAATACATGGCATTCTATTCGAAAAAGTTTATACAGTAAATTACTAAATTGTAATAAAAATATTATTTGAATTTTTTTTTAGCATATTATTATACAACTACTGGGGTAGATAGAAATTATTAGTATCTAAATATTTATTTCTTAGTTTGATTTTGAAAGTATGCTTTGAGGAAACAAAGAGCATCTAGGGATTGTTCAGATAGACTTGATCTCAGTTTCGTAGAAATAGGCCTGCAGCAGAAAAGGCTCTTTCTGATTCTGCACTTGTAGGTTTAATTGAAAGCAGTGCCTTGTACAGCTTCTCTAAATTCTCACTTCTCTGTAAAGTAACTTCCAAGCTTTTAAATTCATTAGTAACATCAAAATCAATGGAATTTTTTTTAGATGGCACTTTTCCTAGTTTGTCCATTTCTTGCATGTATTCACTCAGTAATGAATCTGCTTCCACTTCAGTCTTATCGGAGGACTAAATTGCCTAAATTTTACAATAGCAATTTTTGTCAATACCGAAAACCTATAATATCGGTATCGGTATTATTTGTACTTCTTCAATACGGTATTAATACCGGTATTTCAATACCGGTTTTAACCCCTAATTGTAATGTGTGTAGACGCATATTTTTCAATAATAGCTGTTTTGATCTCCATAAATCAATTGGCACGTGCAGGAGAATGAGAATCTGTGAATGTGGTATGTTTCACACCTAGAATGGTAGCGGCGAGTTCAAGCACAAATGTGACGAAATTCACTGTCCTACATGCCAGGTGGAATATAAGGCGGATATAAGGCATGTATGTTATATGAAAGACGCCAAGCCAAAAAACAAGCCCTGTGTAACTGTATACTACGATATAGAAACATACACGAATGCTAAAACCAAAGAGGTAAGTCCACATTTACTTGTGAGCCAAACTATCTGTGATGAGTGTATGGAGATCGAGTGTGATGAGTGCCCCAAATGTGGTAAACGGACAAACGTTTTTAAAACGAATGTCCACGATAGTCCTGTGAAACTATTTGTGTCCTATATTGTCAAGTTAGCCAAAAAGTTCAAAAAAATGACTGTATATTCTCGCCCATAAAGGGGCAAAGTTTGACACGCAGTTCCTTTATACGGAGTTGCTTGAGAACGAGTCATCTGAGATATTTACAGGTGATCCATTGAAAAGAGGCAACAAATTAATACAGATGCAAATAAGAGGTAATGTACAATTTAAAGACACTTTGTTATTCACACCTTGTAAATTAGCAAAGCTACCCAAGGTGATGAGGGTAGCAGCTGAAGTTTCAAAAGGATACTTCCCTTACACATTCCTCACTAGCGGGACTTTAAACTACGTTGGCCTACCTCCACCCAAACATTATTTTAACTATGATTGTATGAGTGTAGATGAACGTGAAGACTTTCAGCGATACTACAGCAGTTTTAATGAATGTAATCCTTATAATATAGCTGATGAATGTGAGCGTTATTGCGTGAATGATATACGAGTGCTCAGAGTATGTTTCCAGGCCTTTAGAAGGATGTACATAGGCCGTTTCAAATGCGATCCGCTGCAAGTCGCAACCACCATCGCATCATTATGTTTTACGGTATTCAAGAATAACTTCATGCCCAAAGCCACCTTAGCGATTATTCACAGAAACAACCTCCGCAGTTACGGCCGCAAGGCTATTTACTGGCTCATACATCTACAGCAACAGACAGGTGTATATATAAAACACGCCCGCAACACGGGTGAAGTACTCATTAAGATTA
The DNA here is from genome assembly GCA_023014485.1 of Bathynomus jamesi. Lineage (NCBI taxonomy): Eukaryota > Metazoa > Arthropoda > Malacostraca > Isopoda > Cirolanidae > Bathynomus > Bathynomus jamesi. Next base: position 596,649 of record JAJOZX010000567.1, on the reverse strand, counting down.
ATGGTCTTGTTTTTTGGGTTGACGGGCTAAGTGAAAACCGTGCCACTGGTGAGAAGACTGTGTACTCCTTTAACGGTTGCTGGTTGCATGGATGCCCTCGTCCTGAGTGTGGAATTGCCGGAGATATCCACGGTAGATCTCCAGCCGACTGTCTTGCATGGACCCGCACCCGCGATCAACTTATAGGGGTCCCAGTTCACTCACAAAGTCTTGTGGGAGCATGAATATGACGCACGGATGGAGACAGACGGGGCGTACCGTGAGGAAATAAGCACGATCAAGCGTTCAATGGTACTGGATCCTCTCAAATGCGGTGATGGCTTTTTCGGAGGGCGTACAAATCCCTTCAGGCTATACTTTCCACCTACGGAGGGGGTGAAGCTCCACTACTACGATTTCTGTTCTTTATACCCCTACGTGATGAAGAACAACCCGTACCCCTTGGGTGCGCATGAGAAACTGGTGGGACCTAACCTGCCCTCCATCGCCGAGTTTTCAAGAAATTTGAATGATCGCTACTTTGGACTCTCTTTCGTAGACGTGCTCCCCCCTAACGATTTATGGATGCCGATCTTACCCGTCGTTATCGACCACAAGCTCATGTTTCCCCTGTGCGTGAAGTGCGCGGAAGAGAATAACCATAATTGTGACCATACACCCCACCAGCGTAAGATCAGAGGCGTACATACAAGCCCTGAGCTAGCCCTAGCCGTACGCCATGGGTATAGAATACTGAAGATACATGAGGTGTGGAGGTTTCAGAAGCTACCCAACCTTTTCACACCGTATATAAACGCATTTTTGAAGGATAAGGTTGAGGCATCAGGGTATCCGCGAGGAGTTGATACCGAGGATGAAAAGTCTGCCTATATTCAACGTTACCGTGACCACGAAGGTATACAACTTGATCGTGCCCAAATTGCAAAGAATCCTGGCAAGCTCTTTAGTGAAAAGTTGTGTCTAAACAGTCTATGGGGAAAATTTGCACAGAATACTGGCAAGGGGGACGTTCATTTGGCACAAAGCTATAGCGAAGTCTGGGATTATACCAACGCACCCGATAAAGAGGTCATGGAGATCGTGAATGTAGGTAATACTTACATAATAAAGTACAACAACACTGAATTTGCCACAGATACCTCAAGGGTTACAAACATTCCTGTAGCCAGCTTCACAACAGCCTACGCCCGCATGAAACTTTGGGGTCTCTTGCATTATCTTGGGCGGAGAGTATTATATGTCGATACAGATAGCGTGATATTCACAGCGAGGAGTGGTGAATACATGCCTGCTGTTGGGGAGTTCCTCGGCGAGCTCACTGATGAGATCAAGGACGAGTATGGGGACAATGCATACGCCGACTCTTTTGTCTCAACAGGTCCAAAAACTTATGGGGTACGGGTGATGATAGGGAATGAAACGAAATATATCGTGAAGGCAAAGGGTATCACGCTTAACCAAGCGAATCGACAGGTCGTTAACTTTGATTCGTTGAAGGATCTAGTATGTTTGGCCGATGATGAGGGCGAATGACCTCCCCAGCTAATTGTAGGCAACCACAATTTTCGGGCGCAGAAGCTAGGGGGCGTGAAGGAACTTAGGGGAACGAAGGTGTGCCGTAACACCTATAGGAAACGTTACCAGTTACCTGGTACCTATTATACCGTGCCCTTTGGTTACCATAAACTTTGATGGGCCAATTGCTAACTTATTCTTCACACGTATTTGTAAATAAATATGTATTGAGAACAATCTTTGATGTGCCTATTGTTAACTAATTTAGTGCACGTATTTGCAAATATGTACACCTTGAATATTTCGTTTATTAAATAAATCGCGCTTCAACTTGCTTTTCACTTTGCGTGCGTGCGTATGTACAGTGAAAGTCAAGCCCCGCCCCATGCAAGACCGGCGGCGTGACTCATGCCGTAGCCTGAGCAGGCCTCTGTCCCCGCGTTCTCAGTCGACCTCTGTATACCCTTGATCTCGGACGTGTATTCTCTCGCGTGGAAGAAAAATAGTAATGGCAACCTTTAATATTGCTTGTTCAACGTTTATGAAATGGTATTCAGCAAAGTGTCAAGATATAGTGGATAGTGAAAAACTTCTTATTCCTCCCTCCTTTGCCTCTTTTAAAACCACATTGGATCGTGCGAAGGAACAAGATGTACAAATACTCTATGGTTATTCTGGTGAGAGCGTTGTAGGCTTTCGTTGCACAGACGATGTATTGAAGTATGCTATAGACCTAAGCTTTATAAAGTCTCACATATACCGTGAAGTAAAAGAAACAACGCGTGCTAAAGAGAAGCAGCAGATATGGATAGTGAGTCTTATTGATGGGTGGTGTGACAAGCGGTATTATGTCATGTTACACGATACCGAGTACTCGTACACTGCGGTTTAAAATGTAAATCTCGTCATCATGGAGAATCTTAAGTATTTTTATCACTATATTAATGTATATCATGATGAGGTTCGTAGTGAGGTTGTGGCTAGTGCCTTGCGTGAGTTTTTAGCAGACTTTAGAGGTGAGTATCTCTGCCCCTTTGGAGGGTTCAGCTTGGGGGAGAACTCCGCCTCCAAGTTGCATACCACTTGCAATCCCATTTTGGGGTTGGCAACAAAGGTTGGCACTCCCATTTGGGGGATCAGCTTGGGGGATAACTCCAGGTTGCATACCCCTTGTAGTTCCATTTTGGGGCTGGCAACAAAGGGGGCGGGGAATTTTTTTTTTTTTTTTTTTCAACAAAGGGGGGGTGGGGTGGCACTCCTAAAACAAAGTGGGGTGGGGGGTGGCACTCTTGCAATATTACGTAACATTATGCAATTGCAACTTGCAACTTGCACTCTCCCTTTTTGCAACTATACTACTCCCGGGGTGTATGTATAAAATTAAACAACAAAAATATATATATATATATATATATATATATATATATATATATATATATATATTCCGCTCTCTCTCTATCTCTCTCTCTCTCTGTATATATATATATATATATATAATATATATATATATATATTTATAGTAAACTGTATATGGAATTTTGTTGGGCCTAGAAAGAGATAAAACTCAGAGCTTTATTGAGCGTTAACTTTTGCATCTCTCTTGTCACAGCTGTACCAATATACCCGGAATACATTTTACATTGGAATGTTCACAAAACGAAGATTGCTCATTATAAATAAGAGTCTTCTATTTTATATATATATATATATCATTGGCGTGTGGTGGATACGTCTACAGGGTAAGCGGTATTGCGTGCGAGCAGACGCATTATATGTACATATTATACTAGGGGCACTCAGCATATTTTGCTCCACCCTTTTTTCTTAGCCAAATAATAGGCCATGGGGCTGAAATGTCTTTTGGGCCGTAAGTTTGAACTTTCTGCGCTTCACATAACCCGATTTTTCCAGTTTGAACCTCCCCTCCTTGTATAAAACTGCTTTTAAACGCATTGTATTAAACCGACGGTTAATGAAGTTTTGAAAATGGCGTCTGAGAGTGATATGCGTCGTAAACAGAGAGCTGTTATCGAGTTCTTAACCGCAAAGAAGGAAATAGTTGGAAATATTCACAAACGTTTAAAAACGTTTAGGGAGATGCTGTTGTTGATCGAAGCACAATTGGACGCTGGTCTAAACGTGTGAGATCATCGGAGAGAGGGAGAACCAGCCTCGATGATGAGCCACGTAGCGTCGCCAGGCATCGGCTGACATCTCACACTGTGCAACATGCTAACAGCATCATTCGCTCAAATCGACGCGTCACATACAGGGAGCTATCACTGGCTAGGAATTAGTGAAGGAAGTGTGAATACGATAATTCAGTAACTGGGATACTATACTCAAATGTGTGTCCACGGTTTGTTCCTCGCGAAATGACTGAAGATCACAAAGCCCAAAGAAAATAAATTGCTTAATAGAATAGTTCCAGTCAACAGAGACCTTACTGAACTTAACCAAGTAAATTACGCTGCTGGCCTATACATGCAACAGAAACTTGTCCCAAACTTTAGACCAAAGCCCCCCAGCCAAAGGTGTAAACCAAAACCCCCTCCTTGGAAAGTTAAATTAACTAAACAACTTACACAAGACAGACGAGAATTGAACCAATTAAAGCAATATTTCCAAGCACCACACAACAGAGAAAACTCAAAAAACAAATAGAGAAAATGAAGAGGAAGTATAACCTGAGAGATAATCAATTACATGACAAGGCGCTGGAATTGGAGGGAAAAATCCCAGCCATAGCCAATAGAATCAGGAATAAACAAAAGCAGATTGACATGAAAAACTATAACAAGCAATTTTCATCAAACCCTAGAGGCTTTTACCAAAATCTCATTAGGGAAAGAATAATAGTCCATGAACCACCAGATCAAACCCAGTTGGAGGCATACTGGATACCCCTCTTTGAAACCCCTGAACAGCATAACCAGGATGCTGACTAGATAGAGACCATCAGGGTGGCAAATGAGGGTAAACTAGAAGTGGAGGAGTTATTTATAATTGAAGACAAGATAAGAAGGAAACTGGCAAAATTCTCCGACTTTAAAAAACCTGGCCTAGACAAGCGCCCGAATTTCTGGCTGAAACAGGTCACGGCATTACACCACCATTATACTACCGCTTTTCACAGAATTTTGCAGGGAGTAGAAGAAACACCAGAATGGCTTACAAGTGGAGACACAACCCTCATCCCTAAGACTCGTGAGACAAATCTCCAAAATAAATACCGCCCAATTTGCTGTCTCACCACCACCTATAAACTTTTTACAGGCCTAATTGCAGACAGTATATATGAACACCTAGATGCTCGAGACTATCTGGAAAAAGAACAGAAAGGATGTAGAAGAAACTGCTTAGGCACAAAGGATCAGCTGCTCATCAACAAAACTATCCTTGAAGACTGTAAGAAGAGAGGCAGAAACCTTAGTATGGCATGGATAGACTATCAGAAGGCATTTGATAGTGCACCCCACTCGTGGATTTTGGAATGCCTTAAACTGTACAAAATCCACCCTACCATTAGTAGCACTTTAACAAACCAGATTACAAAATGGCGAACAAACATCAATCTTACCCGTGAAAATGGGAAAATATCCATTCCCCATGTCAAGATTATGAGGGGTATATTCCAGGGGGACAGCTTATCACCCTTGCTATTCTGCCTCACCCTGGACCCCCTTAGCAAACTACATAGCAATAATAACAATGGCTACAACCTCAGTCAAACTAGGCGAAGAAATCCTGACAGTGTTCTGAACCATCTCCTGTTTATGGATGATTTGAAGCTGTACGCAGACTCTGACCAAAACCTGGAATGCCTATTAAGGATCGTCCATACTTTCTCCAGTGACATCAAAATGAAGTTTGGTTTGGACAAGTGTGCTGAGTGTACACTTAGAGGGGGCAGGAAAATACAAACCCATAACATCAATTTAGGAAGAGACACTGAGATTAAAGACTTGGAAGAGGATAGTTCCTACAAATACCTTGGGATAGAAGAAAGTGGAAATATAGAACACCGGCAAATGCGAGAGAAAATCAGTGGAGAGTATGTACGAAGACTGAAAAAGATCTGCAAGACCCAACTTACAGTACAAAAAAGAACAAAATAACAGTATAAACCAACTTGCCATCCCTGTTATCAAATATAGTGTAGGGATCATAGACTGGCCACAATCAGAAGTAAATAAACTAGATGTTAAGACCAGAAAAATCCTCACTCTAAATAGAACATCATACCGGAACCAGTTTCTTCCTAGATTGTACCCACCAAGAAAACTGGGAGGAATGGGATTGACTGAGGTTAACCAGCTGCACCGATCATCGACCATCAGCATTGGGCAGTATCTGAAAAGTTGGAGTAGCCCTACAATAGCTCTGGTCGTGAACACCACAACACAAGGGTAACGCAACATACTTCCATAACCAAACTGGCCCAGCACTTTGGAGGCAATAATATGACAGAAGAAGTAGAAACTGAAAGAGTACCAGCCACCTTAATATGTAGCTCGGAAAAGTCGCAAAAGAGTTGTTCAGGAAGAACAGGCCAAGCATGCAGAAGAATGGGAACAACATGAAAGAGCTGGAAAATATTATCAAGAATTACAGAGAGATTATATCAACAAAGAAGGATCATTGGAATGGTTCAGGAGAGGAGTTCTGCAATATGACGGAGAGCGACTAATAATGGGTGCCCAAGATCTTGCACTCCTAACAAATGCGTTTAAAAAAATGGCTGGAATAAGTAATAATGACAGGTGTAGATTCTGTCATGTTGAGGTAGAAAGTGTTGGCCATCCAATATCAGGCTACAAGGTGCTCCTGGCAGAGGGGTACTATACAGCCAGACTCAATAAAATTTGCAAATATATCCACTGGAAGATCATGATAGCATTAAAATTAGAATGTAATAAAAATGTATGGGACCACACACCTGCACCAATCACTGGAAACAGCCATTATATCATACATTATATACTATGACACATTAATTCCAACAGCCACTTTTACAGACAATTCTGCAGTAAAACCGGACATAGTAGTGTGGGACAAGAGGAAAAGGAGTGCCTTACTTATTGAGGTCAGTGTCCCAAATGACTATGGCCTTAATAGAGCGGAAAAGGAGAAAATTACCAAATACCAGGCGCTCATATATGACATAAAAAGAAACTGGAGATTGAAAGAAGCTGCCATTCTCCCCATCATAGTTAGGGCAACAGGTATGATGAAAAACAACCTATCAACTTACCTGAACTCAATCCCAGGACAGCCCCAGGCCATAGAAATCCAAACAGGGGCATTAAAAACAAAGGTCACCCTCCTTAAACCAACGCTAGGACAAGTTCAGACATAGTTGAAGTGTTTGGCTTCGGGTGGAAGCCACACTTCCAACTATAAAAAATACAATAAAGAGTATAAACCAAAAGTGGACATTGTGAAGAAAGGAAAAACAATCAACTCAGAGGCATCTATTGCTACCCTACAGAGACTCCAGAGACGTATAAAGCGAGTTCGACCAGAGAGAAAACTGGAAGACGTCCTTCTTTTGCACGATAGCGCAAGAAAATGTCTTTGACTGTGTTACCCACCTTCCATACAGCCAGGATCTGGCACCTTCAAACTTTCATTTGTTTGGGTCAATGAAGGATGCTATTCGTGGAAGAAAGTTTCAGAGTGACGATGACGTTGTTGAGGAGGTTAAGAAGTGGTTCCAGCGGAACCCAGCGGACTTTTACCAGCAAGGAATAAAGGCCCTTGTTTCGAGGTGGAGAAAAGCCGTAGAAAAGGATGGAGGTGTATGAGAGAGAAAGGTGTGCCGGAGAAGTACGTTAGGTTGGTGCAAAGTATGTATGAAGGAGCAAGGACCCAGGTTAGGAGTAGTGTAGGTGTAACGGAATGGTTCCCCGTGAGGGTTGGTCTACATCAGGGATCTTCTTTGAGCCCGTACCTTTTTGTTTTGATTATGGATGTGTTGGCCCAGGGGATAAAAGATCAATCCCCTTGGTGTATGCTCTTTGCAGACGATATTGTTCTGTGCAGCAACAGGAGAGAAGTAGTAGAAAGAAAATTGGAGGAATGGAGGAGGGCTTTGAAGACAGAGTTGAAAATCAGCAGAAAGAAAACGGAGTACCTGAGGTTCTACGAAAATCAAGACTCAGAAATTAGTTTAGAGGGAGCGAGGTTAAAGAGAGTAAGTAAGTTTACGTACTTGGGATCGACAGTGGCTGAGGACGGTGAGCTGGACACAGAAATAACACAGAGTGCAATCTGGTTGGAAAAATTGGAAGAAAGTTTCAGGGGTGTTGTGTGACCGAAGAATAGGCGCAAGGGTTAAGGGAAAGGTGTATAAGACTGTGGTAAGACCGGCTATGATGTACGGGGCTGAGTCTTGGGCTATAAAGAAAGTTCATGAGAAAGACTAGATGTAACGGAGATGAGAATGCTGAGATGGATGTGCGGAGTGACAAGGTTGGATAGAGTAAGGAATGAAAGGATAAGGGGCACAACAAAGGTTGGAGAAATCTCGAGGAAGATACAAGAAAGTAGACTGAAATGGTATGGACATGTGATGAGAGGGGACGAAGATTATGTAGGTAAGAGAACGATGAATATGGAGGTGCATGGCAGGAGAAAGAGAGGCAGACCGAAGCGAAGGTGGATGGAGAAGGTGAGGGACGATTTGAGGGAGAAGGGTTTGTCGGAGGAAGAAGCCCAGGACCGGGCTGTGTGGAGGAGGCTGGGCAGAAACGCCGACCCCGCATAGAGGCGGGAACAGGCGAAGAGAAAGAAGAAGAAGAAGTATGTGGAAAAATAAAAACTTGTAAAAAAGGTATGTCTACTTGTATACAAAATTTCTGGAACTTACAAGGAAACTTGGAAAGAAAAAAAAAGGTGGGGCAAAATATATTGAGTGGCCCTCGTATAATTATAGTAATTATGGTAGCTAATGATAAACTTTATAACTGCTTGTGAGTATGTACTATAAACTATTTTGAAAAATACAATACTGTCTTTAATATCTTTAATAAGATTTTTATTAGAGTAGGCAGCGCTTAACTAGCTTACCCTGAATGCACGCCAATGATATATATATATATATTCAGATGAAGACATAGGTCACGCAGCAATTTATTGACATGTAGTGTGTAAATGGATTAAAGCGGGGTCCAATTCAATTTGTGATAAGGCACAAATTTGGTTGTTCGTGGTTACTTCAAACAAAACACTGCATTTTCTCAGATATTGTCTTATGGCTGAAATTTGATCTATAATACTCCGGCCTGCACGAAAGCCACATTGATACTCCAGTAACCCAGGTTCCACTATGTTTCGCATTCTATGTTCCAAAATCCTTTCATATATTTTCTCCACATGACACATCAAAGATATGCCACGGTAGTTTTGACATTCCTGCTCACTTCCCTTCTTTTTATATATAGGACATATAATTGCTCTGCACCATTCTGCCGGTACAATTCCCTGCAACCACACCACCCGGAAAATGCTTAGCAGCCAGTTCCACAGCAGGATCACTAGCTGCTTTTAGTGTTTCTGTGACAATTACGTCCGGCCCGGGAGCTTTATTATTCGTCATCCTCTTTAGTGCTTGGCTTGAATAACCTCCTCTC